>CM073493.1:74184116-74784116 GCA_037074585.1 Biancaea sappan | reverse complement strand
AAATGTTGGGGCAAGGCAAGCCCCGGGAAAGTATAGGTTGGCTCCCAGCTCTATCTTGGCTGTCATCTTGCTCTTGAAGGGGTGGGGTCTTGGAGCAAACTACTTATTACTGTCTTGCCCCAACCCAAGGCCATTAAGGTTAGTGAGGAGCATTATTTTGAGGGGGGAAAGCGTGGTTAACAAGCCACTTCGAGGAAATAACTGGACTGGAGTGCTTTCATCAAATGATGCATATAGGCTGAGCCATTCCCATCCTAAGCAGTGGCTCAATTAGGCCTGGCCTGGTTGGGAAGAGATTCACATAGAAACTTTAGTTATCCAGGAATATCTTTCTATGTTAGCTAGCAGAGGCAGGCTTTCCTATGATAGTTTCGCTGCGGCCTCTGACCGTCCGTCACGTCTCATCTTGATTTGGCTATACTTGTATGTAGCCAACCATGTTAGCTTTACGTGAGAGCCTTTTTTTAAAAGGCTAAAAAGGCACTTATTAGTCAGGTCGACCCTTTTCCTATTTAGCTTTACCGCCTATTAAGATAATAAGTCCCATTCAAGCGGCCCGCTTTTATTCATCTATACCAGCTGTCACGCACGACCCAATAGGAATGATTTCAGCGCCCCTCTCTAGATAAGAAGTAGAACGCACCATCACCTATAGCCTTTTCCTCTGTCGAGGACTTCTATAAAATGAAAATGGGCGGCATCATTGTATACTTGACATTGGTTGCCCTGGTTTATATCCCAGAGTACTCCTATGGCCAATCTATCACCTAACCTACTTAAACAACCTAAAGACTTGTCCTTGTCCTATTTAGAGAATGACCCTTATGCCATGGGCCCTGTCCCGTTTAGAGAATGACCCTTATGGCATGGCTTAGTCTGTTATTCTTGCAGTTTAGATAAGATTCGGACCTTTTCTGAAAGCATGGTTCTTGCCTTCCTTTTTCCTCTCTCCTTGGAGCTTATCCATTCGTTAGGTGATCCTTTACTCTCACATTCGAGTGTTTGCTCGTTGTTTAGGCTGGTGAGTGAGATTTTTACTCATTGCAGTCACCTCCAGGGTTCTTTGCACCTAGATAGTACCAGGACCCTTATGCCCTACCCTTGATCAGATAAAGCTGCCCACCCTATGACCCAAAACAGGTACACTAGAAGAGTAATTGAAAGGTAAATCAATCTAATATGGGGAGAAGTTGGAATTGTCCCAAGGTGGTCATGAGATAGTACAATGCAAAGCCTACTAAAGACGACTCAACCACCACCTTTATCATCTGATGAGTTCAAATTGGTGCTTCCTGAATTCAAGACTTGACCTTCGACTATCATGAAAAGGCTTTTCAATGAAAGCTAACTACAAGGGGTTTGTAACTTATCCCAATGATTGGGAATTCCAACTTAAAGTGCTGAAACTGGTGAAGATACAAAGCGAGAAAAATTGGTTGGGCAGCTATGGAGCCCTTTGTTCTCCATCATTTACCTTAGCTCAGGTGGCTACCTACTACAATTCAAACAAAACTGGAATGGTTTGGAAATGCTAACCAAAGAAATATGCCTGGGGGAACAAAGAAGGGAGCTAGGAGCCGTCCAGTCCTGCGTAGCTACATGGAGATGTGGGATTTGAGAAATACCTACCGAGAAAGAATGAAAATCAAAGCACTCCCCTCAAAAAAAAGAAAAATCATCTCCTCCTTGATATCAAGAAAGAACCGGCGTGAAAAAGCTCTATTTCACAGGTTAGCGACAGAAAGGGCAATACCGACTTCATCGACGAGGAATGAAAGCCAGAAGAGAAGTTGATCACCACTCCATTGCATGTGACATTGAGGAGCTTGGTAGAGTCAGGGGCATAAATGGGTGACTGCTTTGGAACATATCAACGAGCTGAGCTTTTTCTTATAAACTAAATTTCTTTAATATAGAGATCAGTAGAACTTGAAAGATTTGTATTTGAAAAAGAAAAACCTTTATTGACTGAGAAACTACATTTATTTGATTCTAGTTTCGTGGCACTTGAAAACATAACAAAATCAACTCTAGCCATTAAACAACAACTTGACTTGGCCAAAGGCATAATACAGAAACCCCAAGGTTTGAAAGGAAACGGAGTTTGGTACCCTAAGCCCTAATAGCATAGCAATAAGACTCTTTATCGTTCATACTCCATACCCTAGTATAGGTTACTTCACTGATACAATAGATAGTCTTGAAAGATAGCTTAAAGTACTAGCAACGTACTAGCTTCTTGCTTGCAACGTACTTATGCTAAGGGCTATGTGTATAATGGCCCTTTTTACATATAAATCTAAAGGTACATAAGTCACTCATGGTTAGCTATATGAGGCAGGCCACGACCTATCCTTTTTTAGAGTACAAGTATGTACTGATCGCAATAAGGTCTATCATAATTACAGTAGACGGCTATATTTGCTACTGAGAAAGTAGCGTTTAACGATAAATGTAAAATCATCCTAATGATGTCCAAAAAAAACGTTACTTATATAGGCCTCTCACCAAGTTGTAGCATGTCTAGTCGTTAACTCCTCACTAGCTGCCACCGTTTCTAGGACTGACTGACACCTCACCTGCACATATACCTACATAATGTAGTGTTGGTCGCATATTCAACATAGATTTCAGACTCATGTGCCTTCTAGAACCAAAGGTATTCAAGCCTACTGCCTACGATTAGATAGCCTTGCTGCTGCAAAAGGATTAGATGTCCTTCCATGCTACGGTTTCCTACGAGGGATTCCCTAATTCCCTTAGCTCATCGATGAATTTGTTCTAAATGGAATAGCGAGCCACCCCAAAGTCGTGCTTGAGCCCATAAAAATGCGACAGATGCTCATCAATGTCGTGCTGCCAATCGTCATAAAGAGCCGCCTCGAGTGCATGCTTCATATCCTTCGGATCCTCAAGGGTGACCCCATTCTTTTGCAAGAGAATGTGGGCTTTGTTTATTATGGCTGCTTCTTTTTCGTAGGCCTCCGTGATAACCTCAACAGTGCCATATATGTGGGCGTGCTTTCGTGCCCTAGCCTCCTGCTCTTAGGCAGCGAGGTTCTCCTAAATGAGATCTTAATTGATCTCTTACTCGATGTCAAGGGGCTTCAGCCCACTAGAAGTTCTCGCACCTATGACCGAAGGAAAGGATGAAATTAAAAAAGAGTTTTGAGGGGTGTTAGACAGTGAAACCCCCAAAAGACTTTCATAAAGAAGGAAAGAAAGATGCTTCTATATTATTTTAAAAATATTAAAGAAGTAAAGTTTTATATATAAATTATATTTTAATAAAAAAATTATTGAATTTTTTTTCTAAAAAAATTTTTAAACTATATTATTTAAATATATTTTAAAAAAAGTAGCTCGCTGGCAAATCTATTAGGGAGTTCATAGGCTTATTTTGGTTCGATTTTAAGCCTTAACCAAACTGAACCGAGCTAATCGATTTTGTAAAATTATGGACCTATTTGGTTTTAATTTTTGGACACTTTGGTTCGGTTTTAGGTGGTTTGGTTCGGTTTTTTGCTATTTTGTTTAGAATAATTTATGATTTTTAATTTCAATGAAATATATACAAATATTAAAAAAGAGACCAATTAATTAAAAGAAAGAGACAAGGTTAATTATAAAATATATAAAAATAATTTTGTTGACATAAAAATATATAAATATAATCTTATATATATACAAAATATAATTTTTTTATATATAAAGTTGGTTCAGTTAAAACCAAACCAAACTGACAACCGAACTAAACCAATTAAAATTCATATTTCAAAAATCGATTTGGACCTACTTTTTTTTTATTTTGGTTGGTTTGGTTAAATTTTTCTATACGCCTATGTGATTTACATCATATTGTCTGTGTATGAAAATTAAAAGCATGTGGTACACATTCATTTTGTATGAATGGTGTGGTATGATGGATGTTATATGATGTGATGTTCATTCTGTATGAGAAATATGATTCGGGTTAATGTGGGACTCAAGTGAAAAATAAAACTGGCATGTACCACTGGTTGGATGAGATTCAGTGTTGTATGACTGGTATGCTTTTTGAACTTCTGATTTTGGTTTTGAGATAGCACGATGGATACTTTATATAATATTCAATTGTTTAAGTTGTGTTACAGTAAAGTTGTACCATTCACTGAGTTTTTTGACTCACGCTTTCTATTATTTTTCTATGTGACGCCTGGGACCTATAATATCGAGGAGTGATCACTAGTACAAAGAAGAAACACAGACAAGGAGCAGATTCTAGAAGGCTTCTAGGTGAAGGGACACAAGAATAAATCAACTCTATATTAGAATGAGAGGTATCCTTAAACCATACAGGAATGAGACTGTATAGTTAAGAGGTTCTGAGACTGTACAGGTATGGGACTATATAGTAAAGGAAATCTTATTTGATAGTTACTACCTATACTAACAAGGTGCACCTTCCTTTTTAGAAGCCCATTTCATAAGTACTCTATAGTTAAGTATGCTTAGCCTGGAGTAATTCTAGGATAGGTGACCTCCTAAGAAGTTTTTCCAAGAAGCATGTGAATAAGGACAAAACATGCTGTAAGGACCTGTGTTCGTTTATGGGGACAGTTGACAACTTGAAAAGTAACTTGGTTGTTACAAGCATATGCAGGCAACACAAGAGACACATGCTCCTCCTCATATCAAGGAGGGGATTGTGTCAAATAGCAAGACTACAAAATTCCTGAAGCTGAAACCCCACGTGTTTGTTAAAGAAGATGCCAATGACCACCCCAGCAGTTCCTAGATGATTCTGAGAAGATGTACGATGCTTTAGGATGTTCTGACCCCTGATGAGTTGCACTTATATCTTATTAGTTGAAGAGTAGAGCAAATAAATGATGGAAAACCTAGAAGAAAGGCTAAGTTTGTGATGCCATACTTGCTGAGTGATGGAGTTTCAAAAAGCTTTTCAGGACCAATATATCCCAAAAATTGTGTGTGATGCATGAATGTAGAAGTTCAAGACACTGAGATAGGGCTCTCATACTATAAATGAGTATGATGCCTTGTTCGTAAAGCTATCGGACGACACCCTCACGTGATGCCGAACGAGGAAGAAAGGTAAGACAGTTTGTGGAGGGTCTTAGAGACTCCTTGTTTTCACAAGTTGGAGCTCAGATGGCAACTTTCCTATCCTACACTATGGCTATTGACACCACTCGTAGGATAGAGGCCATAATGAAATAGCTAGAAGACATGAACAACAAGCGAAATAGGGGACATGACGGGAGATCATTTAGCCATGGTGGAAACTCAACACTAGTTGTATCTACTAGATGTGCACTTTTTCATGTTAGTGTACTCCAACCCCAGTCTGATGGAAAAGGAGGCAATCACAAGCCTCAATGCCTCGGGTATGGCAAATGTCACTACATGGATTGTTATGTGAAGACTTGCTACCAGTGCGGACAGACATGCCATTTTAAGAGAGACTGTCCCCAGCTCACGCACTCATCAGAGGCCACGCTCGCTAGAAGGGCACCAGTACCTACAAGTGAGGGTGGCAACTCTAAGAGAGGCTAAAGAAGTCAAGGTCAAACATCAATAGGCCAAGGAACCACTTGGGTGTATGCATTTACTTGATAAAATGCACCAACATTCAATGCCAACAATACAGGTACCTTTTCGACCCATCCCTTATATTTGTACTTATTCATGACTAGAGGTAACAAATAGAGGTGAGCACGAGTCGAGTTGAGTCCAGTTTAATGAAAATTTCAACCTAACCTAATCAAAATATAAGTGGGTTGAGTTAAGTCAAGTTGTTGCTTTTTTAGAGATGGACCCAAACCAACCCAACCCATATTCTAACGGGTTGGGTCAGGTTCGATGGGTTACTTTTTTTCTTCTTCTTCTTCTTCTCCCTTTCTCTCTCTCTCTCTCTCTTTTCCTTCTCTGTTTCCATCTCCCTATCTCATCTGACCATCTCCCATGATTCCATCTCCTTCTCTTTGTATATCCAGTCTTCTCCGATTAAGGAGAATAGCAAATCAAGTCAGGAAAAAGTCAGAGACGAAAACTAGAACCAAAAAATTCTGGTCCAAAACCACATACGAACCACTTGATGTCTTGATCTGTGTATTTTGTCTAAATCATTTGATCTTTGTATGTGGAGCAGCAAGACAAGAGAGGAGAAGATAAAGATGATGAAGAAGGTGGCATTGGAGAAAAAGAGATAAGTACTTCCTTGACTAGAGTGACTTACTGACTGGAGAGGAAAGGAAAGACCAGAGAGGTAGAGAGAGATGGCAACCAAGATTGGAGAAGTAACTCAGGAAGGAGATGAAAGTGAGATACACAGGGAGATGGGCTGAGATTCTGAGAAGACTTAAGAAAATCTAAACTATATATATATATCTATATATGTTGGATGATTATTTAAAAAATATATAATATTTATATTTGTTAGACCAAATTCGCTTGATTAACAAATAATCGTCCTCAATGTTCCAATAAATTAGTACTGATTGTCTAAGTGTCAAACCAATAGTCTAGTCACTCGAAAAGATCAATTACTGGACGAGGGTGAAGTCAACGGATGGGTTAGATGGACATCTTTGTAACAACACTTATGTATGACAAAGCAAAAGTGTCAAGAGCTCATCACTCAACAAGCAAATACATGGTCTGAACTAGTCATCTATGTCAAGAAACAAAGGTCTAACTTTTGAACATAAGTCGTTTGTCAAACGTCGAAGGCAAGAGAATTTGTCAGTTTAAAGTCATCAAAGACAGTTACTCCGCCATCAGTGGCTAGGGTAGTTTTATCATATCTTGTGGACTACTATGTACATGGGTCTGGGTAGTTATGTTGATGAAATGTAATCATAAATGGTCTTGTACGTGGCAAATAGTTAGATAGACAATTTGATATAATCAAAGATAACCCCATTGCAGCCCAAGAAAGGGAGAACACTTCAATTGGGCCTCTAACTCGTTCAAGGGTTAAAGAGCTTGGACTAATTACAGCCCAAGAAAGGGAGA
The DNA here is from genome assembly GCA_037074585.1 of Biancaea sappan. Lineage (NCBI taxonomy): Eukaryota > Viridiplantae > Streptophyta > Magnoliopsida > Fabales > Fabaceae > Biancaea > Biancaea sappan. The sequence goes on along the minus strand of CM073493.1, from coordinate 74,777,099 downwards.
ACACTTCAATTGGGCCTCTAACTCGTTCAAGGGCTAAAGGGCTTGGATTGGGCTTAACCACATTGTTGAAAGTGGAAGAAGTGTGAAAAAGATTGCATGTGGGATAGTTGCATTTGTTGAATATAGTTGTAGTCTATTACCTATGCATTTATTGTCTTTGACATTTAGCTACCTATGCATTTATTGTCTTTGACATTTAGCCTACACTACTTGACTTTTAGTTGTTGTATTTAATGCATTAGTTGGAGTCTTTTGTCTTTTTGTTTTGGAGACCCTCTATAAAAAGGGTCATTGCCATATGTTGTAAACCATCCTTGAATCATATATGAGATATTGGCATTTTTCTTTCAAGAGGATTCTTGAGTTCTTTCTCTTATCTAACTTGGGTTAGTGGAGAGAGTAGCTAGATTTCTTATCACTCACGTTCTTCTTTCTTGAGTGTGGCGAGATCAACCCATTTCTCTTAGTTGTGGCGCCCTTTGGCTTATCAATTGAGTGATTTGGTTTTCTTTGTTTGTTTCTTTCAACCTATCCAGAAAATCGATTAAGTATTTTCCCTCCGGAAATCACATCACAATTACTTCGGTCATTTACCTATAAATACTTGTTTAATCATTGTAAAAGGAGTTGGCAACTCTTGATTAAAAATTTTAACATCTCACACGAGCAGATTAAATGATCAACATCAAAGTATGCTTTCCACCTTACATTTCAATCAAGTTTAAATTCAAAGTCTTTTACATTTCGGTATCTTTATTCTTTCAGCAATTTACTGCACTTATATTTATTTTCTAGCAATTTATTCACTTTTATTTATATTCCGCACTTTAAAACTTCTGCAATTTACATTCCATCAATTACTTTCTGCTCTTTACTTTCTACAGTTTACCTTTTTGCATGTTACATTCTGTAATTTTCTTTTTGTACTTACTTTCTGCTTTTACCATTTTTATTTAACTTTTTTGAAAAAAAAGTACATTTCATGCTTTACGTTCTTTTGAGAATTAAATCTCTCTTTCAACACACTTTTATAAACAAAATTACCGCATAACTTTGGAAACATAATCATTCTCGATAGAATCAAGTATTTGTTGTGAGATTTGGCCTTCGATCGAAAAACAAGTTGAGACATAAGAGATTTATTGTTGAATTTGTGTCATACCAAAAAACCCCCTAAAAAATATCTATAAGGTTCGCAGGTCAGGTTGGGTTGAAAAGCTTCAACCCACAACTCTACCTGTCATTGGTCAGGTTAAATATTTTCAACCAAACTCAAATCACTAATCTAACCCAATCCAATCCAACTGTGCAGGTTAGTGGGTTGGTTGCTCACCCTAGTAACAAAAATTCAAAGGACTGAATTTCCTAAAGGGATGATAATGTGATACTTGTGGTTAACATTTTTTGTGTTTGTTAAATTTTTCCGTGTGCCTATGTGTTTTACGTCATATCATCTATGAAAAACATATGGTACACGTTCATTTTTGCATTAATGATGTGATATGATAGATGTTATATGATGTGATGTTCATTCTGTATGAGAAATGTGATTGGGGTGGATGAGGGACTAATGTGAAAAATAAAACTTAGCAAGGGGGTTGTGCTTGTCTTACAAAGACAAACATTATGCTTGTCCTTATCTAAACCGTTAGATTTCAGATCCAACAGTTAGATTTCAGATCCAATGGTCTAAATTTCAAATAGTAGTTTTAGTATTTTTTTTAAAAAAATTGAAATTTGGACTGTTGGATCTAAAATCCAACGGTCCAAATAAGGGCAAGCACAATGTTTGTCTTTATAAGACAAGCACCGGACCTATTTTTATGAGGATCATAGAGGAATTAGGAAACAAAAGAAGGTAGGGTAGAGTAAGGAAAAGGAAATGTAATGAAATAGGAAATTATTTGTGTAGAATTAGGCAAGAAATAAATGGAGGAATTTATATGGTAAGTTTATGAAAGAAACAAATAAAATAAAGACTAAGAATAAACATGTATGGTAGGCATGAACAATAAGCAAGGAAACAAATAAAAAGAGGAATAATAAATAAAAAGCTAAATTAACACATAAGGAAAAGTTCTAACACAATATGCAAATTAATATGAATTTCCTATCTAGTCTAAACCATTCCTATAACATCTAGGCTCTAGGGGTCTGTGAATTCTGTGAGCACTTTTGTATGAAAGTGATGGTATAAAAAATTTCTTTGATTTTTGTAATTAAATTGATTTACATCTAAACTATTTTGGTATCTGAGGAATTCCATCATGTGTGATGGCATGAGTTTTGTGGATGTCAGTATGTGGCTTAAATTACTGGGATGATGTGTTTTAATTAAAATGTTGCCAAGTATTGGGAATGTTAACTTTTGGGAAGGAGGGGTCAAGGGAAATGGAGGGAATACTTTATTGTTGCTTCTTAAAATCTTTTTTCTTCCTGAAGCATTTTCATTCTCCATTCAAACTCCTCATTCTCTCCTTTTCCCTCTATTGTCGTCAGCGCCTCCTCTCCCAATAGCTCTCTATCTCCTTCTCGTTTAGGAATCTTGGTGATGGCTGTTCCCTTTTCCTTAAGAGAAGCTTCAAGTTTAGTAAGCATTCTTCCCCATCTCTTCTTCTTTTTTTGCATCTCAAGAGCCCTAGGAAGGAAGAATGGGATTTTCTGAAAATGGGAAGTTGGGTGTGGTGCTAAACCCTTCTTTTACTGATTTATGAACCATAGAGAGTGTTTTGAGGGATCATTTGTGGAATCTTGGCAAGATGATTTTTCTACAAATCTAAAAAATAGGAAGTTTAGGGAATTTATTAACTTTTAACTCTTGTGGTGGTTTATTTAAGCTTTGAATATGTGTTTCTGAGTTATTTGGGTTGTGTATACATCCTTTTGGGGTAGGGGTTTGAGTTGGGATGGTTTGGTGATGGGTTTGTGGAGTTTAAATTTCTGATTTTCAAAAGCTGAAGGCGATCAGTTGACTATCGCAAAGGGACTGGTCGACTGCTACTTCTGGAGCTTTGCCTTGTTTGAGAAGTAGTGCATTGGTTGACTGATGACTAACAATCAGTCGACCGAGTGCCTTCTAGTTGTAGTGAAATGGCTGGCTGGGAATAACAGTCGACTAATAGGTGACCATCAGTAGACTGATTGTTCCCTGTTACTATACCAATAATTTGGTAATTTCGGGTCGATCGACTATTATGTAGCCACCAGTCGACTGATGGCTTCTGGAAATGTAATACCTGCCAATTTTGGGATCACGTGATTGGCATTATTACTGCTTTTATAATAAAAATTATCATTATTTTAATAGCATTATTTTCTAGTGTTATTTTTATGACGTTATTTTTAATGCATTAAAACTAATGGAATTAGTTTATCATTTTAATTTCCATATTTATTTTATTCTTTTGGAAATATTATCTATGGAAATTGAGATAAATAACTGGACTCAGTAATTTATTTTGGGTGGTACTTTAAAGGTTTGAGGAAAGACAAGAGAAAGAGAAAATTAACTAGAATTAATATAATTATTGAGAAATAATTATATCGAGATCACTTGAGTTTGAGGTATCTAGGTATGGTACCCGTGGGTCACCAAGTGATCCACTACCCTTAAATTTCTTCTCTCTCTCTTTTCTCTTCCAGTGGGTGTCGACGGCTTCATAGGGGAGGAAAAGGAAGTTGATTTTCTCTCAAATTCCATCACTCTTTCTTCCATTTCTTCTAGAGGATCTTACTTTCCTAGTTAGTTTGTGGTTCAGTAGAGTTGCTAGAGCTTGAGGTAAGCTTCATCTTCCTACTTTTTTCCTATTTTCCTCCATTGATACCCATATTGGAGAAAATGGGTTTTTGGTTGGTTTTGTTATAAAATTAGTTTTCTTTGCTTTTTTTCTTTGCTTCTTGGTTGAGGGTGCTGTAGATAGTTGTTTCAAGGGAAGAGTTAGCCTTATGGCTTTGTTTTTGTGTATTTATGGGTATTTTTTGTCAAATTGGGAGAAATCATGAATCAACTCTCCCCTTGCTTTAATAATTGATTTCTAACCCTTCTAAAGGTCCTAAAGACCATATTTAAAGCTTAGAAGCAAGATTGAGGAGCAAAGGGTGAAAGGAGGAAATTTTTGGGAGAATTTAGAAGCCATTTTCAGGCTTCTCTATTTTGCAAAATTTGGGGCACCCAACGCCTATGAGGAAGTGTGTTACAGGAGTTCTGGTGCCCAGGCGCCAAATAAGCTGGTTCATGGGAGGCTTTTGGTGCCTAAGCGCCAAGGTTGGGCAAAGGCTTCTCAATTCATATTGGCACCCAGTACTGGATAGAGGAGGGAAAGTGGGCAGAAGGGGAATTTTGTTGATTTATTGTTGGATTTGGTTTCATGTAATTTTATGGGATTCATTAGCAGTGCTTCTCAAATTTCCTTCATGATGCCTCTTTGACGGCATTGAGGTGAGTGGGTGACCTTGCCATTTATGTTTTTATTAAAAATTGGCCAAGTTCAATATAAACCCCATTCACACCATAGTTAGAAATAAATCAATGAAATTTCCTAGTTAGTAGTAACAACTAAATTAGTGGTTTTCTTGATGATTATGGGATACACTTTGTGGGATTGGGAGTTCTTTTTAATGAATTGTCTATGGAAATGTTGTGGGTTAAATTGTGTGAATTTGGGATTATGTATGAAATACTTATTGCTATTATATTGTGTTGTGTGAATGCATTGCATACTTATACAATGAGAGGGAACCCACTACAAAAAAAATAATTATTTAGTGGCGGAAATTTAGTGTGGCGGTTCTATAAACCGCCACTAAATAATACAAATAGTGGTGGTTTTAACAAAACCGCCACTATATAGTGGCGGTCATGTAAACTGCCACTAAATAATACAAATAGTGGCGGTTTTAACAAAACCGCCACTATATAGTGGCTGTCAAAAAAACCGCCACTACAGAACCGCCACTAAATAATACAAATAGTGGCGGTTTTAACAAAACCGCCACTAAATTAATTTTTTTAAATTTTTTTTTGGATAAAAGAAACAATAAAAGGCCTCCCTAATACTTGAATCCTGTTAATGTCATCGATGATTCTACACCCTGTCTCTTTGTTTTTGCCTTTGCTATCACCACCCGAAACAGCTGGAGAATCTGCTCCTAAAAGCTAATTGTTGAGGCAGAAGAGCCAAGCTACTTAGATACTAGGTCAGGTAGCCCATATTACTAAGTGGGACTTTGACATCTCATACTCTATCAAGATTATAATGACGTTTTAACTAAATCATCATTAAACTTGTTAAATCCATCAACCCTAAAACCCATACATATATGCCCTATCCGTCATCGATCATATGTGTTTCTCTCTATTGTCACTATTGTTGTTGTGCTACAGTAATCTATATTACAAATAGTTGAAGTCAGACAGGATTGTGGACTACATAGTAGATAGTACTTTGTTAATAAGCTTTGTGATTATCAATACGAGAAATTAATAACTAATTTTACTTATCTAACTGTATACGCTTTTTTATTTAATTTTTTTTAAAATTAGTTAGCTTATTATAGTTTGAAGAATTAATGTGGATTTCAATATGAGTCTACGATTCTATTACAAAATTAACTTTTCATATATAACATCAATTATATATAAATGTAATCTATTTTTCTTGAAGACATGGAAAAAATTAATTATGGATTATATAATCAATTTATATTGAAGTTATAAAAAAATTATTTGAAAATTAAATTGAGGTAATTTAAAATTATTATATAGTGGGATGCCGAAATTGTTGTTTTGATTTAGCATTTGGTAATTTAATGGTAACAAATTAAAATGACATTTAAGTTATATTAAGTGGCATTAAATAAATTATTTATCTATTTCCACTACCAATTTTAAAATTCTTTTTATCTACACTGTGTATTATATTGATATAACAACTTGAATGGGGTGATTTGTGTTAGTGAATGAGAGTGTATTTTAATTTTTTGGTCTGATTTTTCTTTGTAAATGGTCAATGCTATTTTTTAGCTAGTTATGAAGGGTGCTTAGTTTTAATGCTTTCTATTTATTTCTGGGTTAGGGTTCAATTTCATATAATTTTTTTTTCAAGATCACTTAAAGTTGTAAAAAACCAAATTTGTGGAATCTCAAGTAATAATTGGAAAAAATGATTGATATGTTTTGAAAACATTTGTCTTGTATATATTAAAAAAGATACTTAAAAAATTATTGGAAAATTTAATTAGGTGGGAATTTTGGGAATGTAATTTTTATGGGATCACTGAGGACTAGATAAAAAATTGAAATTAAAAATAAAATAAAATAATGATAATAAAATAATATACTAAACCCCAATCCCTAATTATCATATCTATGTGTGCGCACGCTCATGAGTCTTCAAATTGTTATTTATCAATTATTTTAGAAGTGAATTATTTTATTTGTTAATTATCAATTTCAAATTGAATTAACAATTTTATTTTTTTAAATGAAATATAAGTAGTCAAAATAAAAAATATAAGAAATCTAAATAAAATAAAATAATGATAATAAAATAATATACTAAACCCCAATCCCTAATTACCATATCTATGTGTGCGCACGCTCATGAGTCTTCAAATTGTTATTTATCAATTATTTTAGAAGTAAATTATTTTATTTGTTAATTATCAATTTCAAATTGAATTAACAATTTTATTTTTTTAAATGAAATATAAGTAGTCAAAATAAAAAATATAAGAAATCTAAATCAAAAAGGTTATAGTTGTCTTTAAATCATTGGAAATATCAATCTAAGTCACTTAGCTATTTTAGTTATATCAAGTCTCTAGAATTATGATTTAAAACTATTTTATTTAGAATTTTTTGAAAAAGATAACAACAAGTTTTGAACACCTTACCTTGCTTTGGTGGGGAACTCATGCTTACCAATGAACCACCTAGGTTAATTGATAATAATATGTCATATTAATATAAATTAATTCATAATTACATGGTCAAAATAGTAAAAATTCATGTTCGTTACTTGAACTCGAACACGAAACCTCAAGGGAGCGGCAATTGTCATTTACCACTTAACCAGCACTTTTCTACCAATGTTAGTCACACTAGTTTATTAAAAACCCTTATTTTCATTTTTCAATTCCCGCCTCCTCAACTATTGCATCAATTGCGCCTTTAACTTCCTCTCACTTTCTGCAGCATCTCTGTAGCTCTGTTCCATACTTTTCTCCTCAATCCTTGGCTTTGAATAATCATATAGCTTCTTCCCAACTCTCGAATCTCGATTCCCCCACGCTCGTCCTCGGTCTTGCTTCGCTGCCCTCTACCCACTAGCCAGCCTTGTAGCCGACGCCGTTCATCTCCTCCGAGGTACGATTTTTAAGCCCTTCTCGTCTTCTCTGTCAACTCTCACTGCCTTCTGTTCACTCCGCGCCACCACCCATTTGCCACCATTGCGACGCCGTGCAGGTACTTTGAGTTGGGGTGTATTATAACTTTTAGGATTTAGGGTTCATATAATTTGGGGATTTTTATTTTGGGCTTGTCACTTTTAATCTTCCTTGATATGCATATAGTATATCTTTACTTTGTAAATCATTACTTTGATAATTCACCACTTCTAGTTATATTTATATGTATATGAATCTGACTAGAAAGAAGATGGTCTACGTGAATAGTGATAAAGAAAGATGAATTTCAAATGCATGTAAGGATGGGTACATGTTTGTTATTTCTTAGTTGGCAAAAGTACTTGAAGTTTTAAATTTTTTATCATGTTTTTGTATACAGTAAATCTATGTACATGAATACTTGAGTCCATATTCTGACTAGGCCCAAAAAGATTGATCTATATCTACATAATCCACTAAAACACAATTTAGATTATATTTATAACCCAGTCATTTACAATTTGTATAAAATTAAATGACACACTTTCAATTCAATTATATGGTAAGAAATTGATTAGTGTAACTTTAGTTTCCATTATTTGATGCTAATTTATAAACCAAAATCAGTCAAGCGATCCAATATCTAAAGCACAAAAACTACTCCAACCAAACATCTAGATGTTCTCTTAGTCTATTTTATTTTTCATTGTCTAATGTGTAAGATAAAATCTTGAATAATATCAAATCACATATATACATTGATAATATATCTCTACTACATGAATTTTGATTGGCAGAACTACCTTAAATCTACTCCTTGCTTTTCTTTTCTTTTCTTTTCTTTTCTTTTCTTTTCTTTTCTTTTCTTTTTGTTAAGTATATTGTCTATGTTAGGTTGAATACATAACCTTGAGTTTCAATTGATTTCCAAGAGTCTACGGCCTTTCAATTTTTGATGGTTTAAATTAGACTCATGTTTTGTGATTAATTAGCAACAGAGTTTTTTTTAAAAATTATTATGAATACTATATATAATCCATCAACCCAAGTTGAATTAGGGTAGCTTAAGTGACACCGTTTTTGAAATTAAAATTCAACAAATCCAATGTGCCATTATTTAACTTGTTTTGGTTGAAAAAACTTGTTTACCTGAATCAACTCAATTAATTCATAAACACCCTTAAATATATACAATTGCACCTATATTTTCTTCTAGTTTTCTGACTAAAATCCCTTAATTTATTCACTGCAATAAATAGTAGAAAAGACCTAGTGTTATATTGACATTTGTAGGCCCTCGTGGTGGCCATATGTATTTGACTCATTCTAAATTTCCTTCAATTATATCATACTAGGTTTTTTGTTGACTGTACAGATTTTGGAAACGTTCAATTTTTAGGGGAGATTCTGGCGAATTTTTGGTAACCTCTTAATGCTTGTTAGGTTGGTGAGGTTCAAAAGTTACCTTTGAAATTTCCTTCTTTTATTAAATTAATGACATTTATAAATTCTTATTATTTTTTTCTTGTTACTTTATTTTGCAGTTGTTGACGACTTTGATTTTCCATTTTGACGCTACATTCTTGACGGTTACTTGCCATCGACAGTCAGTCATGTCTTCATCGCTAGTAAGGCTCCATGTTTTTCCTCTTAATTTATGCATGAATTCATGTTTGTTTGATAGGATCATTGACTTTCATAAATTCTAATGATATTTTTTTGGTTACTTTAATTTTCTAATTTGACGCTCCATTCTGTCTCTTATTGCATCCGTTGAGGAGTTGACTTGATCTTGGTTAGAATATTTACTTTTGAGATAATTTTTTTAATTTACGTCTAATGATTGCTATATTGTATGTTATTGTTGTGCCTATGTACTTTAATCAGTTTAAGAATTAGGAATATAAATGTGGATAATATGCATGTATTTTGTTTTAGTTAGTTTTGTTAATTTAATATATGTATTTTCAAAATGTTTCAAATCTCTTACTATATGTTTCTGCATTGGAGTTAGAGATAGCAAGTTTGGGGTCTCAAATGGTGGCTATGGATAAAAGAAATGATGAAATGATGCATCTCTTCCTCCAAATCCTCCAGGATCAGCTTAGTACTCATGATATGACACAAATAGTAAGTTTATCATTCAATTATGTCAATTTTTTTATTTATGTACTTCTAATCAATTTATTAACTCATCTATAAATGTAGTTTTTTGTGTAGTGAAATGGAGAAGGTTCTAGTCAGGCAACACACCCTCCAGTATCTTGTAATCAAGAAGATAATGAAGAAAGGGAGGAGGATGACGATGAAGATGACAATATGTGACTTATTATGGTTTTTGATTTTTGTTGTATTGGGATCTTTAAGCAACATATGATGATAATGATATTGGACTTATGTTTTATGGTTTTAGATTTTTGTTTTGAGATATTGTTAGACTTATGTTGCATTTTAGATTTTAGTTCAAGACTTTGTTATGTATCAATGTTTACTTAATATATCATGAGTTATTGTGTTATTGAGTAATCTAGTTGTGTATTGGACTATGTATATATATCTAAGAATGAGTTCAGGGAAAGAAAAGAGAAAATAAAATGATAAATAGCATGTATGGAGTTTTAGTGGCGGTTTTCAACAGTTATAGCGGCGATTGAAACCGCCACTAAATTGGCAATTATAGTGGCAGTTTTATTATAAACCGCCACTAATATAAAAGGTAATTGTTTTTTTAAAACTATTTACGGCAGTTGAAACCGCCACTAAATTGGCAATTATAGTGGCAGTTTTATAATAAACCGCCACTAATACAAAACGTAATTGTTTTTTTAAAACTATTTAGTGGCGATTTTAACCGCCATTAAATGTTTTTAGTGGCGGTTATTCCCGCGGTTAGAAAAAACTGCCACTAAAAAGCTTGTGGCGCTAGATTTAGTGGCGGTTTTGAAAACCGCCACTAAAATCTTCTAGTGGCGGTTAAAACCGCCACTAAATCTTGTTTTTAACTGCCACTAAATTGTATTTTTCTTGCAGTGACCGGATGGTAACCCAAGGATGTGGTTATTCTTGAGAAGAACATTGAAAATTGGAAACAGAGGAGTGGCCCTCTAAAATGAGTAGGAATAGAAGAGTGGACCTCTAAGATAAACCCATTGATCAATTATAGTCCGAGGAGAAAAATTTGGACTAAGTCGCAATGTGGTAAGTGCGGGAAGATATAAGAATATATAGCATATGTTTGCAAGAACGTAGACTCACATAAGAGCCGCAGATTATGGTTGCATGATACGGTACATTTTATTTTATTATTTTGTGCTTTTATACACTGGTAGTATTTGCTCTGATTATGGTAGTGGTGCTGGTAATTGTACTTGTGCTTTGTTTTATTACACTGTCACCTGCTCACTTAGTTTTCATAAACTCACACTCTCTATTATTATTTTCAGATTTAGCAGCTGAGAAGGATGGGAAAACTACTGGATATTAGCGACTCATGGAGATAAACTCCATTTTTGTTGGAAGATTCGTGGAACCAATTTTTGGGCTACATGCCTCTTAGAATGCTCTATAATCCCATAAACCACATAAATCCTACTATGCATTAAAGGTTTAATTATTTGGCTACAATTTGCTTTACAGTTTAATCGTGTATATATATATATATTTCCCGATGTTGTGGGAAATAAGAGAAAATATTATGTAAATTTATTTTGTTGTAAATTTACACTTTCTTAGTTATGGATATTAGGACTGTTCAAGGAAAATATGGGCTACCACCCCAATATGCATGTTAAATCACGTGCCTATTTTTCGTGGCATTACAAGAAATGTTTGGAAAGGTGATTAATCCTTCCTTTTCTTATGCCTAATTAATAAGGTGATACTCCTCTAGCATTGGCATCCTCATCCTTCTGAGTAATTCACTCATATGGTAAAGTATAAGATTGAAATCGAAGTGAGTGGAACACCTTTATTTCCTCTACTAAAATTACTCTTTATATTTAAGAGTTAAGGACATTACTTGAACAAGATTCAAGAGGATTATTTAGCTAATGAATTGGTGTGTTCACTATTTGAACTACTAAGTTATGAATTTCAATAAAAAAAAAAAAGGGCTAAGAATGTGTTGTGAAAACTGCTAGCGTAGTAAGGTGGTCTCTAGTAGTTCACTAGATGGTTGTGAGTGTATAGTATTGAGGTGTGGTATTCATTATGTGTTATTCAACCGTGGTGTGGTACATATCATGGATCATGTGTTATTGCATCATACTGTGCACACAAGATAATTGGTATCGTGTGTGGTACCCAAGATAGTTGTGCTGTGATGTAGCATACGAGATAATTGTGCTTGTATAGCACATGTCATATTTTTGCTTGTGTAGCACATGAGGTAATCATGCTTGTGTAGCGCATGTGATATTTATGCTTGTGTAGCACACGAGATATTGTGCTTGTGTAGAACATGAGATATTTGTGTCGAGTGTGGCACATGAGTATAGTTTTGTTGTGGTGTGGCACATGAAATATTTGGTGACATGTTGTGGCACACGAAATATTTGGTGTTGTGGTGTGGTATATGAGACATTTGGTGCTATAGTATAGCACACGAGATATTTGGTACCATGTATGGTACCGAGATATTTGTTATGTGTGGCATTTGTGGGATTCTAGGGTATAAGGTTGGGGATTTCATGCTCAAGTAATAAAAAAGGGTTTGAATGAGTTTCTCCTTTGCTATAGCTTGGGCGAGCTATTTAATAAATCAAGAGCATAGAGAATTCCTTGAGTTGTTTATCACTTTTACTTACACCTTTTTGATATTGTTGTCTACTCATTGAATACTTAATTACTTACACTCTTTTGTTCCTAAATCTTTTCAGAGTTTGTAGCCAAAGCAAGTGATGCGTTTACAGAATCGTGAGCCCTACATCCACCAATCCTCCTTGCATCTTTGGGTTGGTCATTGCATTTGGATTTTGGTAATTTATTTGCTCTAGATGTTGCTCTGTGACTACGTAGGTTTACCTAAGACTTTTGTATGTATTTTGGGATGTGATCCAAGGATATGGACATTGTTTGGAAATAAGAGATGGGATGTCATATATTCTTTTGTATAAACTATATGTGGTTATGAATGAAATGTCAGATCATTTAATCTCTTTAGTTGTATAAGAAAAGATCGTTTTCCTTATATACTTTAAAAATATTGTGTGGTTACACTAGATTGTTTGGGGTTATGTTTTTAGGCATATGATATAAGGGTAGCATTACTACCGTGCCGGTCACATACCAAGTTTGAGGATGTGACAAAGTGGTATCAGAGCATAAGTTTTAGGTCTCTTACGGGTCACAGAGCAAGGTAACCTTGGTTGGACCTCCCTCTATAGTCTTGAATCGCGGTATGACCATAGAGTGAGGGTCAGCTAAAGGCCCTGTAGGTGTAGTTGTGTCTTTTCCTTCAAGTCAAACCCTCTTGTGTAGTGATCACGTATTCCTGAACTGAATGAGTTGTGTTGTTGTAGATTTCTAGGACCTCCAATGGAAATTGGAAGGCCTGTTGAGGTGGGGGAGCATGAAGGCTTTGATGGGATCTTATTGCAACCACTTGCTCGACTTGTCCAAGAACAGAATCTCGAAGAGCAAGCTAAAAGTGAACATGGGCAAGGCATTCAGGGGTCAGCTCGAGGACTTCCCTCTCTACGTGAGGCATTACAGATTGTTCCAGCTACCCTAATAGTCAATATAGCCATACTTATGGAAGGGCAGACCGCTTTACAAGGAAGATTGGCCACCTTGATTTCTTAATGGGAAAGGCGAGTTACTGCTACCGACACCCTAGTGACACCTGTATCTAGTGTAGCTCCATCGATACATCTAGTGCTACCCCCTAGGATGGACAAAAGGGATGAAGTTAAAGACCTAAGAAGGAAGAGGAAGAGTAGGAACGAAGGGAGATCTTCTAATTATGATGATACTTTTGGAGTTTCCAAGCCTCCGAGTGAAGGGAAATCTGCTAATGCGTATACTTGTTTAGCATATAATATTCCACAAGTATATTGGGTCACAACAAGTAATGAATAGGTGAGTAGAGTATCATCCCATAGAGACTGAGGCGTTAAATAAAATTCAACTAAGCTAAGTGAAATGCTATTAAGACTTATTGAAGGAAATTGCAAAAATTACATAAAAGAGGGGTTCTGTGATGATTAAAGCAACGTAAAATAAATAACTACAATTAAATAACTAAAAAAAAATAAAACAGACAAAAGATGTGCAACCAGTCATAGATTCCATGCAATTGTATTCATCATCATCTGTTCTTTTGAATATTCTTAGTCAAACTCCATTATGTAATTTTTAATCCAAAATTCTCAAAAAATCTTCTAAGACTAAATTATTTTAGAATTATAGTTAGGAAGATCTTCACTAATCCATAACTCAATATAATCTGATAAAGTACTCATTACATTCATGCTCCGCAATCGCATACTAACATGTCAATATCTTATCCCACTCATTATTCATACACAATAATCATATTCATGCATAAACAGCAAGCTTCATAGAATAAGAATTGAAACAAAACTTTGGCCAGAAAATGGTTATTGGGTTGAATGATTCAAAATTCAATCTCTAATTCATCAAATGACTAATTACACAAGAAAATGGGATTGATTTCATTTGGTTTAATCTGATTAATTCATAGACAAATTAATCTTTGAATTATTGAAGAACAATTTAATTAAATTATAATTTCTCTAATGTTGGTTAATTTCCAAAATATGATTGAACTCAAAACCTTGAAATTCCAACTTGACTTAATGAGAATTATTGACTAAAACCTTAAATCAACCATTCAATTAAGTGATTAAGCTCAAGGAAATATTCAAGCCACATAAACAAAATTATCTAAATCTAGATAATCTGATTTATGGTGAAATTACATGGTTAAGATTAATAACTATCTAGATCTAGAATAGATAAAAATCCCAAACATCATTGAATGATAGCTAAGCATCCAAGAAGAAATTTAATCAGTAAAATCATTCCATTAAAACAAAAATGCATTAAAACTAAATATGTTCAACAACAAAGCTTCAATAAAACGAACTACATCAATCTTTAAACTCAGAAAATTACATAAAAGAAAGGAAACAAATGGAATAAAATAGAAAATACGATAGAAAACTAAGAAAACATGAAGGAAAATGGAAGAAAAGGGAAGAAATGGGAGAAGGAGAGCCATTCCCAAGTGAGAAGGCTTCTTTTCCTCAAACTTAGCTCCAAGAGTTGCCTCTATGTCGCAGCAGCTGTGAAAGACATATCCCAGATCTGCAAACTTGACCTAAAACTCTCACTTAATCTATTTATAGCAGCAACAGATGACAGCAAAAAGAACATCGCTTATTCAAGGAATAATTAATTTTGCAACCTGAAGAAAAATAGAAGAAGCTAGGTGAGAACAAAAAAAAAGAAAAATAAGAAAAGAAAATGTCTAAAATAACATCACTTTGGCTTCAAAGAATATTGACAAAAACATCAATTCTCGGCAACAACACCAAAAACTTGATGCGCATATTTATTTAGCATATAATATTCCAGCAAGTATACTGGGTTGCAACAAGTAATAAAGAAGTGAGTAGAGTATCATCCCACAGAGATTGAGGTGCCAAATAAAATTCAATCAAACTAAGTGAAATTACAAAAATTACATAAAAACGAGGGGTTCTTTGATGATTAAAGCAACGAAAAATAAATGACTACAATTAAATAACTAAAATAAAAAATAAAATAGACAAAAAATGTGCAACCAGTCATAGATTCCATGGAATTGTATTCATCATCATCCTTTCCTTTGAATATTCTTGGTTAAATTCCATTATGTAATTTTTAATCTAAAATTCTCAGAAAATCTTCTAAGACTGAATTATATTAGAATTATAGTTAGGAAGATCTTCAATAGTCCATAACTCAATATAATTCGATAAAGTACTTATTACATTCATGCCCCGTAATCGCATACTGACATGTCAATATCTTATCCCACTCATTATTCATATCATGCATAAATAGCAAGCTTCACAGAATAAGAATTGAAACAAAACTTTGGCCAGAAAATGGTCATTGGGTGGAATGATTCAAAATACAATCTCCAATTCATCAAATGACTAATTACACAAGAAAATGGGATTGATTTCATTTAGTTTAGTCTAATTAATTCATAGACAAATTAATCTTTGAATTAATGAAGAATAATTCAATTAAATTACAATTCCTCTAATGTTGGTTAATTTCCAAAATATGATTGAATCCAAAACCTTGAAATTCCAACTTGACTTAATTAGAATAATTGATTAAAACCTTAAATTAACTACTCAATTAAATGATTAAGCTTAAGGAAATATTCAAGCCACATAAACAAAATTATCTAAATCTAGATAATCTGATTTCTGATGAAATTACATGGTCAAGATTAAAATCTACTTAGATCTAGAATAGATAAAAATCCCAAACATCATCGAATGATAACTAAGCATCCAAGAAGAAATTTAATTGGTAAAATCACTCCATTAAAACAAAAATGCATTAAAACTGAATATGTTCAATAACAAAGCTTCAATAAATTGAAATACATCAATCCTTAAACTCATAAAATTACATAAAAGAGAGAAAACAAAGGGAACAAAACAGAAAATACAATAGAAAACTTAGAAAACATGAAGGAAAATGGAAGAAAAGGGAAGAAAATAGGAGAAGGAAAGCCATTCCTAAGTGGGAGGGCTTCATTTCCCTCAAACCCAGCTCCAGCTCCAAGACTCGCCTCTGTGTCACAGCAATCGTGAGAGAGATATCTTAGATCTAAAAACTTGACCTAAAACTCTCACTTAATCTATTTATAGCAGTAAAACATGACAACAAAAAGAACCATCACTTAAGACGATAATGAATTAGGGTAGAGAGCATTGAAATTATAAAGCATATTGCTTAGGTGATTAATTGTGTCGCTTAGGCAACAGAAGGTAACAAAAAGGATTTTTCAACAGGGATTCCTCGCTTAGGCAAGTAAATTTATCGCTTAGGTGACAGAGGTAATAGAGAGGGCTTAATTTGTTGTCTCTATCACTTAGGTGATGAGATCTGATTGTGAGCCTTCGAAATCTCATGTCCCAGAAAGCAAAGTAATAGCAGAGTCCTAGGCGATAAAATGCAGAATATTTCTTCAATTCTTGTATTCTTGACAGCAAGTTAACTCTATGTTTGCTTTCTAAATTCCCAAGCTTGTTCATCTTTGATTTTCTCTCCATTTAGATCTGCCAAAAACACAAAATTAAATCAATTGGGCTAAAATTATAGAATTAAAGCACATAAATCCTATGATTAATTTATACCCAATAGATTTCAAAATATTATAAAAGTAGATTTTAGGGAAAATTCAAGAGGTGAAAAGGACTAAAATAGGGGCTAAAATGAATGAAAAATGCTTATTATCATCTGCTTCTGTGAAATCTTTCCCTCTAATTGAATCTTTTGAAAGTAACTCCCAGCTTAGGTCAGATTTTATAAGTGGTTCTTTTTCAGTGGGACAGGTATCGCAGTGAAAACGTGGTAGGTCCAAGTGTTTTGAGTATAGGCATTATCATGCAGCTAAATGTTTTGTGTCCACTCCTAGTTGCTTTCTGTATGGTCAACAGAGTCATATAAAAAGAGATTATCCTCTGTTAGTCAATGCAACTAGATGGAGACCGGTCCACCCCTCTCATCCCCAATAGATGTCAGTTCCAGCTTGTAGAGACTCTTCTTTTTAGGCAAGATGGAGTTGTGTGAGTAGATTCATAGGTAAAGGTTAAAGAGGTAGAGGCTGGCCAATAGATGACTATGGCCAGGTTGGAGTCCATGCTCCTACCTACCAAGATGCTTAAGCCTCGAATGTCATTGTGGCAGGTAAATATATATTCTATATACTTTTATGATATGTGTGTTGCTTGATCTGGATCTTACCTACTCATATATATATCCCTTATTCATAAAATGGTTTATTCAAAGACAATTAGAATCGATAGGTTTTTCTTGGTTGTTACACCGATGGGTGAGACTCTGATTTCAAATTCAGAATGTGTTGTTGGTTGCATTATAGTAAGTAAGAGGAATACCAAGGTAAAATTTTGATGATATCAAGTATGATAAATTTTGATGTCATTCTTAGGATAGATTAGCTATTCCCTTGCCATGCAACTCTTAGTTATCATAACAAACCGGTGGAATTTAATATATCAGGCGCATGGCAAAGAATAGGTGTCAGAGTTTTTTCGCTTTCATTTGGAATGTTGAAGAGTATATGGTGAACCTTGATCATGTGTCGATTTAAGGGTATACCCAGACGTCTTCTAAAGGAATCATCGGGCTTCCCTCTTCCCCTGACCATGACATTGAGTTTTACATCAAGGTAAATCTGGAAACCCAACCCATCCCTAGACGGCCATACCATGTGGTGCCCTCAGAACTTCAAGAACTTAAGGAGTAGATTGTAAGGTGGTAGTATGGAACAAGTACTCTTCCCCAAGGATTTGTGATCTAGTGATCAGCTGTATGGGACTCAATGTTCGTTGAGGTAGAATTAGGATCCATGTATCACCAAATGGAGACCGAGGTAGAGTGTGTACATAAAACCGTTCCTGTGCACGTCATAAGCGTTATGAGTTCTTGGCGATGTCCTTGGATTAACTAGTGCCATAGTGGCTTTCGTAGATCTGGTAAATGGAGCTTTCAAACCTTTTCTTGGGAAGTGTTATTGTCTTCATTGATGACATACCTGTGTACCCTAGGAGTCTAGAAGAAGTGAAGAGAGACAAAGAAAGTGGTTCCTCCTTAGATGAGTAGGAGGTGACCGAATAAGGATCGTTTATGTATACCAAATGTTGAATCTCTTCAGAGGAGGATTATTGAAGAAGCTCATTGGACATCCTATACGGCACATCTAAATATCAACAAGATGTACCAAGACTTAAGGTCTTAATTTGGAGGGAAGGGATAAAATGTGATAGTGTCAATTATATATTGAGATGCCTGATTGTCAACAAGTTAAGATAGAGTATAAGATGACTCCTAGGTTGCTCCAACAAATGGAAGTATTGGAATAGGAATGGAGGAAACATTACCATGGACTTGATATAGAGTTACCCCATTCTCCTAAGGGATGTAACTAAAGTTGGGTCAAGGTAGATCGGCTGACGAGAACTACACATTTTTACCAATGAAGACAACCTGCGGTATTGCTAAGTATACACAGCTATATATAGTTGAGGGTAGTGAAGCTGCATGAAGTAACCACCTTTATTACTTCTGATCGAGGTACTTAAATCATGTCACGATTTTTAGAGAAAGTTCCAAAACCCTTAGGTACTTAGTTGATTAAGTACGACCTGTTATCCTTAATGGACAGCTAAGGAGAACGTAACACCCAGACCTCGGAAGACATGTTGAAGCCTTGTGAGGTAGTTGGGAAGCTCATTTACCCTTGATTGATTTTGCCTTAGACATCATGCTAGTAACAGGATAGAGCTATTAGCAAGATGTGTACTTAACTATTTATGGGAAAAATTGCTGATTTCTTATATATTCCCTACTTATACTCTTAGTTGATTTTATAGCCTATTAAGTTCATTATCATGATCGATTCTATTTTTTGTTCTTATTACTAACTTTGTTGTACATTCACTGAGTTTTTCTCCAAAAACTCACCATCATATATTTCCCCTTTTTAGATCCAGTTACAAAAAGAAACTCCCTCTAGAGGAGTAGCAGAGTGATATGTGAGAATAAAGAATTTTCCTATTACTGGGTAGGTTCAGTGATCCCGTGTCTGTATTAAAGGCTTTGTGGTCATTGGGACTCCTAGGATGTTATTGTGAATATTTCGAGAATTTCATATAATTATATTTAGATTTCATAATCTTTATGAGGATGATGTTATTATGGTTGTTTATCTGTACCTTATATTTGTATTAGGTTATGTATAGAATTTCTTGTATGTGTAAAAAAAGACGTTAGATATATGTTTTCAATAAAATTTTCATCTATTGTAGATAGATGTGATTTTAAAATAAATTTATGAATTTTACGTTTTTGCATAATTAAACTCAATAAAAAGAGTAAAGTCAATAGGAATGCTTACAGTAATGAGGGATGTCGTTATTATGCCGGTCATGGGTCCTGATAAGCGGGTCGTGACATTGAAGGAGCATATCTGGCTATCTTAATACCTTCAATCAGTTTTCGGTCTTTTGCATTTTCAAGGAGATAGGAAAAGACTATTGCGCATAAAATGAATAGATACTGGGAAAGCTGATCACTTTACCTTAACCCTCTTTTAGGGAAAAAATTTTTTTTGGGACCACCATTGATCAAGATTGAGTAAGATACAGATTTAATGCACCTCAAAATTAATTCAAAGAAAATTTTTGGAAATTCATAACTCTCAAGACTTCTTCTATGAACCCCTATTCCATTTTATCGTAGACCTTTGACATATCAATTTTTAGATTGAAAAATCCCTTCTTACCTTTTTTCTTTTCTTTTTTCTAGGAAATGGAAGATCTCGAATGCTATAATGGCTTTGTCAATAATAAGTCTGTAGAGGACGGAGGCACTTTGGTTCTCACACATAAAGGCTAGTAAGACTAATTTTAGTCTATTCGCTATGACTTTAGTTACCAATTTCATAGTTACATTGCAAAGGCTAATAGGCTGAAATTAAGAGAAATCATCAGGGGCATTTATTTTAGGGATCAAAGTGATCAAGGTGTAATTTAACCCTTCTGGGCTTTTTTTTTTGTTCAGCACTTCCAAAACCAGCTTACAGACCTCATTTCCCACAATTTTCCAGTGCCTCTGATAGAAAAATGCTAGAAAACCATCACTGCTAGGCGCTTTCAAAGGGCTCATCTAACTTAAAGCCACCTCCATGTCTTTTGAAGAAAAAGGTTAAGAGAGTAAATTTGCTTGAGCTAGCTCAAGCTTCCATTTAATATAGGAACGCACATCTTCAATGTGAACTGGTTGCTGAGAATAGATCAGAGAAAAAATTCATAACTTCTTCAGCGATTTCCTTTTCATCTTGCAGCCAATCACTATTGCTATTTTTAATTTTTCTAATGGTATTTCTTCTCTTTCTCTAGTTAGCCTTGCGATGAAAGAACTTTGTATTTTTATCCCTTTCTTTAATCCATGTTTCCTTGGAACTCTGCCTCCAATATATCTCTTCTTCAACAATCTAAATATCAAGCTCCAAAAGCAAATTTTGCTGACTGTCAAAATTTTCATGGAAAACATTTTCCTGCTGAACTTTGGCAAGATTATTTTCAATCTCCCTAACTTTTTTTGAAGACTTTTTAATGAAAAGACATTGTTAAGTTTTGGATTTAACATTTTGGTGCTAAATGCACAATTTTTTTATCTCTTACTTCCTTGGCTTGTGAATCTTGGCCCCTATTTTTTGTGTTTTTGGTTAGTTTATGTTTTATTAGATTTTAGATTAGTTTGAGTGATTTCATGATTTTTTTCTGCTGTTTAATGATGTTATTTATCTTTTGTTGTAGGTTGAGTTGGTGAGAAGTTTATGCTTGATAATGAATCTGGCTGAAGCTACATCTCTGAAGTTGCTGCAGAAGGAACCTTTCTCTGTCACTCACTGCTATAGTGGTGGATCTTCATAGCTATAGCGGTGGCCACCGGAGCAACTCATTTTGAAGACTTTCTCTCTGCCAACCACTGCTATAGCGGTGGATCTTCACTGCTATAGTGGTAGAACCTGCACCAGAATTTTGTTGAAGACCATTTTCTCTATCCTCCACTGGGTCACGTTCCTACACTGGTTTAAATAGTGTTAGAACATAAATTATAGGTATTCTAAGTTCTGGGGGAAGAAGAAAATGCTGACTTTGCAAAAGGAAGAGGAGGAATCCCGTTTCGAAACTTTTCGAGCCCGATTTCCGCCAAGCCAACCTCGGATTCATGGAGTTTACTTCATCTTTTACTATTTTCTGTAGTTTTAAAGCTATGAGTAGCTGATTTTCTCATTCTAAAGTTGCTATAAACCTAAATTCAGATTAGGGATTATTACTCTCATTGTATTGTGATTTCTTTTACTCAATACTTGTCTTTTCATTCATTTACATTGAACTTACTGTGAACTTGGCAAATTTATAGTTTGAATGTTGCTTTTGCCGATCTCGGCAAAGGGGTCTGAGAGTAAAATATTGAATGGTTAGAGTGAGTGTTTGAAATTTAGTAGTTTTGCCTTGTTAATTAATAGGGATATTAGTTAACCCCGCTTAATCAAATTAGATTAATGTTTATTTGGCTTAAACTCATATAAAGGATTATGTTAGAGTTGAGTAACTTAATTTAGGTTGGAAAGAATCACCTTAAGCCATAAGATAACCTAAGATTAACATGTATGATTATTTAGAATCATAGGTACAAGAGAGAGATTAATTACTAGGACAGAAGAGGGGGATTAGTAATTCTAGACCTTTTATTTGAATTATTTTCATCCAATTTTATTGTAATTCAATTTTATCTTTCAATTTACAATTAGAGCGGCCTTTAATCCAAATTGGTTTGTCTGACTAATACGTTTAAATTTCTAGAATACTTAGCAAGTTAGTCCTCGTGAGAACGACACTTTTACTCATTTTACACTATATTACTTGTGCGAGTAGTATACTTGTCAAATCGCTTAATAAGTTTTTGGCACCGTTGCCAGGGACTAACGGTTTTTAGCTAATATTCTAAGGAATTTAAAGGTGCAAGATTAGGCTTTTTTTTGTTTTGTTTTACTTGCTTAATTTTCTTATTTTATGTGTTTTCATTAAGTAGTCATTTTTGCTTTTAGAGTTATTTTTCTGATTTCTTTTTGTCACTTTTGACTAGTTATTTCTATTATGTATGTGAGGTACCACTCAAACTTTTGATCTTCTCTTCAAGCCCGAGATCAAAAGATTTGCAAGGAGAACTAAAAAGGAAACGAGAGCTAGGAGAACTCATGTAAGCCAAGCTACACAAGAGGAAATGGCTGATGATAACTAGAATCATTAGGGTGCTAGAGTTAATGTTGGTAATGGAGTTGGCAATGAGCCTCAAGAAGAACATAGAGCAATATGGGACTATGCTTCACCGTATAACGCTGGAAATAGTTCGACCATAGTGAAGCCTGCTATCAGTGCTAATAACTTCAAGATGAAGGCTATGATGTTAAACCTTGTCCAACAAAGTCAGTTTGAAAGAAGCCCTATGGAGGATCCAAACAACCATATCATGAATTTTCTTGATATTTGTGATATGGTCAAGCTTAACGAAGTCACTGATGATGATATTCTCCTATGACTATTCTTTTTTTCCTTAAGGGATAGTGCAAAAAAGTTGGTTGATGACTCTACAGCTAGAAAGCATTACTACTTAGGCTGAGCTTCAAAAGAAATTCCTAGACAAATTCTTTCCTTGCTCAAGGTCAGTGAAATTAAGGAATGAAATTACAGCTTTTTATCAACAAGAAGGTGAAAGTTTATATAATGCTTGGGAGAGATTTAAGGAAATACTGAGAAAATGCCTTAACCATGGCATTTAGGAGTGGCAACAGATTTCGATCTTCTACAATTGATTGATATATGAAACCAGGCATAGATTGGACACCGCAGTTAGCGGTGCATTGATGGTTAGATCCTAATCCCGGGAAATAATTGAAACAATAGGAGCTAGTCAAAATGCTTCCATTTGAGCAAAAAGTGGTGCAAAGAAAGGGATATTGGAATTGGATACCCTCAATGCTCTTTTGGCTCAGAATAAAGCATTGACTAAAAAGGTAGATATATTGTGCTCGAGGCAACAAGAGCCTGCAAGAGTTAATGGTGTAAGCACTCCGAAACCTAAATGTAATTTTTGTAGTAGAGTTAATGTTAATGGTTTCTGTGAGGAATTTGCTTCATTGGAGCAGTTGAACTATATGAGTGATCAATAGAAGAACCAAAATAACCCGTATTCCAACTCATACCATCCGTGGAATAGGAATCATCTAAATTTTTCATAGAGCAACAATCACTGTCTAAATCCCACGACTTCTCAACCTCCTAGATTTAGTAATCAAAATAATTATCCTCCTCAAAATAAAGCTCCACCTCCTTAAGTGGACAAGAAACCTTCAATGGAGGATAAGTTCATGAAGTTCATGGAAAGAAGTGAGTCAATGTTTCAGACTCAAAATGTGGCAATTAAAAATTTAGAAACTCATATGGGCCAGCTAGCACTTGCTCTAAACAATAGGCCATAAGGTAATCTCGCCAGTAACTCTGAAAATAACCCAAGAAGGGAAGGGAAAGAGAACTATAATGCTATTACCTTAAAGAGTGGCAAGGAGCTTCTGGATACTGTCAAGTCATGTGATCAACCTAAAGAAGTGATTATTGAAGAAGAAAAATATGAGTTTGCTCAATCTCAAGAAAGTAAACTAAGGAAGTTGATGCTTCAGAGGCTAAAGGTAAATCTGGAAAGGTGGTAAAAGATGTGAGGGCTAAGAATTTTGTTCCACTAATGCCCTATTCTCAGAGGCATAAAAAGCTCAATATGGACCGTCACTATAAAAAATTCTTGGAGATATTGAAGCAACTTCATATTAACATCCTATTCGTGGAGGTATTGGAACAAATGCCTAGTTATGCACAGTTCATGAAGGATGTTCTGTCAAGAAAAAAGCACTTGTGTGAGTTTGAACCTGTTGCCATAACTTAAGAATGTAGCGCCATTCTCCAAAAGAAGTTGCCTAGCAAAATGAAAAATCCAGGTAGTTTTATGATTCCATGCAACATTAGAAAAAATTTTACTAGTAAAGCACTGTGCAATCTAGGGACAAGTGTGAATCTAATGCCACTGTCTATCTTCAAGAAATTGGGTTTGGGAAATGCTCTACCCACCACAGTGACTCTTCAACTGGCTGACCGTTCATTATGCTATCCAAACAGAGTTATTGAGGATGAACTTTTCAAGGTGGACAAGTTAATCTTTCTGGCTAATTTTATTGTTATGGACTATGAGGAAGACAAGGAGATCCCAATCATTTTGGGAAGACCTTTTCTAGCTATCGAGAAGACTATAATTGATGTTCATAAAGGTGAATTAACTCTACGAGTCAACGAGCAAGAGATCACCTTTAACATGAACAAGGTAAATAAAGCTTCCAAGGACACAGAGGAATGTTATTCTTTGAAGATGATTCACAACAATTCTCATGAGTATTTCCATGATGAGATGTAAAAAGATTGCTTGGAGGATGCTCAACATGTGAGAAAAAGAACAAAGGGAATTCTGGGAATTTCAGAGGCTTACGCCAAGTTTTGTAATAATCCCAATAAATTCAAACCTTTTGACATTGCGAACAATGTTGTTAATCAGCTGAAAGCATTTAAGAAGTGCAAAAACTGGAAGATTTATCTTGAGCATAGGCGTCCTGGTAAAGTCTAGTTGAAGACTATAAACTTAGCGCTCTTGGGAAGTAACCTAAGTTTTCTTTCTCTCTTTCGTAGTTTTTATTATTTTGTTTTGTTTTGATTTTTTTCTGTGGTATTTTTTCTTTCCTGGTTATTGTGTTGTTGATATGCTTTTTTTCCTCCATTATGTTAATAAGGGATAGTGAGGACACTGTCAAATTTAAGTTTGGGGGAGAGGCATTTTGTGTCTTGTGATTGTTGTGCTTGTTTTGTTTGTTAGTATGTTTGGTGTGTAAAGCAGTTTTCAGATATGTCAGATTTTCAAAAATTTTAAAATTTTTGTCAGAGAACTTTGTAAGGGAATGATTTACTTATGTTTGTGGAAAATTAGAAAAATTTGGTTAAATTAAGATTTGGAATTGTTTTTAATAAAGAATTAACCTTACTTTTAAGAACAATAGGAGATTTACTAAAAATTCATTTTAGGCTAATTGAAGTTTTAGATCTCTTAGAACAATTCCTTTAGCTTGAGTTAAGCTTTCCTAAAATCAAAAGTAAACTCAATAAGGGGTGTTAATTTCAGATTCCATAATTAAAAAAAAAAAAGAGGTTGTTTAAATATGAATTAATAGCTGGCTTGAAGGTATGGTTTATATTGAGGTGGTGTCGTGTGGATTAGGCACATGGACACTTTTTCAACCAATAAACATTGCTTTTGGTTGGTTTGAGAGAATGAAGGGGTAGGGAAGTATTGTGTGGATTAGGCACTTCTCTCACTTCGTAGTTTTCACTTTAGGTGTGAAGAGGGAGGAAGAGCTATGTGGATTAGGCACACGGACTCTGCTTCTTACTAGTTACATCTCTTATTTGGTTTGCTGATTGGATTAACTAGAATATGGAATGAAATCCCTTGAGAGTGTAAAAATATAAAAAGGAAAGATTAATTAAGGTGATGGTATTTTGTTCTAAGAGGTTTTTGATGTGTTCAATAAGTATTATGAGTTTTATTTAAATCTCCCAGTTATTGTTACAAGTATGGCTATTCTCTAGTAAAAGTATTTTCTAGATCGAATTTTAATAGATGGTCCTATCTTTCTCTGCATATTTACTTTTTCCCCTTGCTTAGTTTAATTGCTTTCACAGTCTGATTGTAAATTTACATATCTGAGTTCTGCTTTGCGCCATGTTTTGTGTGAGGGTCAATTTGCTTAAGGGCAAGCAAAGGTTCAAGTTTGGGGAAGTCTTAAGTTCTAGATTTAGTACCATTTTGGTACTAAATGCCCTATCTTTTTATCTCTTATTTGTCTTGGCTTATGAATCTTAGCCCCTATTTTGTGCTTTTTGGTTAGTTTATATTTTATTAGATTTTAGATTAGTTTGAGTGATTTTATAATTCTTTTCTACTGTTTAATATTGTTATTTATCTTTTATTATAGGTTGAGTTAGTGAAGAGTTTATGCTTGATGATGAATATGGCCGAAGCTACATCTCTAAAGTTGCTGCAGAAGGAACCCCTCTCTGCCACTCACCGCTATAGCGGTGGATCTTCACAGCTATAGCGGTGGCCACTAGGACAACTCATTTTGAAGACTTTCTCTCTGCCAACCACAGCTATAGCAGTAGATCCTGCACCAGAATTTTGCTGAAGACCATTTTAGTGCGGAGTCGCATTCCTACACTGGTTTAAATAGCGTCAGAACAGAAATTTTAGGTATTCTAAGTTGTGGGGGAGGGAGAAAACACTGACTTTGCAGAGGGAAAAGGAGGAATCTTGTTCCGAAACTTTTCGGGCCCGATTCCCACCAACCCAACCTCAAATTCATGGAGTTTACTTCATCTTTTACTGTTTTCTGTAGTTTTAGAGCCATGAGTGGCTGATTTTCTCATTCTAGAGTTGTTATGAATCTAAATTCAGATTAGGGATTATTACTTTCCTTGTATTTGTGATTTCTTTTACTCAATACATGTCTTTTCATTTATTCACATTAAACTTGCTATGAACTTGGCCAATTTATAGTTCAAATGTTGCTTTTGCCGATCTCGGGGGAGGGGTGTAAGAGTAGAAGACTGAATGGTTAGGGTGAGTGCTTGAACTTTAGTAGTTTTGGCTTGTTAATTAATAGGGATACTAGTTAACCTCGCTTAATCAAATTAGGTTGACGTTTATTCGGCTTAAACTCACATAAGGGATTATGTTAAAGTTGAGTAGCTTAATTTAGGTTCGGGAGAATCACCTTAAGCCATAAGATAACCTAAGATTAACATGTATAATTATTTAGAATCATAGCTACAAGAGAGAGATTAATTACTAGGATGGAAGAGGGGGATTAGTAAATCTAGACTTTTTATTTGAATTATTTTCATCCAATTTTATTGTCATTCGATTTTATCTTTCAATTTACAATTAGAGCAGCCTTTAATCAAAATTGATTTGTTTGACTAATATGTTTAAATTTCAGTAGTACTTAGCGAGTTAGTCCTCAATGGATCGATACTTTTACTCATTTTACACTATATTACTTGTGCGACTTGTACATTTGCCAAATTGCTTAACAAAAATCAGCTGATAAAAAAGCATTTCTAACATTTATGATATTCTCCACTGCATCGCCATTCTTGACCCATGCTTCTTCCATTATTTTTTTACAGGTAGCCTCTTCAGTCCAAGCTTCTTCAAATCTAAAGGGCGGTCACCAAGTCTAAACTCCTCCATGCATTCTGCTTGGCAATTTATCAGAACAGGGCAGTGGTCAGAAAAGCTTCTAGGCTTGTGAATCACCTTGGCACTCTGGAACAAATCCAACCACTTCTCATTGGCAAGGAAACGATCTAATCTCTCCTGTATATTTTCTGTACCCTCTCTCCCATTCATCCAAGTAAAAGGATATCCTTTAAACCCCACATCTTTTAGATTACAAGAGTTCAAAGTATTTTTGAAATTTTGCATAGCTTGATCCCTCCTGCCAGCCCCTCCAATTTTCTCTAATTCAAAGAGAATTTGTTAAAATCACCCCGACAAAGCCATGGGAGAGTGCACTGAGTACCCAAGTCAGTAGGTTCTATGATAGGTATTTTTTATTTTCCTCAGAACTACCCATAGAACCTTGTGTATCTCCAGCTTCTGTCTTCACCCTCAACTCTGACCCTTATGTTTATATGATTCTGGGAATAGGATAGGAGATCAATAACAACATCTTCATTCCACAGTAGGCCAAGACCCCTAGCCCTTCTTCGATTTTCATCCTTACAATCAACCCAAACAGCATTTTTAAAGCCCTATTTACTGTTCAACTTCTTTGCCTCAACATACTTACATGGATGAGGTCAATGGGTGATCAAGAAAACCTATGGCTTAGGTTGGTGACTTCCATTGCATTTAGGAGGGGTGCTTGCAGTAGGTCTCCCTAATTGGGAGAGCCTACATCATAATTTGTGATAGCAGGGACTTGCGTTCGCGCGGCCCCTACCCAATCTAATTTAATTTTATATTCTTTCCCTTTGAGTTTCAATTCGGTTTTGCTTTAAATATTTGTTAGTTGAGTATTTTTAATTTGGTCTCCTGTGGAATTAATTAGGTTTTTCTTCTCAAAGACTACTAAAATTTTATTTATGATCTAATTATGGTGTTTGTAGTTTGGACAATTATTCAAAAAATCATATTTTTTTCTTTCTGAATTTTAAATTTAATTTCAATCTGTTGAATTTTGCATTATATATATATAATCACCATTATTGCATAAGGTCGTCAAAGCAAATAGATTTAAATGTATGTGGTAATGGATTGGGTTATTTGTCAAATTTTATTGTTTAGTAATATTTATAGATGAGTCATAGTTGAGAGGGTTATTTGATAAATTCTATATAGAGTTTAGGTAAAGTAATCTTTCAAGTTTTTGTCGTTAATTTTTTTAAAAATTTAAAATTTAATATGGGTGATTTCTTTTAAATACTAATTGACTAGAAAATGTTAACCTCTCAAAGCTATCTACTTATTATATTTTTTTATAAAAAATTTCAAGAATAAATACATAGAAACCATACTAATTGAATTCTTTCCATTTTGAT
The DNA here is from genome assembly GCA_037074585.1 of Biancaea sappan. Lineage (NCBI taxonomy): Eukaryota > Viridiplantae > Streptophyta > Magnoliopsida > Fabales > Fabaceae > Biancaea > Biancaea sappan. The sequence goes on along the minus strand of CM073493.1, from coordinate 74,748,174 downwards.
AAATATTTTGATACATATAATACTTATTAATTAGGATGAAGAGATAGTACTTTCATTTGCTTGTTTTCAATTTTCAAATACAAAAGGTATATACTGATGCACTGTGCCAGCTCTTACCATTTAATTGCATAAATCACAATTAATATCTGTTAATGAACTTTAATAATTTTTCTGTATATACTACCCCATACAAAACATATACACGACCATTACGACAAGTTAATATTTGGTATATATGTGAGGCTTGTAATTTCCTTCTTTGCTTATCATTTAGAAACATTAAGTTTGTGTGATTATTATCATCGTGTTGCAAATATTATAACTTAAGTGTGAAAGGATAGACGGCACAAGTGCTTTCTGTGATTTCTAACATCTTCATTTTATACTTGTTTAATTTAGATATCAAGTTCAATTTCACGGCTCAAGGCATTTATTTTATAACAATCCGGAATTTTATGTAAAATACCAAAATAGAAAGTAATTTCATGGAAAAGAACAAAAAACAAAAATAGAAAGTAACTAAACAAGATTTTTAAAGTTAGGGTCCGGACATAGTCCAAAAAGTCCTCCCAAGCAAAATAGCTAGGGTCCGGAAAACCTTAGGATAAATTGAATATTTTTTTTACCAATAAATTATTGGTTGAAGTGATAAATAGTTTTATTTTTATAAAAAAATATATATATAAGTTCAAATATTAAAAAATGCACGTGTTACAAGAGTTTTAACTTTAATACTATTGGTTTGACAAAAATTAGTTCTAAGTTTAATGTTTAAAGTGATTTGAGGATATTTTGAATTCATACTAAAATTTTTTATTTCTTCAAATTACTCTGTTTGGCTTATTCTTTATACATTTGTGTCAGATTAATGTTTATATAACAATAAAGTAATTAGGCAAAAGATCAGTCAATGCAAAAGAATGTGATTTTAGAAAAGTCGGGCAAGGGCAATAAAGTAATTTTTTAAAAGTTGGTGTCAAATTATAATTTTTATAATTTCTTCCTTCAGAATACTTTTGTTATGGTACTAACCTTGGCCATAACATCATTCAATAATTCTTTTGGTATTAAATATTTTTTATTTACTCAAATCGCCCTCCTTAAAATTCATCTTTTCACTTTAAATTTGGCTTTGCGCCTTATTGGGCAAACAACAAAACAATTAAATTAGTTGAGAGTCATTGTCATTTGAAATTAAAAAACTACATAATAATAAAATAAAGAATGAAAGAAAAAAAACAAAAAAAAAAAACTCACTAGCCTCTTCATGAAAGGAAAGAGGAGTCTAATTTGTAAAGAAACAATTTGAGGGTGAAGACTGAGGAGAGAGACAGAGAGAGAGAGAGAGAGAGAGAGAGAGAGAGAGAGTGGAGGAGGAGGAGAGAGAGTCTCGCCAAAACGGAGGCTCAGTGTGCCGCTGCTCCTGTCATCGGCGCACCAAGCTCCGGCCATTGACAGTGCTGGTAACTTCTTAGATCTTCCTTGTCCCACTTCAATTGTATCCTTCACTCAATTCTACTCTTAATCTGTCCCTTTTTCCCTCTTTTTTTTTTTTGTTAGTTGAACATCGCTTTGAACTGAGAGATTGTTTGATGGAACAGGTTAGTAAAACGTAGTGAGTTTTGAGTTCGTGTTTCGCTTTCTCTTTGAATGCCCTCCAATCTTTCTGTGTTTTTGTGACTTGTGCAGTACGAGAAAGTTGAGAAGATAGGTGAAGGAACCTATGGTGTGGTTTACAAGGCTCGTGACCGGGTCGCAAATGAGACTATAGCCTTGAAAAAAATTCGACTGGAGCATGAAGATGAGGGTGTGCCGAGCACTGCCATACGAGAGATTTCCCTCTTGAAAGAAATGCAACACAGGAACATTGTTAGGTATATTTAAGTTTATAAGTGTGGCTTATCTTGTTGATTTAGTTCGACCAGTTCGAGAGTTCTTTGGCGGGAACACGTTCAGTGGTACTGTTTGACTGATATACGTCCTTATATTACATATTTGGGGAATGCACTGTTCCTCTATCGTTAAATTGATGAGCTAATAGCTGCCTGGAGACACAGGAAGTTGGAGAGTTTGTGTTCATTGTGAGCCTAAATATGGGAATCTATCCCTCGTAATTGCAGAATCAACATTTATGCAGTCGGGAATCTAACTAGTACATTGCAGTATAATCATAGATGTCAATAGAATGCCTATGTTTGTCATATGCCTATGTTTGTCATTTAAATTATAATAAATGGCAGAAGGTGTGGCAGGGAATGGACAGTCGTTCAGGACTCCAGTATTGCTAACACTTGGGCATGTTGATATTTGCTGTCAGTTCATGATTTGTCAATGAAACACAATCCAATATATTTACGTGGTCATGTTGACAGTCAAATGCCCCGTCTAGATAATGCTATCAGTATTATGAGATGCATATTCTTGACAATTCTATCTTCATCATCTGACATGAACCTGTTTTAATACTTTGATATCATTTATCTAATAAGGCATGTTTATTTTTCATATCAACTTCGGGGGGTATGGGAGGATTGCTCAGGATTAGTGTTTGGTCAACCAGTGAATATGTCATTTGAGGCGCTACAGTTGTGAGTTTTTCATATGTAGTTAGGTAACTGTAGAGTGCATTGACAATTAGGTGAACATGTTCCTTTTCCAGATATGATGTGTAAGTTCAACATTTTTCATGTTTAAAATTCCAAAGATTTTTATTCATCAGCATGATGACCATAAGCATCAGAAAATCTGTTAATATGAATAAAACCTAATGACTATAAATTTCTGCCATCATTAAATTCCTTATAATACTTTGCTTCACTAAGTTGCTGTCTAATATGTTTCTGTTTATTTAACCATTTCCTTATTGAAGTATCCTAAATGGCTGTGTGGATGACAGGTTACAGGATGTAGTTCACAGTGAGAAACGATTGTACCTCGTATTTGAGTACCTTGACTTGGATCTAAAGAAGCACATGGATTCATCTCCTGAATTTGCAAAAGATCTCCAACAAGTAAAAGTGTGTAACTGATTTATTTTCTTTAGTGATTTTGAGCTTTGTGCAACTAAAGTTAGATTTGAAGATGTGTTACATTTGAAGATGAATGATGATTTATTAAGTTTATCTGCTACATCTAGATTTAAATTTTATAAGGATCTGTTTGTTTCATTATTGCTTCAGAGGAAATACTCAAACTGGGCTAGGTGGCTGACTATTCATATATTGTTCTTCAATTGTCAGATTTTAGAAGCTAGTTGTTTAAATACTATCTCATGGAGTTGATTACAAAATAGTTCATTATGTTGGTTCCCGCATACATGAATTGGAGTGCTGAAAATGTTATTGGTGGGTTCAGTCATGATATAAATTTTAAATATTTTATCCTTAACCTACATCATTAGCAGGAATGATATAATATCACAAGTACAAAAAGGAAGATGCTAATCTTGGGAAATGGACCTGTTAAAATGGAATTTGAATTGATAAGTTATCTTTCCTGCAGATGTTCCTGTATCAAATTCTCTGTGGCATTGCTTATTGTCATTCACGTAGAATTCTTCATCGAGACTTGAAACCACAGAATTTGTTGATAGATCGCCGTACTAATGCACTAAAGCTTGCAGATTTTGGATTGGCCAGGGCATTCGGTATTCCTGTCAGGACATTTACACATGAGGTTTGAATGTGTGATACCTTAATTTTGCTTTTAGTAATCCAATAATCATATGGGTGAATGTTCTGTTCAAGAAAATGAATAGAACTGATGCTGCATTCCAAAATTGCATCCTTGGGACCTTTAAACATAGTTGGAAAATTTACTTTCCCCTCAGATGATAAAGCTACATATTATGAATTTTATATTGATTGCTTAGTATAATTTGCATTTTATTTTGATGAAAAAAAAATAAAGTTAGTAATACTTTGTTGGTAGATATTTTTGGCAATTAGATTCTTCAGGCAATGCAAAAAATACTGTGAAAAGAATCCTATGGTAGATGGACTTCATTATTATTTTCGATTATCCCTTTTTCTTTATTTATAGTTATTGATGGTTGTTTGTAGGTGGTGACACTATGGTATAGAGCTCCAGAAATATTGCTTGGATCTCGTCAGTATTCTACCCCGGTCGATGTTTGGTCAGTGGGCTGTATATTTGCTGAGATGGTAAACCAACGACCTCTATTCCCTGGAGACTCTGAGATTGATGAATTGTTTAAAATATTCAGGTGAATAGCTTTTACTTTTTATCTTTCAGGTGAATAGATTTTACTTTTTATCTTTCACTTCTTGTTGAGAAATTACAGTTACTTCCGTCTGCTAAGAAGCAGATAAACAATGTCCCTTGATTTAATAAACCACATCCATCCACTAATAGTCTCTAGACTTTAAATGGCATAAATATCTTAAGGCATGGCTTCAGTTTGTGCGTCTATTTATGGTTGTACATTTAAAGATTGTTATGCTTTGATTGTTTTGCTTATACTCTAAAGCATTGAACAAAATTATGGGGAACTGCTGCATATTTGGTTTCCCGTTGTCCTGCATCTAGTTATATTGTAGTGGACTTATTGGTATGTTTGAATCTTTGGTGTGCCCGATCTTCTTTTGATTAAGAGGTTTTTCCCTTAATAAGAAGGATAAGTGTCATGGCAGTTTGCTATGTATGCCTGGATATTTGGATTTTTAAAGTAAAAATATTTGATTGTAGTCTGACTTTGGTCCTTGGAACAGCAACATTTTCATGGCCTCAAGACAGCGTTATTTGAATTAAGATGAAGGGAGTAAAAAATAAGTTGTCGTAATGAACATGTAATATAAATAGATATTAAATATTTAAATAAATATATAAGGCTATGTAATATATATACATATATATATATATATATCTACCTCTAATAATATATTGTCCCGCATGTGAAGAATCTTGGGATCACCAAATGAAGATACATGGCCTGGAGTGACTTCATTGCCTGATTTTAAATCAGCCTTTCCCAAATGGCCTCCTAAGGTAATTAAATTCCATGTGCAGTTGTTTGTCTTGAACTGACTTGACTTGCTGGGATCTAAATAATACTAGGAATTATTGGATCTCATCTTGTTCTTTGCAGGACCTATCAACTGTGGTTCCAAATCTTGAGCCGGCTGGCATTGATCTTCTTTCTGTAAGTGTCATTCAGATACAACAACAACATAAGCTTTATCCCACTAGTAGGGTCGGCTAAGTGTGTTATTCAGATAAGTAAATATTTTTGGGGGCTATTATGCAAGATATAGTAATTAATTCTGCATTATGAGAATAAAAGTGAAGACAAAGAATATTTGTATATCATTTTGAAAGTTACAACCGTCTCTATTCTATTGAGAAACAAGGAAAGAGAGAGAAGGGGTTGGGGTGGGGGAAGAGGTAGGGATTGTCCCTCGTTTTTCTTGTTAATTTATAGGGACCCTCTAGTTCTGCATATGTGATGAATTTGCTTTTTCAAATATAATTTTCTTCTTCAGATATAATTTTCTTTTTCAGATATAATTTTTTTTCACATTAGGATTTGATTCTCCCAAGCAGAGTTTCTTAAACAGTGGGATCATTAGATAACAAAGGCATTCCAGTCTTCAATTTATCCTATTAAAGTGTGGATAGGTCTTGTGAGATCTCGGTTTACTGTATCACTCATTGCATCTTTTTGCAATCCTACCAATCCATAGTTTTCATCTAGCAAATTCCTGGTCTCTTACATGTGTTTGTTCATGTCAGATATTAATTGTGTGGTTGTGTATTGTGTTACAGAGTATGCTACGATTGGATCCCAGCAAAAGGATTACTGCCAAGAGTGCTCTTGAGCATGAATACTTCAAAGACATTAAATTTGTACCATGATTCATCATCTTAATAGTTGATAGGTGTCTATAGTAATATATGTAGCCTTGCATGGGATTTGTTTTGTGAGAAATGTGTGCTATCTTTCTTTGGAATTTTCTTCAATGATTGGGACCTGGTTATATTTCATTTACTTGTTCTTACGGTTACAGATTCATCAGATTCAACTTGAGTGTGATCGTATTGTCTATTACCCTTTTTTGTATAAAGGATACACAAAGGAGGCAAATTTTCGGTTGCGTGTATCTAAACAGTGCTGCATGTCTTCCTTAACAGACCAGGTTTACCGTCCGTAATGAAACATTTTAAGTTTTGGTAATCACATGTTTGCCCGTGTTTTGTAGACTCAATCAAGCTAACAAGCAATGCTGCCACTGTCATGAAGAATTGTTGTTTGGAATCCTGTTGCACCCTTGCTGGAGAAGGTTGTGTAGAATCCCACAAGACAAATATAATTATCCCATCTCACCCGAGACTATATAAAGCTCCAATTTTCAAGTAATGGACTATTTACCTGTATTGCTAGGTGTTGTAATAAGTGGAAAATCATTAGTCTACTAAGTTTTTGTTGGATAACTGGATAGAAAATCATTAGTCTACGAATTTTCAATATTTTAAAATTATAAACATTATCCAATTTATCGACAAAAATAATTGACTTATAAACATTTGGTAATTTGAGAATGCAAATATAGATATTATGATGCTAACATTGACATTTGGCCTAAGTTTCACATAATCACTCTCCAAGAGAAAGTGGGATGTCACGCTTTGTTTAGTTAGCGGTACTAGTTGGAATCCTGTGTATAATATTTTTTTCATTTGTTTGCTTCACTCTCTCGCTTGGAAGTCTTCCTTTCCACTGGTCATTGTTTTCCATTGTTTTATGTACGGATTTTTCCTCCATAAACTAGATGGAAAACCGGCTCTAAAAATGGAAAATGAAGTGATCTTACGAGATTGCTCCTCCACTCTCATGGGAGCTTCTGAGATGTGTTTTGTCATTCAAGCCTCGCATCGACCTCCCAAATCACAACTCCATCACCACTACCGTCTCTCCCCTGTTCTCTTTCACCGCTACCGTCACAACCAACTTTTCTCCAACCATTCTCCCTTACCCATAGCACCCAAATCTTTTCTTTGGTCATTCCTTTTTACTCACGGTACCCAAATCCTTTTTTCAGTTATTCCCTTTTACTCACAACACTCAAATCCTTCCTCTAGCCATTTCCCCTTACTCACAGCACCCAAATCCTTCCAATCTGCAAGAATTGGGTTTCCTAGATTTCAAACTTTTGGGGTAAAAGAATCAAGCTTTGTTGAATTATTTGGTTTTCTATTGGTGGGGTTTGAGTAGGCAAAGAGCTTCGTGGTCACTAAGCAACCAAAAGGAAAGTGAATAAATTGAAAAGTTTATAGGAGTTGATTTTAACAAAGAATAAAATATATTGTCAAACGAAGGACTTAGATGAAGTAACAAAATGGTTTATATCAAACAAAAGATACAAGAAAAATTTTAACTAGGGACTTAAGTGAATAAATAAAATAATTTTGGGCAAAGGATAAAATCTGTAGGGTTCTCAGATTTCTGCAAGAAAATGAGAAAATTATATTAAAAGATAAAATAATAAATTTACTCACTCATTTCATATCTATTATATAGTATTTTTTATTGCGAACTAAATAATTTTTTTTCTTTTCATTTTCATTTTCTCTTTTTCATTCCATTCCTCATTTCTTTTTCATTCTTATATTGTGAACCAAATGGATCGTTAGGGTTAGAAAATACTAGACGATGCTGATCTAGGTTTATTAGATGAAATATAAGGTAGGACATCTAAATTTGCATTTTTGTTAATAACCACGGTTTGACAAATCAACTTAACAATCAGATAATTTTAACAACTAAAAAGATTTTGGAAATTTTTATATATGTATGAGGAAATTGACAGAAAAAATGTGGAACAAAATTAAAATTGACCCAATTTAAGGGATAAAAAAGAGACTTTCACCTTAATTTTTTTTCTAATCAGATCATCAGAATTATTTGGTTAGATTAAGTTATGTTTAGTTCAAACTCTCGATATAATTAGTGGATATGATAGATAATATGATAAAAGATGATATACTGAAAACAATTGCTATATAAAAGAATTTAATTACTGAAAAGAGGTGGCTATGATAAATGCTTATATAATTATATTCCCCATGATTTCCATTGGATTTGGACTGGAATTTTCTTATATTACATGATACTCATTTTAATTGTATTTTACCAAAATCAATTGTCATGAAAATAAAAGTACTACATCAAATGATAAATTAAAAATTTAAGGTTAAAAGTATCTTCTCTTTTAAGGTTAGCCTTTTTGGTCAAATAAAAAAGAAAAGAAAATGTTTTTGGTTTATAAAAGATATATATAATTATTTAATCACTAAATCTAAAAAATATATGATTTTAATCCTTAAATATTTTCACGGATAAACAACGAATCACAATTGTTTATAAATTAAGTCATATTCTTTTAAAAAATTTGAAAGATATGTAACTAAAGTATATATGGGTTTGTTTGACAAAATTAACTTATAACTGAAAACTTATAAACTAATTTTTAGTTGAAAGCTTATAAATTAGTTTATTGAATTAGAAGTGTTTGATAAAAATAACTATTAAACTAGATGAAAAATATAAAATAACATAAAAAGGACATATATTTTATAATCTCAAAATAGGTACAAATAAATATATTATTTTTCATTAATAATTTAAAATAATTTAAATTATTATATATATAATATTTATTATATATATATATATATTATTATTTATATAATATTTATTATATATATATATATTATATATATATATTTAATATAATATGATAAAATATATAATATTTATTATATATATATATAATATTTATTTTATATATATATAAGGGTATAATGAATATGATAATAAGATTATAATAATTATTTTTATAAAGTAACAAGTGTAAAAAAAAAAAGAAAAATACATAAACTATAAGCTATAAGATATAAACTATTCAAAATAACATTATAAGTTATAAGTTATTGAAATAAGTTTGTTTACCAAATATTTCTAACAAACTTATAAACTAGTCAAATAAATTATAAATTATATTATTTTAATATCCAAGTAGAGTCAGGGAATACGAAATAAAATAATTTTAGAATCAAATGGGTATTTCAGGAAAACAAAAATATAACGGCTACTTGGACGATTATGGATAGGTGGAGATTCAGCACGCTCCTCGATGCCTCCAAAAGCAGGGATCTGATCTCAGTCTCACACAAATATTCACTGAAAGTGAAACTGCAAGTACTACTGGCAGCTGCCGCCATTCCCTCATCTAGGGTTCTTCTTCTTCCTCCTCCTCCACACTCGAGGCGCACCACCAACCATGAATATCTTCAAGAAGAAAACCTCACCAAAAGGTTCAATCTTTTTCCTTATTCTCTCTACCTTCAATTCCAGGCTTGACCAACTGCTGTTACAGCCACTCAACACTCCGCATTTTGTTTTTCCCAACTTTTCCCCTTTGCGCAGAATCTGAGGATTTTTTTTTTGTCATTACGGTTCTCGGACTTGGTTTGGTGTGATCCCTCCCGTGCAATCTGAGGATTTGCTTCTGGAAAATTTCTATTTTTTTTTTGTTTACTAATTGTGCCCTTTCTCTAGAATGGGGTTGCTCCGAAAATGTGGGCAGGGAAACAAGTCGGAATTTTTGAACAAGGAAAGCGCGATCTAGTTTCTGTTGAGATAGCTCTTCAATTTCCCACTTGTTTATTCGTCAGTGAACCTGGAAATGGGATTTTTTATGCTTCCTTGTTTGCTGCTCAATTTTCTTCTATTCTAATTTCATATTGATGAAAAAAAGAACGAAAGTTCTAACATTGACTCTCCAGTTGTGTGTGAGTTGTAACTTGTAAGTACTCATTTTTGTGTATGTGTGTGTTCAACAGAAGCCCTGCGGACCAGTAAGAGAGAAATGGCTGTAGCAACAAGAGGTAACAACTTAATATATATTTGTCCAAGTACCAGATTTAGGATAAAAATGACCACCATTTTTTTTTTCTGGGGGGAAGTGAGCCAATTTAATTAAACAGAGTAGAACTGCTGATTTTTCCCACTGAGCTGTCAAATAAATTATCTAATTCATGGACATTCACAATTTTACTTCAAAACTGCTACTAGATATGGTCTGATACTTTGGTAGTTTACAGGTGGTGCTGTCTTGTATTAAAAAATAAAATAAAATAAATCAATGGAAATGGTTATCACCCGTGGCCTTCATCTAGTCGCCCAACAGCCATAGTTTTGAAAGATTACTTAGGTTTAAAAATAAAGCTAAATGTAGTATTGAATACCATAATCTTATAATTATTAGTGCTCTTTCTTTTAGCCATAACATTGCCTGGCATTCATGTCTTGGGGTTCCTTTGAGTGTGTCCTTTGGCTGGCGCTTGGTAATTTTTCTGTAAAAATGTACAGACTTGCCTATGTTCCATCATTTTACCCTTGATCAGCATCCAATATTTAAGAGATGCCTCTAAATGTTGAGCCTTTAATCTAACTGTTTCTGGTCATATACAAGATATTTTTATTCGGATTTGGGTTAGCAGCATTATTTTGCTTAAGCTTTGAATACAATTACTTGTGTAGTGGCACTTTCTGCAACATATTCTCTTCCTCTTTTACATTCTTTCTTTTTTAGGTATTGAACGAGAGATAGCATCTCTTCAGCTGGAGGTATGTAGTTCTGACAAAGACCATTTCTCTATTCTGATTACATTGTAAATATATACTTCCTCAAAGTTTCACTGCATTGTAAATTACAGGAGAAAAAATTGGTTGCTGAGATTAAAAAGGAAGCTAAAACTGGAAATGAGGTAAGTTTGTTTCTCAATTAGATCTATTCTATACATTCCCTCACTGTTAATGAGCCATAGAAGCATATGTGATGTAGGACTGCCAAATGTTTGGATTATAAGGATTGGTGCCTTGATGATGTTGGAAGTAGGAAGAGGGATATTTCTATGAAAGAGGGATTTCCTTTAACTCACTTTCTTTGTTTCTCTCAATTGACTTACTTGACTACATACATGAGAATTGGCACACTAAAACAAAACCCAGAACACCTATGTAATATAAACCCAAGCCCATAGGCAATCCAAGACCAAGAGACACAACTTACTAAATATAGCTCTTGGACTGAATACAAACTTACATAAAGAAACATCTTTGAAATTCTAATAGAAGTAAATAACTCTGATCTAGCATGATATTTGAATTATTACAATCAAGCCCCCCATAATATTTGGACAACTTGATCTTTGAATTTAGGACATAGGCTTTGTTGATGCTGTGCGTTTTGCATCAATATATCAAACTTTAGTGTTTATTTTACATAGATTGTCAATTGTTGATGATGTGAAGTTGGCAATAGTGTGATGTATGTATATATATGCTTTAAATCCTGCTTGGGGTGTTCTACTTTTGGTCCCAATGTAGGTTTCCAAATAAAGAATTAGAAAGTGCTGTATAAATTTGGCTTATATTATGTGCAATAATTTTCTTTCTGAAGTGATTCTGAATAAAGAAGTGTCTAATTGTAGGCTGCAACTAGAATCTTGGCTCGTCAACTTGTTAGGTTACGACAACAGATAACTAATTTGCAGGGTAGTCGTGCTCAGATCAGGGGTGTAGCAACTCACACACAGGTATAGAACGAAAAAGAATTTTGTTCTTAAGATGATAACAAGATGCATCATTTCAAACTTTTGGAAATCCAAATTGCTTTTGCAGGCATTGTATGCAAGCACTTCAATTTCTACAGGAATGAAAGGTGCAACTAAAGCAATGACCGCAATGAACAAGGTATATTTTTGGATTGATTCTGCATTCTATTAATTAAGCTGTTGAAGACTATGGTGTATGATGCCCATCTATCATTATTATTCAAGAATTAGTTATGTTATAATCAAAGAAAAAAAAATTCAGGAATCAGTTCAAATCGACACAAATTCCTTATTAACTTGGCCTTGCATCTGAATGTAGTATCCACATCGAGCCTATCCTAGTCTTAGCTCCTAAAGGCCAGAGTTTTGATTATGAAATGTATCATGAGTTGTGTAGATGGAAAGCAATATTATTACTTTAATACAAAAAAAGTGAAAACATTTTTTTCATTCAGCAGTTGGCAACTGTAAGCCACTGGGTGTGAGACAAATGTCAGTAGTTTACCCTGAAAAACAAAAATCAATTGGCTGCTGTGACTGAATCATAAATTCATAATTCGTATTATGCGACAAATGCTAGTTCTTGTGACTAAGTACCATTTTTGGTGCTTGTATTGGAATATTACTTTACCAGAATTTTGTGCTATAAAGTATACTGAAATCATTGTTTTACTTGTCTTTTCAGCAAATGGCACCAACAAAACAGGCAAAAGTCATTAAAGAATTCCAAAAGCAATCAGCACAAATGGACATGACGGTAATGTATCATTTTCAATATATTTTCTGGTTTTTGCTCATTAGATTTGTTGCATTAATGTTGGCCTAACCAATTTTAGATTTCTTCCCATATTAGTTCTTAAAAACTATATAGGAGCGCATACCATCCTATGTAGACTAATGACCACTGATATTGCCTTGAGCGGAGTATCTAGCCTCCTTTCTATTTAGACCAAACCTTTGCCTATTTGCTGATGAAGCTGTTCTGTGAAAAGTGTGTGTGTGTGTATATATATATATATATATATATATATTTTAGATTTGGTTGTTTTTTTCATTAGTTACCCTTACTCGTCCTTAGCCATTCTCAAGATTGTTGTGTTTGTATAAGAGATTTATGCTTGTTTTATTGAAGTACGATGGAGTTTGGATTATCATACTTGTATAAGAATTTTATGTAACTTTATATATTTTTTGTCACAAGAGGTCGTATCTTACTTTGCTCAGGAATTGACTTAATTGGAGATACATGTAAAATTTGCTAAAGAAAAAAATAAAGAAAAGAAATGCTACAATGAGCGGGCAAGTACGTGGCACCAATTTCTTTTTCTCCACACGTCTATTTTATTACATTATGTTCTCTTAAATGCAGATTGAGATGATGTCAGAATCTATTGATGAAACTTTAGACAAAGATGAAGCTGAGGAGGAAACTGAAGAGCTTACTAACCAGGTGAATCTAAATGCCCTACTTAATTACCATTAGGCTGCGAATTCAAGTTCCTCTTTTCGTTGTATGATCTAATTTTCATTTTTCATTTTTCATGGCAGGTTCTTGATGAGATTGGTGTGGATATTGCATCCCAGGTTGGTTTTGGACACAATATGATTCAATTCTCTTCTATTTTCCTCTTCGATTTTATGAATATTTGACCTCATTCCGGTATACTCTGTTGTCAGTTATCTTCTGCTCCAAAAGGCCGGATTGCTTCAAGGAATGGCGAAAATGTCGCTCCAAGGTATACTACACAGATGGCCTATATTGTTTTTTAGACAAAACTTAGTTGAAGTTGTTTTAAGTGCTTATTACCAAATCTGTTACATGATTAATAAATAATCCTTTCAACTGATGGGACATTAGTTTAAGCAACTGCTATGCTATTATTGACATTATGGTATTCTAAGAGATAAATTTCCTCTTGATGACTGTAGACCAGAATCTCAGGATGTTGAAGATCTTGAAAAGAGGCTGGCTTCTCTTCGGCGAGTATAAAAGATATTCTACAACTGCTCACTCAGATATTCGCTTTCTTCATGTATAAATGATTGTATATGCAAGACCTTATATGGAGATATATGTTAGCTTGCAGTGGATTTTATAGTATTACATACTTTAATATATATGGTTATATACATTGTATTGCTGACTTTATATAGATATATTATTAGCTGTCATGACTGAAATTAAAAGTTTCGAGCCGAACCAAAAACCTCCAACTGATCAATTCAAATGAAATTTAAAGTTGTAACTTGCAATTCATTTATATAGTATAAAAGTCACAATAGTTATCCACTTGCAATTAACATAAAATCTAGCTAATTGAAGGATTATGGCCAAGAAATCTTGAAAAAGGGTAAAACCAATGTTTTAATTGAACTGGTTATTGAACAGTATGAATTATTTTACTGAGTGTTCTTAGAATCAAACTATTGCTTGTTTCTTTTTTCTTTTTTCTTTTTCATAACTCGATATCTGCGGGTTCAATCTACGCCTTGAATGCATTGGTTTTGTCTGACAATATAAGGATGGAGAAATTTTCACGCCTTGAATGCATTGGTTTTGTCTGACAATATAAGGATGGAGAAATTTTCACTTGCTGCTTCTCTTCTAAGTCATCTCTATACATCACTATCATCATCAATACATCTTATTCTCACGAAACCGGAACTGGATCCTCTCACTCACCGGAGAGGATGTTGGATGGCTGAGGGCTGCCAGGGAGAGGATCCGGTCCAAATAGAACAGGTCCATTGGTTACCCAAAGTAATTTTTTTTTAATTTATGAAAATTTACTCGAAACTTGAGGTCGTTAAAGTTTTTTGATTCAGATCAAACACCTTTTCAATAATTAAATGCCCATGTAATTATAGAGATTAAAGACAACTTTTTTTTTTAGTTATATATTTCATTTTTGTTTTGTATTTTGTTTATTTTTTAATTTAATATGTTATTTATGTAAACTAGGTTGAACAAACCCAAAGTCAATAGTCAAAGCCTTAATATTCATAAGCCTTGGATTTATCACAACTTCATTAGAATGGTCAAAAACAAGATTTAAGACAGCAACGAACGGCCACAAACTGACAAATCATCAAGAAAACAACATACTCATCAAGTCACCAAAAACATTACAGCAAAAGCATGTCTACGACTTGTGACTCGAGAAATAATCTGAATGAACCAACTGATATGGGCATATGGCTATAGATACAAAGGCAGCAACAAAGTGAACCTGAAAATCACAAAAATGATATATTCTATGCCCTTCTTACACTTGCACTCCTGATATACATACATACTTACATACTTGGAATGAGTCTCAAACCATGTGTTGAGGATAGGTTTTGGACTTCACTTTAACCATTTGCAGAGTGCAACATCATATATAAAAAAGAATATTTATCATGTGCCAGCCACTTTGAAAATGCCTCGAATTGTGTACCTCTCAAGACCAAACATAACAGTGCAATGGACATTATTTCTTGCTGCTACTAATGCCAACGACAACGTTGCTCACCCGTAACATTTCATATTTTTGTCAGCAAATATTGTGTTGCTAATAAAGAAAATGAAATTTTAGACAAATTCACTGAAATAAATAAATATCTGAGACTATAAATATCCAAAAGTAAAAGGATGAGAAATATTTACCAATTTCCCACTTGCATCAACAGTCATAGGATTAGGATTTTCAACCAGGACAGTTTGGCCCTGAGTGTGGAGCATTGGCAAAACCGCCCATTAGACATCAGAATAGAAAACCACCAAGACATTCTTTCTATGAATAATCACCAAAAATTTAAAAATCAAAGCCTACCGTTGAAGTAGAAGGCAATGTCCCAGAGTTGATTGTTCCATTAGGTCTGTGGACAGGAATTGGAATACTTCCATTGGTCATCTAAAAAAGAAAAAGAAAAGGAAGGAGATGAAGTGAGGAAATGGTTTACCAAAATCAGCTAGAAGATATAACTAATATATATATATATATTAAATGCCTATATCATATTTACAGAATTTCATATCACCCCTATGGTGTAACTGTAACCACATCACACCACCCTCCTTTCCCTATCCACCAAAGCTAAAAGGAGAAACAGTAGAGAAATCAGAAGCAAAATGATCATCGAAGTGCATCAACCTATAAATTCAGTATGACATCACCGTATAAACGATGTGTCCAGCACTGGATCACATGGGCCATATAAGTGGGGTATGGTATTATAGGTTCTCCGTTCTCTAATCTTTTGGTTTGGATCTGAACTATATACAAGGCATGAGAATAACCAAGCATGCTAATAAAATAAACAAGTCGAGGATATAATTTTTTTTTTTACTAAGTCAATTCTTGTTACTATTTTCTCTTTTCTCTGCAACAGCAAATATATTTCAGCATTTGATTCCAAGGCTGACAGGTTTTCTATATTTTTGAAATTTGTAAGAAATTTGGGTTTGACAGATATAAATATTTATCCTATAGAAACTGTACTTTTGGGTTGTCTTTATTGTGTTCATTTTGTCTTGGTGTTTTCTTTTTTAACTCATCTGTACGCAATTGGTCTCCGTTCATTGAGAATGTGGAAAGCAAACTGTTTTTGGAGAGCTTTGCTGCATTTGGCACGCTAGTTTCCTGCATTGCTTTTGCCGTTTGTAAGATTCTTTACGACGTTGCTTATAGAGCGAGCAGAAACTGTTTCTGCGTTCTCTTTTTGATTAATCAGGGACTTCAATGAGGTCATTGAAAGGTTTCTGTTTTTTCAGGCATAACTATTCAATTTGGTTTTGCGAAATTTTGCATTGAATGGAACAGTCGAAATTGGCTGCACAATCTAGCACCATAGAGGTTGGATTTTTATTTCTTTTTATAAACCCTAACAATGTAATACATATATCTCTGTGTTTCTATGCAATTCTGGAGTATATATTGTGTTACTCTGTTCGAATCTGTAATCCTCTGTTTTTCCATGGATTACAACTATTTACAGATCTCCCTTGTTCATCTAATTTGAAAATTGTTGTTGTTCTTCTCCCATTCTGGAAGTAAGGTTAATTTTGGCTTGCAAGAAGCATTGTTAGATGATATCTGCAGTTTATTTTCTGTGCTAATTTCTGCTTCCTAGAAGGATAGCATAAGCTCATTCAAATCCCTAATTTTTTTTTTCTGAAACCCGGTCTTGAGTGTTTATAATGTTTCTAGGCTGTATGACTTGGAGTTTGGATAGATTGAGACATGTTACTTCTTACCAGGAGGCAATTAGTGATAGGGATAGGCAGATTGGGCTATTTTCTCGTCGATGAGTTAGAATCTGATGCGGTAACTGTTGATGTTAATGATGGTCATGAAAATGAAAAAAAAAAATGATTAACAAATGTATGATATGTCATTGCATTGGAAATGAAGAGCGTGTGATGCATAATAGAATGTGCCTTTATGTTGCTTGTAGAATAGTTTTAAATTGGCATTAGTATCACCTATTTCTTCTATCATTCCCCCCCCCCCCCCACAAAAAAAAAAAAGCCTTTTTGCTTTTATTACATCACATTAGTGGGTCACAATGTTTTAGTTACTATAGGATTCTGATTGGATTTTCAACCTAAGTTGGGTACAATCAAGCAAAATCATAAATTTGAAATTTGAAAAGTGTTTTATGTTACAAAATCATAGCATCAGTACAAGCATGCAAGTATTCAGCCTAATATAACTTCAGAATATTTTATTGCATTATTTAATGATAGAGTTGTTTTTTTATTTATTATAAATTTGAAATTTGGCTTGTGATTTCCAGTTGTTGTTGTCTTCACACTTAATTTCTGTTGTTTCTTACTATAGTTTCTGCACGAACAACTTCTTTATAAATTGCAGTTGATTGTATGCATTTTTTTAGTTCCAATTCTTTACAGTTACAACTTATGATTGTATGCATCTAACTTTTTCGTGACATGGGGGCTGTAATAAAATTTAAGGCTATCATTTGCTACATGTTGTTGTTTATTCCAAGAGTATTCTTAGTGAGGCAACTAAATATTTTGAAGGATTATCCTTTTAAGCCGAATTCGAAAAATGACAATACACTTGAATCTTCTGGAAGCCCACGACGTAGAAAGGTACAATTTGTGGTGTACTGTGATGAGTATATGTAATGACCAATGACCACATTCAGATTTTTTAACATATTTTTTTGATATTAGGTTTGATGTACTGAAGAACAGATTGGCAGTTTTTTTTTTTTTGAAAGTTCTTTCATGCTTGAAAAGCTTTGAAGTTACACCAAATTAACTAAATTCACCTCTCTGCTCTTTATATAGACAAATTTATGTTAGATTACTAGGTCACTCATTGTTAGAATTGTCGGCATTTTGCAGGTATTAGCTAGATGGGATCCAGTTGAAGCATGCGGGCCTACAATTGATGAAGCACCTGTGTTTTATCCAACTATTGGTACTTTTCATGGCATCTATATTTGTAATATTGATTTTGGTGATAGTATTATTGTTTTTTTTTTAATTTTGTACTTTATATCTAATTTCTACTCTTGTTAGGAATTTGAGGACACACTTGGTTACATAGCGAAGATACGTCCCCAGGCAACCCCATGGCATATGCAGGATTGTCCCTCCACCTTGCTGGGTTCCACCCTGCCCACTTAAGGAGAAAATGTTATGGGAAAATGCCAAATTTCCAACCCGTATTCAACAAATTGACTTGCTCCAAAATAGGGAACCCATGAGAAAGAAAACTAGGGGAAGGAGACGAAAGTGTAGAAAGCACTCGAAAATGGGAACATGCAGGAGACTTGCCAATTCAGTTTTGGCACCTAACATTAGTTCTGAATCTGATGAAAAATTTGGATCCCAATCAGGATCAGACTTCACACTGGCAGATTTTCAATGATATGCTGATTTCTTTAAGGAAAGCTACTTTGGGTTAAAAGATGCCAAACAAGACCTAAATATTAGTGATGATAATAATCAAAACAGATGGGAGCCCTCTGTGGACGACATTGAAAGTGAATATTGGCGAATAGTTGAGCAACCAGCAGATGAAGTTGAGGTATTATTTCTGGTCTATTGATAATGTAGTTGATCTTTATTGTCATACAATTGTACAAGCATTTAAGTTGTGTGTTATATTATAGGTGCATTATGGAGCTGACTTGGAAATTGGAGCACTTGGAAGTCGTTTTCCTAAGGCATCATCCCCAACTGAAAGTAATTTGGATCAGTATGCCCTGTCTGGCTGGAATCTGAATAACTTTCCTGGACTTCCTGGGTCTGTACTATGTTTTGAAGGAAGTGATATTTCAGGAGTACTTGTGCCTTGGCTATATGTGGGGATGTGTTTTTCATCCTTTTGCTGGGTAAGTGATAGTAATTGTTTTTCTCCAACTCTATAGCAACAAATGAAGCAAAAAAAGCGTAAGATATTTCAAAGGATATTATCATTTCCCTTCTTTGTCTCTCTCTCTCTCTCTTGTATCTGTCTGTCTTTAGAGTTATATGAGTGCTAAAGTACATTTTCATGAAAGTTCATTGGCAACTTTTTTAAACTTTCGTAGTCTATTTTAGAAATATTGCAATTTGATTAAAAGTTTACTGGGAAATGTTAGAAATATTGACAAAATATCCTTAGGTCTACTCCCAACAGCTTAGGAGTTGAGGATGAAATGATTCTTTGTACAGATTCAAAGCCTCTTTGACCAAGTAGTCAATAGTTTAATCCTTGTTCCCCCTTGTGTTTCTACTTACATTTAATTTTAGCACAACTGTTCTTTGTCCATGCTTTAAGCCTGAAGAGCTTTTGTGTGAGGGGGCATGTTGGAGTATCAATAGAACAATTCTTGAACATTTTCCCAATAGCTTAAGCTATTTTGATGAAATGCTTTTTGAGAACAAATTAGTGATCACAAGTTATAAAGAATAAAGCTCTGTAAACAGGAATGCTGGAGTGTTTAAGCAACGGTTTCTTCTTCATCTCTTTGGGTTTCAGCTAATGGGTCTTTTAAAGGGGTGCCCCCTTGTATTTATCCACAGGGATTTGTTGCATTAGACCCATTGTTGGGTCTTTTGGGTTGGTTTTGTTTGAGCTCTGTTTTTTTTTTTTTTAAAAGGGCCTTCTTGTCCTCCTTTTTCTTGTTTTTTCTTTTATCTTCCCTTTGTAATCTCCTCTCTTCTTTAATAATATTTTCTTTTTTCTATCCAAAAAAGCTCTGTAAACAGTAAATGATGTCTAATTCTATAGAATCCTCAGTATGAAAGCACTCACATTATCCAGGTTCGAATGCTTCCAAATTATTATTGTGGCATATTTGAAATGTTTAGCTATAAACGAGTAATGGATGTCAAGTCATGACTGGTGCATTTATGTCGTTTCAAATCTTTTCAATCTCCCAAGAAGATATATTGGTCTTGTTTCTTGTTACAGCATGTTGAGGATCATCACCTCTATTCACTTAATTATCTACACTGGGGTGATCCTAAAGTATGGTATGGAGTACCTGGAAGCCATGCTTCAGCTTTGGAAGGTGCGCTGAGGAAGCATTTACCTGATTTATTTGAGGAACAACCAAATCTCTGAATGAACTGGTAGGATGCTTCAGGTTGCCTTTCCGTATGGTTGTCAGTTGTTAATAAACAAGTATTCTGTAATTGCTAAATTGGTTGTTAGTGCTAGTTCATGTTTGCAAGTAGAGATTTAATAATTGCAAAAGTAAACAATTATGTCAGAATGGTTGGACATTGGGATTAGTACCACTATTTGATGCAACAATATGTACTATATATATGCAATTTGCGGGGAATGCTCAATTCATGTATGACAAATAAGAAACCTATAACTATGATGGCTTTTCAAATGTACAAAGTGACGCTCCATCTTTTGTTTTTTTTTAATTTACATAAAACAACTTAGTGGTGTTGCACATGGATCAGTCTACTGTAAGGGTAGTCTATCTGTAGATAATAGAAATGGATATACAGTAGAAGCTATAGTTATTAGGTATTAAATAATGAATAAGTTATCAAAGTTATACCTATGAGCTTTGGCTCAGTTGTAATAGAGTCATTTCGACTCGATTTTGATTCCAATTGGAGCCAAATAAACTCAAAAAAAAAAAAGCTATAGAAGATATCTTTTTGGATAGTCTTCCTAAGAAATTGAAGTGCTCATTGGGGTTTGCTCGAGTAAGTGGTCAATAATAACAACAACAAAGCCTTATCTCATTAGGTGGGGTCAGCTACATGGATCGCACAATGCCATTGAGCTCTATCAATGACCAACTCTTTAGGTATCTCATTTACTAGAAGATCCCGTTCAATAACTTCTCTAAGTGTCCTTCTTAGTTTTCATCGATCTTTTTTCACAGGACTCCAAACCATCTGCTCAACTCTTCTTATTGGTTCTTCCAACGGTCTTCTTTGAATATGCCCAAATCACCTTAAATGGTTTTTAACTATTTTTTCCTCAATAGGTGCCACTTCAACTCTATCTCGTATACGATTATTACAGATCATATCTCTTCTTGTATGACCACACATCCAACGTAACATCCTCATCTCCGCTACTTCGATTTTTTGTTCTTGTTGTCCTTTCATCGCCTAACATTCACTCCTATATAAAATTGCTGGTCTTATAACTGTACAATAAAACTTTCCTTTGAGCTTATCAGGTACTTTCCAATCGCAAACAACTACTGATGCTATTCTCCACTTCAACCACCCAGCTTGTATCCTATATGCCACATCTCCAATAATTTCGTCGTCATCTTGTATAACTGATCCTAGATACCTAAACTTTGACACTTGTGATACAACCTGATATCCAATTTTAACCTCTAACTCGTTTATAACTTGTCGCTTGTTAAACTTACAATACATATATTCTGTCTTACGTCTGCTCAGACGAAAACCCTTCGATTCCAAAGTAAGCGGTTAATGTGTTAGGAAAAAAGTGTGACCAAAGAGTTAGCATCATCTTAATGATGTACTAATTTCTCTGGACAAATATCCTACATGATCTATTTTTTATCACTCAAATTTTTAGTTCAACCGTTGCTATAATGCTGCTCTTTGTCAATCATTACATCAAACTTGCTTGTGGGCTGGTTAAGTTTATATTTAATATTCTACATGCTCTTTAAATATTGCGTTTCTGGATGAGCCTGGCCCATCATATATTTGTGTTTCATCATCTTCTGCCTCATGTAGTAGACTGAATTTTGACAATCTGGGTTCTGCAAATAGTTATCTTGTTAGTTTATCTCCACAGTTACCTAGCACAGCTGTGATCTATCCAGATTTCACATATGTGTTTGATGTTCTTGTTTTCTAGATCCTGTACATACCTTCTAAGTTTGGGGATTGTGTGGTGATTATAATGGTTGTGATTTTTTCATCCTGGAGCAGGTTACGCAACTATCCCCTTCAATTCTTAAATCTGAGGGAGTGCCTGTATATCACACTGTTCAACATTCTGGGGAATTTGCTATTACCTTTCCAAGGGCTTACCACTCTGGCTTCAATTGTGGCTTCAATTGTGCCGAGGCAGTGAATGTGGCTCCCGTTGATTGGTTAGTGCATGGCCAGAATGCGGTTGAGCTTTACAGTAAGCAATGTCACAAGACAGCATTGTCACATGACAAGTTGTTATTAGGATCAGCTCAGGAAGCTTTGCGAGCTCTTGCAGAGCTAGAACTTGGAAAGGAAACTTCAAAAAGTTTAAAATGGAAAAGTGTCTGTGGGAAAGATGGAGTTCTTACCAAGACAATTAAGGTAATAATTATTTCATGCTTAATGTGGCCATCATTTAGGGTTTGAATGTGAAAGAGAAATGACATATCTTCAATAGTTACCATAAGACAGGACTTCCAGAATCTGGAAATGGATTTGAACCAGCATGAAAGCCATTTCTGTGTTCTCACTTTATGGAACACAAACAAAGATGATATTGATATGTATATATACACGACTCTTGAGGGCCCTTTTAGAATAGTAACACTAATGGTGTTGCCATAACTTATTGACTAGCATGAGAGAGAGAGAGAGGATATACAAATATCTCTAAACTGTATGTTATCCTGGAATGGAGTTGATAATGTGTGGATTTGAACATGTAATAATTGACATCTTGTCATGAGTAGGTCATGGTCATGGGAAAAGTATTATTGTCTCCATTTCTGGACTCTGATAGTTTATGTCCTGTAATTTCTCAGAATTTTTTAATCTCTAGACATGGATTCATTTACTAAAACAAAATTAAAATGAGTAATTTTTGTGAAGTACATACACACTACAAAAAAAAATGTTATTTAGTGGCAGTTAAAAAATTACTTTAATGGCAGTTGAAGGAACTGCTACAAATTAAACATCACAAATTATTTAGTAGCGGATCACAATAACCACAAGAATAACTGTCACTAAATTTAGTTAGGGATAGTTATTGTGATTATTTTTAACCATCATTGAACTTTTAAATAGGTGAGGAATTCCAACTTTATATCAGTGGTAGTTTATTTATAACTGCTACTAATATCTTGTTTAGTGACAATTTTTTTTAATCACTACTAAACAATCGCTACAAAACTCTTTTTTTTTTTTGAAGTGATACTTATTTAAATTAATGTATTCATATAAAATCACATAAAACCTCACACTGGTAACTGATTAAATTATTGTAATATGTAATTAATTAATATAACTTGAAATGGTCTAATATATATTAACAAAATCAACGGTTCAATATAAAATCCTTTAATACAAAAATTAAGGGCATAATGATATTTTTCTTTAATTTCGTACTAATAATTTATTTGTTAAAGTTCTTACATTGAATTATTTGTTTCACAACATCTTCTCTATTCCAAATTAACATGAACTCGTATAACCAAAAAATTAATATGTTTTTGGGGAAGGGAAGAAAAACTTGGGAAAGAGTATTGCATATGTCAAAATCCCACAGTTACTGACTCCTATATGTGTCACTCTTTACTCATTGCATGAATGCCTCGGAACTCTAATTTGTCTAACTTTTACTCTCTCGAAAATTGAGCCATGCGTGCCTCGGAACTCTAAAATTTGTCTGATTTTGTACTCACTTGAGAATTCAACCATGCATGCATGCCTCACAGTAGGGATTTTTTGACCGTTATACATTCATTTTTTTTGTTTAGATTATGTAATTAACCTATTCTGAAATTAAATTCTTGATTTAAACCACTTTTATTGTACATTTAAAAAAGCACTTGAGGAGTACAAACTCGTAGTACGTAATTCACACTCACAAAGTGCGAGTTCACCACACATTTAATGTCCACGCATAAATACACATTTGAGAAGTGCAATCACAATAAAAAAACACACCTCGTAAATACGCACACGCAAGTATGCATGTCTGAGATGCATAATGTTTCAGAATACGCACTTAGCAAGTGCGTTTATGTCCCAAAAACGCTTCGTCTTCTCTTTCTTCTTCTTCTTCCTCTCGTGGTCCCCTCCATTTCCAGTCATCGGCGCTCGTGGTCCCCCCCCTCCGTTGCTGCCTCCGATCGCCTTTGGTGTTGAAAAGGTAATTTTTGTTTTACTAACTTTCCTTTTACTTGTTTTGGTTGTATTGATGATGATTTCGGTTTTGTTTTTTTCTAATATCTTGTTGGTTCTTTTTTTTGTTCTGATATGGGTCCCAATAATTTTTTTTTTTGATATCTTGTTGGTCCTCATTGGTTCTTTTTTTCTGATATGGGTCCCAATAGTTTTTTTTATATATCTTATTGGTCCCAGTAGAAATTTTGTCTGATATATCGATGAAAGAAATGGTTGGATCCCAAGAGGGGGGGTGAATTGGGTTTTATAAAAATTTTCACAAAACTTAATTGGAAGTTAAAATGATTTTCTGAAATTGGATAATGTTAAAGATAATAATTTAATTCAGAAAATCAAAATGTTTATCAAGATGAATAATTTTATAGTGCAAGGAATTAAGGAGCAAATATAAATCTACACAAATTAATTAATACTTGAGGTAGAAATCAAATATAAACGCAAAGCATTAATTAATTAACTTCAAATGTAAATAGAGTAGGGATAGAGAAAGCAAACTCGGAGATTTATACTGGTTCGGCTAATGCCAAGCCTACATCCAGTCCTCAAGAGACCACTTGAGTATTTCCACTATAATTGCAAGTTTAATCCGGGTACTTGCAAACCACTACAACATACTTTTCTCCCTCAAGGGTGTCTCTCCCCCTTACAACGTGTTTTCTCTCAAACACTAACTCAAGGAACCAATCCTTGAGAAACTAAATTTAAAGGCTTAAGGAAAATAATGGTAAACACTCTCAAAGTGTAGATAACGCAGAAATTAAGCTCAGAATATATCTCTAGCAATTTAGAGAGAATGAAACTCAAGATAATATGAGAAATGAACAATTGAAGCTTGATGCAAATGGTGTTGTGAAGTCCCCTTTATATAGTGAAACCTTGCTGCTACAGTGACTGCTTTAGTCAGAATTGCTACAGTAAGTTTCATCATCATTTTTCAACCTTTCTACAACAACCAAAAATCTTTATCAACCTTTTTCAACAATCAATATCTTTTTCAAATTTGCTACAGTAAAAAGTATTCTTTTTCAAAGTTTATTACAACAACCAATAAACTTTATCATACTTTTTCAACAATCAAATTCATTTTTCAAAAGTGCTACAGTAAAAGGTATTCTTTTTCAAAGTTTATTACAACAACCAATAAACTTTATCATACTTTTTCAACAATCAAATTCATTTTTCAAAAGTGCTACAGTAAAAGATATTCTTTTTCAAAGTTGATTACAACAACCAATAAATTTTATCATACTTTTTCAACAATCAAAATTCTTTTTCAAAAGTGCTATAGTAAAAGATATTCTTTTTCAAATTATATTACAACACCCAATAAACTATATCATACTTTTTCAACAATCAAATTTCTTTTTCAAAAGTGCTACAGTAAAAGATATTCTTTTTCAAATTATATTACAACACCCAATAAACTTTATCAAAAATCAATTTATATTACTATATATAAATATATAAAGCATTAAATATATTTGGGCCAAGAAAAATTGAATCATGCATTTGGGCCAATAAGATTAAATCATACATTTGGGCCAAGAAAATTAAATCATACTATTTGGGCTAAGAAAGATTAAATCATACATTGGGCCAAGAAGATTAAATCATTCATTTGGGCCAAGAAGATTAAATCATTCATTTGGGCCAAGAAGATTAAGTCATACTATAATTCCCACATATTTGTCATCATCAAAACTTATAGCATAATACATTAGGGCTAACAATCTCCCCCTTTTTGATGATGACAAATCACCAAAGAAAAATATGTTACAATGTAATAATCATTATACAATATACACATATTTTTCTTTCCATATCCTTCTCCCCCTATTTGACATCAACAAAAAGGTATAAGGAAGGCAATATATAAAGGCTAAAGCGTATTCCTTCTTTAAGCAAGAATATCATATGACGTTATAGGGTAAAATTTCATCAAAACTTATCATTGATATGCCAAAAATATATAGTTAACGAAACATTGCATCTCATATAAAGTGACCCTAAAAATATAGAGCATTTAAGTATAGATTAGGCTCCCCCTCAATCAATGCATATTAAACAAATGTAATTTTCAAGATGTATTCATATATGTATCTTGAGGATGAGCACCTACAAAAATTTTGACAACCACTCCGATGCTTAAGTTAGTAATGTAAATCAAGGATTAAAGGCAAAATTAACTGTTTACGGTCCCATGCATCAAGCATTATCATAATGCAAGGAAATCATTGCCTTTCATTTGCCCACAAAAGCATTATATGTAAGTATGTGTAACTATGAAGATGTATTATTCTCTACACATTTCATTTTATTTAAAAAAAATTTTTTTTGACTTCTCATTTTCTATGAGTGCATGTGGAATCATGACATATTATTCATAGCCTTCGCTCATGATGCATGAATAGCATACACAACATATGTTCTTAGATACATGTAATCATAGCATGATGCAATCAATCATGTATATTATACTGAAAGCTCTCAAAAACAACACAACAAAGCAGAGAAATACGGTTCTGTTTATCACCATTTTATTAATCCTTAAAATTTTTAATCAAAACAAATTAAATCAGCCGCAAATCCACCGAAAATTGACTTTCGTGGTTTTGCCATTAATGCGACGCGTTGTTGGTGTGCATGCATACCCTAGAGTTCTGGCTTCCAACTAGCAAAATCCGTAGGATAAGCGTAGGGGTGCGGTGAAGAGATATCTTCGTTGGCTCTAAGTCATCATTTTCTCTCTATAAAGACTGCCCCAGAGCTCTCAATTACCACACCACAAAGAGTATTCATCTCTGAGCCTACAACTTTCTGACATTCCTCTCTCTTCATACTCCCACAAAAATTTCTAAATATTCCAAACCATGGCAGCAAGAAAGTTCATTGATCTCACAATAGAGGCCAGGGAGGAAGAGCTCGACTTAAACTTGAGTCTAGGCAGGGACAAGGGTAAAAGGCCTTTGGAGGGATCTCAGGAGAATCGAAAGAAGAAGATGAAGATCGAAGAAGCTGAAGAGATTAGTACAGGCCATACGTCAGAAGACAAAATTGCTTGTCTGGAGCAGGAGGTGAAGAAACTCAAGAAAATGATAGAGGACCAAGAGAAGTTAGCTAAACGCAACAATGCGGCACTGACTTCAAGAATAGATAGGTTCTTCTATTGGTCTACCCAATGCTTCTGCAATCAACAACAAAGAAGTGTTGATTGTATGAATGGGATTTACACTACCCTCCGTGACATTGCTCAGTCTCTTGCTCCAAGGAATGGCCGAGGGGTGATGATACAATACGGGCCTCCTAATCCAAGACCACCTCGCCTGTAGATTGCTCATGCATGAGCAAACTTTCCCCTTTTTTTTTTTTGCAATGTAATCCTTCAGTTTGTTTTTTAATGCAAGTGGTTTCTTTTATTGGACGATACAAAAAAATAATAATAAAGAAAGATAAAAGAAATCAGCTACACAAATTCAGCATAGTATATATATATATTGAAAAATATATATCCATTTTAAAGATGGAAAGAATTTTCTGACATGGACATATATATATCATCATTTCAAAGCAAAAGCAAGTTACATACTTATCAAGATAAAACATATTATAACCTGAGTATGTAATACAATAATTGAGGTAATATGGATTAATAAGATATAATCAGATATAAATTATAATCCATAAACAATCGTTCATAAGCTATATCTTATACAAAGGATATGACATGTATAATGCTCAAACCATGATGAATGGTATAAAGACAATATCTTTATATATAATGATATGATCAAATATGTAAGATATTAGAGAACAATATATCATTGCAATGAAAGTGTGTCAGTAAAAAAAATTGCCAACATAGCCAATTATGATCAAGGAGTATCACTTAATTAAATAGTAAAGTGGTAAAGAATAGAGATACTCATCAATTTTGGCAAACTCTTATTACTTCTTGAAGTTTCTCCTCAAGATTTTGATATCCTTGTTTTGCTCATTGCTCTTCTTTTGATTCTATCTTCTTGCAATTTTAATAAACTTAATTGATTGATTATTTGCAAGATCCTCTTGAAAACAATCTCTTATAAGATCACTGTCAAGCATTGGTCGACAATTAGGAATGAGCTTAGAGGATAGATTTGAGGACTAACTCCTGCAAAACACTTTTGGTGGAGCACTTTGATGTCAAATCAGTAATGTTCCAATAAATCTCAAGTACTAGGAGCAACATTATGTTCAAGATATGCCATATTAATAAAAGTGCTATGCTTTCATGAAATGCAATTTTACAAAATATTTGATTTCATTGAAAATATTTAAATAAGATTACAGCAAGGATAAATACTATAGGTAGGAGGAATCTTATTGTTGTGAAGACAAGAAAAATGTGCGTGTAATGGAAGCAAGTTTTCATGATGCGGTAAAAAGGATAGTTTGAGCAAAATTTGGAAGAAAGATTTTAGCTCAAAACAAAATTCGAATCTATAATCTGCATACCTAACAATTGTTTTCAAATATAGCATGCATGAGTATCAAGGATAGATGTAAGGCATATTAGAGAACAGACAAAAGCATTAGAGAGCAGTAAACATATCAGTCAAATTTCTTACAATGCATTCCAACTTATATGTTTACTTATCCATTGCCTCCTTTTGATGCAAGGAAGTGGAGTTTAAATGATGTAGCCATTAAAATGTCATTTCCGCTCCTTGCTTCGAGGTGAATCTGCAAATTAATCTTTTGTTTTTGGTACCCAAATTTCTTTGGGTCCGCCTGGGTCATGAGTTCCTTTTTGAACCCATTTCATTTTTACTCCATGAACAAGATTTTTCTTATAAAAGCATGAGTAAGATTTGTGTCCTTTCAGTCCACAATAAAAACAAGTGCAAGTTGGACTATTGGACATCTTTACAGAAACAAAGAAGTTTTTAGAATGTTTTTGGTTTGATTTCCTTTTAGAAACAAGACCAACTTTGTTAAACCTTCTTCTTTGTTTCAAAACTAAGGTATTTAAAATTTCTCTACCTTGAGAAAATTTTACAAGTGTGTTTTTAAGATTATTATTTTCCTTTTTCAAGGAATCACACTTGGTACAAAAGCAATTTTTGTTGGTAGAGATATTTACTTTTAAAATCAAATTCTCTTCTTGCAAAGTTTTGTTTTGATTTTCAAAAACAAAATTCTCTTCCTTGGAAATAGAAAATTCGTTTTTCAATGTTTCCAACTCATTTTCAAGAGAAGAGTTTTTCTGTTTTGAAACATTTAGTTTCTTTGCAAGTATTAGAGATTCTTTATGTAAATCATCAAAGGCATCTTGTAATTCTTCAAAAGAGTAGTCAAATGAATTTACCTCATCTTTATTTCTGGCCACAAGACAAGTGTTGGCTTCTTCATTTGTGTTCTCCTCATCAGAATTGCTATTTCCCCAAATGGAAGATAGGTAAGCTTTCTTTGATGATTCAACTTTTGGTTGTGGTTTCCCTTTTTCTCCTTTTTCTTTTTCTTCTATCTCCTCGGTGATTTGAGATTTTTCTGTAAGTTCAACACCAAGAGCTTGCAATTGATTAAGCACAAGTTGTATCTCATTAATGGTTTTACAATTGTTCATTTGAGCAATTTCAAGTTCATTAATGAAACTTCTATACCTTAATTCCTCAGCAATAAGATCTTCCTCATGTGCAACTTCAAGAATTTCCCACATTTCTTTTGCAGTTGCACAGTTGGAGATTTTGAAAAATTCATCTTGACTCAATGCATAAGAAATAATCAATTTTGCCTTAGCATTAAGTTGCATTAAACTTCTTTCAGTATCATTCCATTTACTCTTGGGTTTTGGAATGCATTTTCCTTGTTCTTCCTTGACAGGCATATAAAAACCATTTTCTATAACTTCCCAGAGTTTATGGTCTACTGAAATTAAAAATATTTTCATTTCATACTTCCAATATTGAAAATGATTAGCATCAAAAACTGGAGGTTCTGTGAAAGAATAATTTTCAGACATAAACCAATCACTAAATCCAACCATGTTTACTCTTAGACGGTTAAGTCTCAAATCAAGAGCCCAAGCTCTGATACCAATTGAAAGAAATGGTTGGATCCCAAGAGGGGGGGTGAATTGGGTTTTATAAAAATTTTCACAAAACTTAATTGGAAGTTAAAATGATTTTCTGAAATTGGATAATGTTAAAGATAATAATTTAATTCAGAAAATCAAAATGTTTATCAAGATGAATAATTTTATAGTGCAAGGAATTAAGGAGCAAATATAAATCTACACAAATTAATTAATACTTGAGGTAGAAATCAAATATAAACGCAAAGCATTAATTAATTAACTTCAAATGTAAATAGTGTAGGGATAGAGAAAGCAAACTCGGAGATTTATACTGGTTCGGCTAATGCCAAGCCTACATCCAGTCCTCAAGAGACCACTTGAGTATTTTCACTATAATTGCAAGTTTAATCCGGGTACTTGCAAACCACTACAACATACTTTTCTCCCTCAAGGGTGTCTCTCCCCCTTACAACGTGTTTTCTCTCAAACACTAACTCAAGGAACCAATCCTTGAGAAACTAAATTTAAAGGCTTAAGAAAAATAATGGTAAACACTCTCAAAGTGTAGATAACGCAGAAATTAAGCTCAGAATATATCTCTAGCAATTTAGAGAGAATGAAACTCAAGATAATATGAGAAATGAACAATTGAAGCTTGATGCAAATGGTGTTGTGAAGTCCCCTTTATATAGTGAAACCTTGCTGCTACAGTGACTGCTTTAGTCAGAATTGCTACAGTAAGTTTCATCATCATTTTTCAACCTTTCTACAACAACCAAAAATCTTTATCAACCTTTTTCAACAATCAATATCTTTTTCAAATTTGCTACAGTAAAAAGTATTCTTTTTCAAAGTTTATTACAACAACCAATAAACTTTATCATACTTTTTCAACAATCAAATTCATTTTTCAAAAGTGCTACAGTAAAAGGTATTCTTTTTCAAAGTTTATTACAACAACCAATAAACTTTATCATACTTTTTCAACAATCAAATTCATTTTTCAAAAGTGCTACAGTAAAAGATATTCTTTTTCAAAGTTGATTACAACAACCAATAAATTTTATCATACTTTTTCAACAATCAAAATTCTTTTTCAAAAGTGCTATAGTAAAAGATATTCTTTTTCAAATTATATTACAACACCCAATAAACTATATCATACTTTTTCAACAATCAAATTTCTTTTTCAAAAGTGCTACAGTAAAAGATATTCTTTTTCAAATTATATTACAACACCCAATAAACTTTATCAAAAATCAATTTATATTACTATATATAAATATATAAAGCATTAAATATATTTGGGCCAAGAAAAATTGAATCATGCATTTGGGCCAATAAGATTAAATCATACATTTGGGCCAAGAAAATTAAATCATACTATTTGGGCTAAGAAAGATTAAATCATACATTGGGCCAAGAAGATTAAATCATTCATTTGGGCCAAGAAGATTAAATCATTCATTTGGGCCAAGAAGATTAAGTCATACTATAATTCCCACATATTTGTCATCATCAAAACTTATAGCATAATACATTAGGGCTAACAATCGAGACTTTAGAAATTATTTTATTTGGTGATCTTCTTTTTTTGTGACAGTAGGGATTTTAGTTATTTGGTTTGTTAAAAAATTTAGGATTTTAGTTAGATTCCGGTACTTAAATCATTTTATTTTTTGAAAGAATAACACGTAAATAAAATTCTTTAAGTGTTCATAATTAAATTTTTTAATCAAAATATTTTAAAGATCAATTATTTAATGTTGAGAAATAAAAAAGGTTAATTTACTATTTTTCATGAAAAATATATTAAAATTTTTACATAATTATGTTAGTTTGTTTTTCTATTAAAAACATTAAATGATTCCTTCTTGGATGGACAGTAATGAATGTTTGTTTTTTTTTGTTTTTGTTTTTTTTTGGCATATAAAATATAAAAAGTAGAAAATTAATATATTGTTCTATTTATTAGTCTTTTTAAACTAAATATTATTTATGTGTTTTTTTATAATAGAAGTGAAATGGACCAAAACGCTAGAAATTTGGTGCCACCAAAACCTGGTCCTGAGGATCCTTCTGTTTTATACCTGTAAAACAGACATGTATCAAGGTTGTATGGGACGGGGTAAGTACGTATGAATTAATTCGTTTATTTAGTTTTCTATTACTACCTCCCAATTAAGTTGATTAAAATTGTGGTGACAGAAAAATCGTATGTTCACGAAAGTGCGTCGTTGCTACAATTATACGCGAAGTTCCTTTTACCCACTATTGCCTCTTGTCCCTTATATTCAGCAGACAGGATTTTATGGAGTAGCCAGAATGGGCAATTTTGAAGTTGACTATGGTCTAATCTCTGCTCCGGTGGAGCGATGGAGGCCTGAGACACACACGTTTCACTTGCCAGTTGGTGAGTGTACCATTACCTTACAAGATGTGGCCATGCAGACATGCCTTCCTATAAACGGTTTGCCTGTGGTTGGGCGAACCAATTACATTTGGGCTGATCAATGTCAAGAGCTGCTCGACGTCGTTCCTTCTGCAGAAGCCATTAGAGGAGGGCGCATATCGTTACCTTGGTTAGGTAACCACTTTAGTAAGATACCCCTGAACGCCACAAAGGAGCAGTTGCAGTAGCATGCTCGAGCGTATATTCTGAAATTAATTGGGGGAATGTTGATGAGTGATAAGTCAAGCATGTTTGTGCACCTCATGTACCTGCCTTTACTCTGTGACCTCCAGTTAGCTGGCCAGTACAGTTGGGGCTCTGCCGTGCTAGCACACCTGTATTGAGAGTTAGGTGGAGCTACTGAAGCGGACAAGAAGGAGTTTGCTAGCTATGTGCACCTTCTTCATGCTTGGGCATGGGATCGACTCCCATTGATCCAGCCCCACATTCGAGATCGACATGTGCGACGATTGGTCCCTGATGATGAAGAGGCTCAATACCCCGGTCATCCGCCTTTGAGTTTCAGGTACGTATTTGTCATGATATATTTATTTTAATCAGCTAATATTTAATTTAATGTAACATGTTACGTTTCAACGTTTACGTAAGTGGAGCGATTTCAAAGGACTGAGTGAGCACCCACTGCATTTGCTTATACAATATCGCGAGACATTTGACCGTTTGAAAGAACGTGATGTGAGTTTAAAACTTGTAACAGTGACTTTTGCATTATTTTAATAATTGTTGCTTAACCGTGTTACTACAATTATCTATGGCAGTTTGTGTGGCAACCTTATGCGCAGGATGTATGTGAGAACCTGATACCAGATTACTGCTACAATGGTTCTGACATTTGGTAGGTGGTCGTTCCCTTGGTATGCTTCCACATCATTGAGTGGCACCAGCCCGACCGATGTAATACCTAAGAAAAATAAAATATTAATGCGTGTTTTCAAACTACTATTACTATTTCAGTATACAGTACTATTCACCCATATAATATTATTTACATATATGGTACTGTTCATTTATACAATCAAAATGTCAAGTACTAGATGTGGTTTGGTTATAAGAGAAAACTAGAAAGAAGTTTGTAGGAGAAAATGACGTTTATGTGTAAAAATACCCTCAGGGACTAAATTGAAAGGACTGAATTGAAAGGAAACTTAAAGGTTTCAGGTGAAAGGATAGTTTTCCCTTTAAGTTTCCAATAGTAAATAAAAGAAAAATTTTCCAGCGTAAGGTGCAAAGTAACTGCATTATTAGAAATGTCATTTTTATAAATAGTAAATTGAATATTTTATTAGTGCATAGTATTAAATAGTACCCTTGACTTTTGCTATAAATATGTCCTTCCATTTCACTTCTAAACTCACACCTTCAACTTCCCTTCTTCTCTCCTTAAGTTTCTCTTGCTCCGACGCTAGGCTTCTGAGATTTTGGGCCTTTCCTTTTTGCTTAGGTAAGGATACTATGCCCTTTCTATGTCTTTCAAATTTTAGAAGTTATTTTCTTAAGTATGCTATGTGGTTGCGACTTTGGCCGATCTTCCACATCAGAAAAACTGTCGTTAGCTGTTATTTTGATTCTCTGATTACCGAAATAGAATATAAACTGTGGAGAATACATGTCTAGGAAAGTTCTGGCTAAGGAAAGACCTGGTTTTTAAGTGTGTCCAGTGTGACCCTCCACTCTTTCCTAGGAACTTACCTGGTGTACTCTTTTACAGATTGTATTCTGTATTTCTGGTATGAATAGTACTCGTATGTATGAATAGTAACTATATGAATAGTGACCAAATGAATAGTAACTGTACGTATGAACAGTATTTATACGAAAACAATCTTAACGACTTAAAGAAGTGATATTCGTACGGAATCCAGGTGAGTGAAACGATCCCGTTTTAATAGAGTTTTAGCATTACTGGTGATAAAAAGTATGTCGTAGGACACTCCCAAGATTCATAGGGAGAAATTGGATTCAGAATGACGAATATAATGAGATAATTAATCCAGAAGTATGAATAAAACGAAACAAGTATCTCATGATGATATGAAATTTGAATCATATAGTTATATACTATACCTGTTATATGGATGAGTATTATATTGTGCTTCTGATTATGATATGAACTGTTGTACTATTGATTGTGATTGATCGGTACAGTACCCCATCTCACGGCAAGGCGGAAAACTCGGTTTAAAGGGTGTCTTGACCAATGAGTGTGGAGACAAGGATTCCCTCAGTAGGGATATAGCCCGGATTGGTGATAAATCCGTGAGGCACCCTAGCTAAGAGGATGAGGTTGTGCGTCATGGCAGAAAAATACAAAATTGGTGAGCTGGCCTGTGTGCGCTCTCCGGGATATATTGCCATTGACGAGTACTAGTAACGTTTGTTGAATTGGATGAATTTTTGTCTTCTTGTATGTAATTTCTAACTATGTCTATTGGTTGAGCTTGAGCCTTCGGATATACTTGCATGACTGGTGATGTATTTGAATTTTATTAACGCTAGGCCGATTTGCTCACTGAGTTTAAAAGCTCACACTCTCTGTACAAACTTTTTGTTCAGATCAGGTTGCCGCCGAACAACATCCGCTAGAGGAGTAGATCACGTTGGACCTTCCCGCTGTCGGGTAGGCCCTTCTTTTATTATACAATATGTTGCTCTGTAACCGTCTAGGACATCTAGGTCAGGGGTTTGGTATTTGGCTTGTATTTCAGTATAATAATGTATTTTGTACTGAGGATCTATTATTTTTAATTAAGAAAATCTGATGTATTTTCTTTGTATTTATTAAGGAATGATATTTTGAGAATATAGAGATAATGACTAACAATTTTACTTGTGGGAAGAATTTATCGAAAGGCTTACAGTGATGGGATATTCATCATTGTGCTGGTCATGTGCCTAGAAAATGGGTCGTGACAAAGTTGGTATCAGAGGATAGGTTGTTAGGTCTCCTAGTGATTACAGAGCAAGGTGTCTTTAGTGGGCCTTCCCTTATTGTCGTGACTGCAGCACGACCATAGGATGAAGATCCACTAAAAGCCCTGTAGAGTTTAAAATCCCTTTCTTTCGTGTCTTTACTTGAAGCATAATAGTGACGATATATATTCTTAATTGTAGAATAAGTTTAGATGGCACCAAGAAAATCAAACGCTTCTGGAATCCGCACAAGATCTGGCAGGGCCCTGGTCCCTCCAGTTGCTCAGTCAGTAGATGCAAGGCTAGAGATGCCTAATCGTGCAGGAGGTAACCGTGCACAAGACAAAGAGATATCTACTGAAAATCCTGAAAGAAGTGGTGGAGTACCATCACAAATTGACGCGACTGTAGTAATGGAAGCATTAGCTGCAATGCAGAACGAGGTGAATGGGCTGAAGGAACTTCTAATGGGACAATCATCTGAAGATGGCTCACAGGCATTAGTACATGCTGCAAAAGTATAAGAGACAGACCAGATGCCACCTCCACCCCCTCCTCAGGATTGGGTAGGGACAGAGGTCAAGATCTCAGAATTTATGAAGCTGAATCCGCCAACCTTTGCAGGAGATGTTAATGAAGACCCACAACGTTTTCTAGATGACTGTGAGAAAATCCTTGACACGCTAAAATGCCCTGAACCTCGAAAAGTAACCCTTGTTACCTTTCAATTAAGAGGTAAGGCGAACCGCTGGTGGCGAACATGGAAGAAGGGCATGGCCAGAAATGCCCCACCCGTTAAATGGAATGACTTTAAAAGAATTTTTTGAGAACAATTTATTCCGGAGAGTATACGAGAAGCAAAGATGAATGAATTTGAGGCACTCCGGTAAGGATCACGAACCGTCGATGAATACGACAATCTGTTTGTAGAATTGTCTGAATATGCTACTCACATGGTCCTAACTGAGAAAGAAAAGATCCGACGGTTTATTAAAGGCCTTCGAGAGTCTTTATTTGACAGGGTGGGATCGAAGATACAAGATTTTTCATTTTACACAGAAGCCGTCGACATCGCCCGTATGATGGAAGAAAGAGATATGCATAAAGAAAAATGGAATAACAAAAGAAAGAGGAAACAAGATGAGAAATCACGCTACCACGGAGAGAGTTCTGGACATGCAGCCTCTACCGCTAGTGCACCACAGCGTCAACAAAGTGGTACAGGGGGTCAACAAAGGCCCTGGTGCTCTAAATGTGAAAGAAATCACTTCGGAGCTTGTTTTGTCAATAACAACACTAGGGTCTGTTACCAATGTGGTCAACAGGGCCACATCAAAAGAGATTGCCCCCAACTCTACACGAGATCTGGTCAAGGGTCAGTACGCCCTAATCAATCAGAGGCCACTGTTGCCAACAGAGCCCCTATAACTGTAGGAGGCAATGGAATTGGAAGAGGTGCTGGCAGAGAACAAGGTGGTCGAGGTCAGGCTTCAGCAGGCAGAGGGAACGCTCAAGTATTCGCTTTAACCCGTCAAGATGCTCAGGCGTCTAATACAGTGGTAGCAGGTACTCTTCTAATTGAATCAAATTTTGCACATGTATTGTTTGACTCTGGCTCTACGCATTCCTATGTGTCACCATTCTTTGCTAAGAATTGTAAGCAAAAAGTTGTTAGATTAGAATGTCCATTTTTAGTAACTATGCCTACTGGAGACACCCTACTAATAGAACGAGGCTATCGAGCTTGCAAGGTAAGAGTCAGAGAAATAAATACAACAGTAGACCTAATGCTGTTAGATATGACAGACTTTGATGTCATCTTAGGCATAGATTGGCTGGCATCTTGTCATGTCACCCTGGATTGCTATAATAAGATAGTTAAGTTCAATATTCCGGGAGAGCCCTCTTTCGTATTTCATGGTGAACGGAGTGAAATTTCTGGGAATCTTATATCTTTAATGTGTGCCCAACGTTTATTGAGAAAAGGCGGTCAAGGATACTTGGCATTCGTTAAAGATATTAAGAAAGAAGAACTAAAAGTAGAAGACATTCCAGTAGTCCAGGAGTTTGTAGATGTTTTTCCAGATGATCTACCAGGTGTACCCCCACATCGAGAGATTGAGTTCCAGATAGAGTTAGCACCAGATACTCGCCCAATCTCCATACCCCCTTATAGAATGGCACCAACAGAATTAAAAGAGTTAAAGACTCAGTTACAGGATTTGCTAGACAAAGGCTTTATAAGGCCAAGTTATTCACCTTGGGGAGCTCCTGTTCTGTTCGTGAAAAAGAAGGACGGATCGATGAGACTATGCATAGATTACAGGCAACTGAATAAGGTAACTATCAAAAATAAATACCCGTTGCCTCGCATCGACGACCTTTTCGATCAACTTCAAGGAGCCAAGTGTTTTTCAAAGATTGACTTGAGGTCTGGTTATCACCAACTCAAGATCAAGGAGGAGGATGTGCCTAAAACAGCCTTCCGTACCAGATATGGGCACTACGAGTTCTTGGTGATGTCATTTGAATTAACGAATGCACCAGCTGCTTTCATGGATTTAATGAATAGGATTTTTAAATCCTTTTTAGAAAAATTTGTCATTGTCTTCATAGACGACATTCTGATGTACTCAAAGACTTCAGAAGAGCACAAACAACACCTTCGTATTGTGTTGCAGACATTGAGGGATCATCAATTGTACGCCAAATTCTCTAAATGCGAGTTTTGGATTGATCGTGTGACTTTCTTGGGACATGTGATCTCCAAAGATGGCATCCAAGCAGACCCAAGCAAAGTAGAAGCGGTCAAAATGTGGCCTAGACCTACCTCCGTCACAGAGATTCGCAGCTTCTTGGGATTGGCAGGATATTATCGTCGTTTCATCCAAAATTTTTCCCAGTTAACCGCCCCTCTCACACGACTGACTAGGAAAGGAGTAAAGTACCAATGGGATGACGCTTGTGAAGAAAGCTTCCAAGAACTCAAGAAAAGGTTAATCTCCGCACCTGTATTGGTCTTACCCTCAGGACCAGGAGGTTTTACAGTGTACTGCGATGCATCAAGAGTAGGGTTGGGATGTGTTCTCATGCAGCATGGCCAGGTAGTGGCATATGCATCGAGACAACTTAAGAAACATGAACAAAACTACCCTACCCACGATCTGGAAATGGCAGCAGTAGTTTTCGCTTTAAAGATATGGCGACATTATCTATACGGAAAAACTTGCGAAATCTACACTGACCATAAAAGTCTAAAATATATTTTCGACCAAAAGGACCTAAACTTGAGGCAGAGGAGATGGGTAGAATTACTAAAAGACTATGATTGCAATATTCTTTACCACCCAGGCAAAGCGAACGTAGTAGCAAATGCCTTGAGTCGAAAATCTATGGGTAGTCTAGCCCATATAGCAGTAACAAGAAGACCATTGATCCAAAAACTATAAGAGCTGAGAGCAAAAGGTGCTACTCTTGAGGTTACAAGGACAGGATCATTCTTAGCCTATATCAGGGCTAGATCTTCCCTTATAGACCAGATACGGATATCTCAAATGGAGGATCCTGAGCTTGTCCAAATTATAGAAAAGGTGAAGATTGGTGAAGAGAATAGTTTCACACTCGACGATACAGGAGTCTTGCGTTTTGAACAACGGTTGTGTGTACCAGATGTTGGAACTCTTAGACGAGACATCATGGAAGAAGGCCATCGTGCTGCATATGCTGTACATCCAGGAGCCACCAAGATGTATCAGGATCTGAAACAGATCTACTGGTGGAAAGGAATGAAACAAGACATAGCAGAATTTGTGTCTCGTTGTTTAACCTGTCAACAGGTTAAGGCTGAGCATCTAAAGCCAGGAGGCTCGTTACAACAATTAGAGATTCCTGAATGGAAATGGGAACGAGTGACGATGGACTTTGTTGTTGGTCTACCTCGCTCCACAAGAGGTTATGACTCAGTTTGGGTCATTGTTGACCAACTAACCAAATCAGCACACTTCATTCCAGTCAAAACCACTTATGGTGTAGTAACGTTGGCACAATTGTATATTAAAGAAATAGTAAAGCTGCATGGAGTACCTATATCTATCATTTCTGATAGAGGTCCTCAATTTACCTCTCGTTTCTAGAGAAGTTTTCAAGAGGCATTAGGTACTCGAGTGGACCTTAGTACCGCTTTTCACCCACAGACAGACGGACAGTCAGAGCGGACGATTCAGACGCTAGAGGATATGTTACGAGCTTGTATCCTAGATTTCAGTGGTAGCTGGGAGAAGTATTTGTATCTCGTAGAATTTGCATATAACAACAGCTATCAGGCCACTATTGGGATGGCACCCTATGAGGCCTTGTATGGGAGACGTTGTAGATCTCCGATCGGTTGGTTCGAGGTAGGTGAAGCGAAAGCATTAGGACCTGACTTGGCCCAAGATGCTCTAATCAAGGTTAAGACAATACAAGATAGGATGCGAGCAGCTCAAAGTAGACAAAAGGCATACGCTGACCACAGACGACGTGATTTGGAGTTCTCAGTCGGCGATATGGTATTCCTTAAGGTCTCTCCAATGAAAGGTATGTTGAGATTTGGAAGGAAAGGAAAGTTGAGTCCTAGATACATCGGGCCTTATGAAATTTTAGAACGAGTGGGAAAAGTGGCTTATCGGCTTGCCCTACCTATGGAACTGGAAGGGATTCACCCTGTTTTTCACTTATCTATGTTGAGGAAGTACCTTCCTGACCCTTGTCATATACTTCACCCTTCTCAGAATAATTCTATCCTAGTAGATGAAAACTTGTCATACGAGGAGATACCGGTGGCTATCCTCGATAGTCAAGTAAAGAAACTCCGATCTAAGGAGATTCCATCCGTCAAGGTTTTGTGGAGGAATCAAACTCACGAAGAAGCCACATGGGAAGCCGAGGCCGACATGCGTTCTAAATATCCGCATCTTTTTACGACTTGAGGTAATTTAAATTCGGAGAACCGAATTTCTTAAAGGGGGTGATAATGTAATACCCAAGAAAAATAAAATATTAATGCGTGTTTTCAAACTATTGTTACTATTTCAGTATATGGTACTATTCACCCGTATAATACTATTTACGTATATGGTACTGTTCATTTATACAATCAAAATGTCAAGTACTAGATGTGGTTTGGTTATAAGAGAAAACTAGAAAGAAGTTTGTAGGAGAAAATGACGTTTTATGTGTAAAAATACCCTCAGGGACTAAATTGAAAGGACTGAATTGAAAGGAAACTTAAAGGTTTCAGGTGAAAGGATAGTTTTCCCTTTAAGTTTCCAATAGTAAATAAAAGAAAAATTTTCCATGCGTAAGGTGCACAGTAACTACATTATTAGAAATGTCATTTTCATGAATAGTAAATTGAATATTTTATTAGTGCATAGTATCAAATAGTACCTTTGACTTTTGCTATAAATAGGCCCTTCCATTTCACTTCTAAACTCACACCTTCAACTTCACTTCTTCTCTCCTTAAGTTTCTCTTGCTCCGACGCTAGGCTTCTGAGATTTTGGGCCTTTCCTTTTTGTTTAGGTAAGGATACTATGCCGTTTCTATGTCTTTCAAATTTTAGAAGTTATTTTCTTAAGTATGCTCTGTGGTTGCGGCTTTGGCCGATCTTTCACATCAGAAAAACTGTCGTTAGCTGTTATTTTAATTTTCTGATTACCGAAATAGAATATAAACTGTGGAGAATACATGTCTAGGAAAGTTCTGGCTAAGGAAAGACCTGGTTTTTAAGTGTGTCCAGTGTAACCCTCCACTCTTTCCTAGGAACTTACCTGGTGTACTCTTTTACAGATTGTATTCTGTATTTCCGGTATGAATAGTACCCATACGTATGAATAGTAACCGTATAAATAGTGACTATATGAATAGTAACCGTACGTATGAACAGTACTTATACGAAAACAATCTTAACATATTTTCTCTAATCTTTCATGAAAATCTCCGTAGCAGAACACTGAAATTCACCTGTGTACTCTTGTCCGTAATGACTTAAAGAAGTGATATTCGTACGGAATCCAGGTAAGTGAAACGACCCCGTTTTAATAGAGTTTTAGCATTACTGGTGATAAAAAGTATGTCGTAGGACACTCCCAAGATTCATAGGGAGAAATTGGATTCAGAATGACGAATATAATGAGATAATTAATCCAGAAGTATGGATAAGACGAAGCAAGTATCTCATGATGATGTGAAATTTGAATCATATAGTTATATACTATACTTGTTATATGGATGAGTATTATATTGTGCTTCTGATTATGATATGAACTGTTGTACTATTGATTGTGATTGAGCGGTACAGTACCCCCTCTCACGGCAAGGCGGAAAACTCGGTTTAAAGGGTGTCTTGACCAATGAGTGTGGAGACAACGATTCCCTCAGTAGGGATATAGCTCGAATTGGTGATAAATCCGTGAGGCGCCCTAGCTAAGAGGATGAGGTTGTGCGTCATGGCGGAAAAATACAAAATTGGTGAGCTGGCCTGTGTGCGCTCTCCGGGATATATTGCCATTGACGAGTACTAGTAACGTTTGTTGAATTGGATGAATTTTTGTCTTCTTGTATGTAATTTCTAACTATGTCTATTGGTTGAGCTTGAGCCTTCGGATATGCTTGCATGACTGGTGATGTATTTGAATTTTATTAACGCGAGGCCGATTTGCTCACTGAGTTTAAAAGCTCACACTCTCTGTATAAACTTTTTGTTCAGATCAGGTTGCCGCCGAACAACATCCGCTAGAGGAGTAGATCACGTTGGACCTTCCCGCTGTCGGGTAGGCCCTTCTTTTATTATACAATATGTTGCTCTGTAACCTTCTAGGACATCTAGGTCAGGGTTTTGGTATTTGGCTTGTATTTCAGTATAATAATGTATTTTGTACTGAGGATCTATTATTTTTAATTAAGAAAATCTGATGTATTTTCTTTGTATTTATTAAGGAATGATATTTTGAGAATATAGAGATAATGACTAACAATTTTAC
Source organism: Biancaea sappan (assembly GCA_037074585.1). Classification (NCBI taxonomy): domain Eukaryota; kingdom Viridiplantae; phylum Streptophyta; class Magnoliopsida; order Fabales; family Fabaceae; genus Biancaea; species Biancaea sappan. The sequence goes on along the minus strand of CM073493.1, from coordinate 74,705,488 downwards.
TTGTGGGAAGAATTTATCGAAAGGCTTACAGTGATGGGATATTCATCATTGTGCCGGTCATGTGCCTAGAAAATGGGTCGTGACAACCGATGTCTGCGACAGTTCGGTCTAGATCAACCCATCCCATCGATTCCTGCGAATAATGACTGGCAGCACACACAACAGTTGATGGGGAAGATGGACGTCAATTGGCAGACTGAACAACATGAATACATCGTCCGGTGGCAGGCACGGAGATAGAGGGTGGTCCTTTCACGACCGCTCGAAACACCACTGCATAGGAATTCAAAATACATGACATGGTATTGGTGTATCACGCGGTGGTGGATGTCACGTTCTGTAGCTGCAAGTTTGGTGAGTGTAAGTTTTTATTTATTAAGCAGAATTAAACTGTCTACTTCTCTGGAATGTTATTTGTTCTCATTATTATGATTTATAATTGTGCTACAGTCATTTGGGTACCAGTCCATCTACCTTGCGACTCTACAGTCTAGTCAGACCCTTCAGTCACCTCTTTTGGGAGACATTGGGAGGTTTAGCGCGGATATGTTGCGTGCATTGGGTGACAAACATTTGTTGCAGCCTGATCCTCCTGTTTACGTAGCACCTCAGATACCCTTTGTAGAGGTGCCCGGAGGAGAGACTAGACGAGACCGTCGGCGACCTGGAGGCTATACACGCACCCGAAGATCTGTGCGTCGACGACCATCTGCAGATGAGATCAGCGTACCCCCTCCAGCTGCTTCAGTCCCCTGTGTCCCGACCGATGAAGGACCATTTGCGTTCACTATGCCACCTATGTCGGCTATTCCCACTGGTGAATGACCATCTACGTTCACCATGCCACTTATGCCGACTATTCCCACCAATGAGGGACCCTCTACATTCACTATGCCACCAATGCCGACTATCCCTACAGGTGAGGGGTCATCTACTTACAGCATGGCACCTTGTACTAATGGATCCATTTATGATTGGTTCGCCCAGAGTATGATAACGCCACAACAGACACAAGCCCCATCTATGGATCTTGGTTTTGGCCTATGACCGAGTTCAGGATCATTTGGATTTTCACAGTTCCAATCACCTCCTTCAACCTAGATTCTTGTAACTTAATTGAAATGTAAATTAATAATTTACAATTTTTTTTATAATTTAACCTCATTATGACGTTATTTATTATATAAGTTAAATTAGTGGACTGCATTTGCTTAAACAAAAATAGGCACTCATTTATAAGATACAATTAACTTGTAATACACAAAAATATCACTGAGTGTTAGGTCCTTCAAAACGGTGCCGGTTTGGACAAGTGTTGCGATAATGTCATGCTTCTCGACAGACTCCACACCTTGCTAGCTCACCTGATTCTTTCCAATCCATTTCATTCTTGAAACGTTTAGACTTTGGTCTTCCTATTTTCCGGACATCTTTGGGGTCAGGTACAAAGCTTGGTCCTAGAATATATAGCCAATATTGCTCCCCACCAACTGGGTGAAAAGGACTCTGATATGCAGCTGATATCGTCTCGAGGCTATACATTTGGTCTATGAAATTTGTGCAATCAAAATGGACACTTAAGCAGGCTGCAACGGCATGTGAGCAAGGAAATCAAAGAGTCTGAAACTCTTCACAGTCGCATTATCTATTTTCTAACAAAACTCTACAACGACGTCCAAATTGCCTCCTTCGTCTGTCATAAGGTTCTTGTACCTTAAACCAAAGCTGGGCAAGGTTGAAAGTTGTCACGACACAAACTGTTGCCGTCGACTCATGTTCTTTCAATTGATCTCACACATAGGTACAAAACTTTTGTTCAGCTTGAATTTGGGAATATGCCTCTTCCGCCCTATCTGCAAAGTACTTACTTAATTTATAGTATGTAGATTGCGCCAATGCCGTCACATGCAGACTCCTCACTCCCTTAAGCACGCCATTCATACATTCCACCAGGTTAGTCGTCATGTGACCCCAACATCTTCCATCGTCATATGTTCGACATCATAAAGATCTATCACCTGCATGTTATAATACCCAATTGTAAGCTCTGACGTCAAGTTTTTGCAGCTCGGTCATCTTTCTCTCAACTATAGGTCGTTCATATGAGTATCCTGTACAGGCAATAACATTGTCAATAAAAGATATTAATGTCAGACGAGACAACGTAGATGATGAAATGATAAGATTAACAAAATACCTATGTTTACAAATAGTTGCGTCAACCGTTTGTTTTTGAATTTCGCGTTCAGATTGCTTGCCAAATGTCGCATGCAATGAATGTGGTATCCTAGCGGTGGTTGCCAGCCGTTCTCTGCTTTATCCACGGCTTCCCTAATTGATGTGTATTTGTCTGTAATCAAACAAACAGACTTGTTCTTCATAATATGTTGACGTAACCGGTACAGGAAGAAAGACCATGCCTTAAGAATTTCACCTTCCACAATTGCAAAGGCAAGTGGTAGAACGTGACGATTCCCATCTTGGCCACATGCAATCAGCAATGTCCCTTTGTATTTTCCACAAAGGGAAGTTCCGTCAGCTTGAATCATAGGTTTTAGGTGATCGAATGCATTGATGCATGGTTTGTACACCCAAAAAATAGGACGGAATATTCTCCTATCATTTTGCCGATCGTAGTCCTAGTTGTAATCAACCACTGTGTCAGGGAGAAATTGTCGAACTGCCGCAAACCACTACCTAATTGAAAATATGAGGCCTCCCAATCACCATAGTTCTTGGCTATAGTTTTCTGCTTTGCCATCCATGCCTTCTTATAAGATACCGTATATGCGAACTGCTATTTAATACACTCTATCACCTGAGAGATAGGCATGTCTGGAGATTGATCCACTTGTGTCATAATTGCAGTGGCGATCAAATCAGAGTCCAACTGCCTATGGTCTTGGGAAATAAATGATGACACACATGTGTGATCTCCGCTGTACTTTGTGATCATCCATATGCCGTAATTCTTCTTTAAACAAGCCCTCACTCGCCAGTTAAAACCATCCCTAAATTTCACACATTTTACTTGCAGATATTTCTTACACGACTTCTCCACCTTGTGTTAGCCCTAATGTATTATGCTATAAGTTTTGATGATGATAAATATGTGAGAATTATAGTATGATTTAATCTTCTTGGCCCAAATGAATGATTTAGTCTTCTTGGCCCAATTAGTATGATTTAGTCTTCTTGGCCCAAATGAATGATTTAATCTTCTTGGCCCAAATGTATGGTTTAATCTTCTTGATCCAAATGCATGATTCAATCTTTCTTGGCCCAAATATATTTAATGCTTTATATAGTATAAATTAATTTTTGATAAAGTTTATTGGTTGTTGTAATATAATTTGAAAAAGAATACTTTTTACTATAGCACTTTTGAAAAAGAAATTTGATTGTTGAAGAAGTATGATAAACTTTATTGGTTATTGAAAAAGTATGATAAAGTTTATTGTTTGTTGTAATATAATTTGAAAAAGAATGCTTTTTCCTGTAGCACTTTTGAAAAAGAAATTTGATTATTGAAAAAATATGATAAAATTTATTGGTTGTTGAAAAAGTATGATAATGTTTATTGGGTGTTGTAATATAATTTGAAAAAGAATATCTTTTACTGTAGCACTTTTGAAAAAGAAATTTGATTATTGAAAAAGTATGACAAAATTTATTGGTTGTTGTAGAAAGGTTGAAAAATGATGATGAAGCTTACTGTAGCAATTCTGACTAAAACAGTCACTGTAGCAGCAAGGTTTCACTATATAAAGGGGACTTCACAACACCATTTGAATCAAGCTTCAATTGTTCATTTCTCATATTATCTTGAGTTCTATTCTCTCGAAATTGCTAGAGAAATATTCTGAGCTTAATTTTTGCGTTATCTACACTTTGAGAGTGTCCACCATTAGTGTTCTTAAGCCTTCAAATTTAGTTGCTCAAGGATTGGTTCCTTGAGTTAGTGTTTGAGAGAAAACACATTGTAAGGGGGAGAGACACCCTTGAGGAAGAAAAGATCTCTATGTTGTAGTGGCTTACAAGTGCCCAATTGTATAAACTTGTGGTTTATAGTGAAACACTCAAGAAGTTATCTTGAGGACTGGATGTAGGCTTGGTTTAAGCCGAACCAGTATAAATCTCGCTGTTTGATTTTTTTCTTCCCTTGCTCTTTAATTATTTATATGTTCTTTACTTTCTTGTACTCTGTATTCATTCATCTCTTTAATTGTTTTTGATTAATTGTACTCTATATTTATTCATCTTGATCATACTTATTTTACTTTCATAAAAAGCTTGGCATTGTTTTTAAAACTTCTTAAACTTCCATCAAGTCTTAGCAATTTTTTTTTAAAACCCAATTCACCCCCCTCTTGGGTGCTAGCCATTTCTATCAATTAGTATCAGAGCTTGGGCTCTTGATTAAAGACTTAATCGTCTAAGAGTTGAAATATGGCTGGCTTTGGTGATTGTGTTTTACCTGAAGGAAGTTCCTTTACCAAACCCCTTGGTTTTAATGGAAACCATTACACTTATTGGAAGTCTAAGATGAGAATGTTTTTCGATGCGGTGGACCTTGATCTTTGGGATGTTGTGGAAAAAGGTCCCTATACTCCTACTAAGGAGGTTGAAGGGAAAGTTATTCCAAAACTCAAAAGTGAATGGGATGATACCGAAAAGAAGCTTGTCCATCTTAATGCCAAAGCAAAGATGATCATAGTTAGTGCTTTAAACCAAGATGAATATTTTAGAGTTTCTAGTTGTGCAAGTGCTAAAGAAATGTGGGATACTTTAGAAATTGCACATGAAGGAACTCTTGGAGTCAAAGAGTCAAAAATAAGTACTCTCACCAATGAATATGAAAATTTCAAAATGAAAAGTGATGAGAGTATTAGTGAAATGCAATTGAGATTCACTCATATTACTAACCATTTGAAAGCTCTTGGTGTTTCTTATTCAGAAAAATCACAGACCACCAAGATTCTAAGATGTCTTATCCCGGAGTGGGAGGTAAAGAGGACTACGATTATGGAGGTAAGAGGAGAGTCAATGAATTCCCTTACAGCCTTGTTTGGGAACCTCCAAAACTATGAGTCCAAAATAATAGAGATGAGGCAAGAGGAAGAAACCAAGAAAAAGAAGACTCTCTCCCTTAAATCATCTTCTTCCAAGAGGGTGGAAATCGATAGTGATGAGGATGAAGAGGAACTTGAAATCAATGATGAAGACATTGGTCTCTTGGTCAAAAAATTTAGTAAATTCCTAAGAAGGAAGAATACAAGAAGATGGAGAAGAGACCAAGATAGCAACAAGGAAGGTCCCACTTGTTATGAATGCAAAAAGATTGGACACATCAAATGGGATTGTCCACAATTCATCAAGAAGCAAGAAGGAAAGAAAAGCTATGACAAAGTGAAAAAAAAAAAAGCATATATTTCTTCTGTATGGGGAGAAAGTGAATCCGATGAAGAAGAAAATGAAGAAGCCAACCTTTGCCTTATGACAAGAAAAGATGAAGAGGTAAACATTCTTGAACCTTTACACTCTTTTGATGAATTACAAGATGCGTTTGAAGAACTACACAATGAATCTTTAAAGCTTGCTAAAAAGTTAAGTTTTTCAAAGCAAAAAATTTCCTTACTTGAGGATGAAATTTCAAAATTGAAAGATGATCTTATTGCACTTAAAAAAGAAAGGCTTGTTTTTGAAGATCAAAACAAAATTTTGCAAGAAGAAAATGCAAGCTTAAAAGAATTCTTTGTCTCTCCAAAAGAAAATTGTCCTTGTTGTGAATGCATCGAATTAGAAAGGGAAAATAAGGATTTAAAAAATACCCTTGCAAAATTTACACTAGGAAGAGACAATTTGAACATATTGCTTGAAAAACAAAGATGTGTATTTGACAAAGCCGGCTTGGGATATAAGCCCAAAGCTAGTCAAAAATACTACAAGAATTTATTTGTTCATGCAACTATGTCAAGTAGTCCCTTCACTACTTGTTTTCATTGTGGTTTAAAAGGACATAATTCCTATTCTTGTTGGTATAGAAAGAATATTTCCTATGGAAATAAAATGAAATGGGTTCCCAAAGGAACATCTAACAAAGAAGGACCCAAAGAAATTTGGGTACCAAAAACAAAAGATTAATTTGCAGATTCGCCTCAAAGCAAGGAGCGGAAATGACATTTTAATGGCTACGTCATTCAAACTCCACTTTCTTGCATCAAAAAGAGGCAATGGACAAGTAAACATATAAGCTGGAATGTATTGTAAGAAATTTGATAGATATGTTTACTGTATTTAATGTTTATATCTACTCTCTAGTATGCCTTACATTTATCTTTGATATTCATGCATGCTATGTTTAAAAATAATTCTTAGGTGTGCGGCCTATTGATTCAAGTTTCGTTTTGAGCTCAAATCTTTCTATAAATACAATTCAAACTTCTTTATTCACCGCATCACAAAAACTTGCTTCCGTTACATACATATTTCTCTTGCTTTTCACAACAATAAGATTACCACTGCATGTAGTGTTTATCCTTATTGTAATCGTATTTAAACGAAATCAAATTTCTTGCAAAATTACATTTTATCGAAGCATGGCATATGTTGAACATAATATATTATTTTTCCCATTGCTTGAGATTTATTTGAACATTACTCACTTGAGCATTAGAGTGCTCCTCAAGCTTGTTTTGCAGGTATAATATCCTCAATTATATCCTCTCAAATCATTCACCTCATTTTATCTCGAGCATATCAGAAAATGGTCTTCTACAATGAATCAGTCGACTAAAAAGATGTAATCAGTCGACTAAAAAGATGTAATCAGTCGACTAATAAAAGATAATCAGTTGACCAGGAACTCTTTGCCCAAAGTGCACCTTAAGTGTAGAAGCCATCAGTCAACTGATCCCGCTAGGTCACTTATGAGAGGTTCATGGATATTTTACAAGAGATTGTTTGGAGGATCTTGCAAATAATCAATCAAAGGAACTCATTAAAGATTGCAAGAAGAGAAGATCAAAAGAAGGGCGATGAGCAAAACAAGGATATCAAAATCTTGAGGAGGAACTTCAAGAAGCAATAAGAGTTTGCCAAAATTGATGAGTATCTCTATCATTTACCACTTTACTATTTAATTGAGTGATACTCCTTGATCATAATTGGCTATGTTGGCAATTTTTTTTTACTGACATACTTTCATTGCAATGATATATTGTTCTCTAATATCTTACATACTTGATCATATCATTGTATATAAAGATATTGTTTTTATACCATTCATCATGATTTGAGCATTATACTTGTCATATCTTTTCAAAGCTATGGTTTATGGACCATTGGTTATGGATTATAGTTTATATCTGATTATATCTTATTAATTCATATTACCTCAATTATTGTACTACATACTCAGGTTATAATATGTTTTATCTTGATAAGTATGTAACTTGTTTTTGCTTTGAAATGATGATATATATGTCCATGTCAGAAAATTCTTTCCATCTTTAAAATGGATATATATTTTTCAATATATATATATACTGTACTGAATTTGTATAGCTAATTTCTTTTATCTTTCTTTATTATTATTTTTTTTTGTACCGTCCAATAAAAGAAACCACTTGCATTAAAAAAAACCGAAGGATTACATTGCAAAAAAAAAAAAGGGAAGGTTTGCTCATGCATGAGCAATCTACAGGCGAAGTGATCTCGGATTAGGTGGGTTGTATTGTATCATCACCCCTCGGCCATTCCTTGGAGCAAGAGACTGAGCAATGTCACGGAGGGTAGTGTAAATCTCATTCATACAATCAACACTTCTTTGTTGTTGATTGCAGAAGCATTGGGTAGACTAATAGAAGAACCTATCTATTCTTGAAGTCATTGCCGCATTGTTGCGTTTAGCTAACTTCTCCAAGTCCTCTATCATCTTCTTGAGTTTCTTCACCTCCTGCTCCAGACAAGTAATTTTGTCTTCTGATGTATGGCCTGTACTAATCTCCTCAGCTTCTTCAATCTTCATTTTCTTCTTTCTATTCTCTTGAGATCCCTCCAAAGGTCTTTTGCACTTGTGCTTGCCTAGACTCAAGTTTAAGTCGAGCTCTTCCTCCCTGGCCTCTACTGTGAGATCAATGAACTTTCTTGTGGCCATGGTTTGGAAAATTTAGAAATTTTTGTAAGAGTATGAAGAGAAAGGAATGTCAGGAAGTTGTAGGCTCATAAATGAATACTCTTTGTGGTGTGGTAATTGAGAACTCTGGGACAGTCTTTATAGAGAGAAAATTATGACTTAGAGCCAACGAAGATATCTCTTCGCCGCACCCCTACACGCTCATCCTATGGATTTCTGCAAGCTGGAAGCCAGAAGTCTAGGGTATGCATGCACACCAACAACACGTCGCATTAATGGCAAAACCACGAAAGTCGGTGGATTTGCGGCTGATTTAATTTGTTTTGATTAAAAATTTTAAGGATTAATAAAATGGTGATAAACAGAACTGTATTTCTCTGCTTTGTTGTGTTGTTCTTGAGAGCTTTCAATATAATATACATGATTGATTGCATCATGCTATGATTACATGTATCTAAGAACATATGTTGTGTATGCTATTCATGCATCATGAGCGAAGGTTATGGCTAAGAATAATATGTCATGATTCCACATGCACTCATAGAAAATGAGAAGTCAAAAAAAACTTTTAAATAAAATGAAATGTGTAGAGGATGATACATCTTCATAGTTACACATACTTACATATAATACTTTTGTGAGCAAATGAAAGGCAATGATTTCCTTGCATTATGATAATGCTTGATGCATGCGACCGTAAGCAGTTAATTTTGCCTTTAATCTTTGATTTACATTACTAACTTAAGTGTAATATCCCAAGAATTTTCATGAATATTTAAAGTCTATTTGAAGTTTATTGAAAAATTTAATTACATGAGAAATGTTCTTTTTAGATTAGTGAAGGAAATTTGGAAATAGAAATTTCAAAAATTTTAATTTGGGACATTTTACAAATTCTCAAGGACTAAAATGAAAAGAAAAGAAAGTATGGAGTACTTTTGAGAAATGACCAAGTAGGAACCTGAGAAGAAGAATAGAGCTTATGGGAATGAATTATGAGTCCGGTACCAAAAGGATGATGGATTCGAGGTTAAAGTGGAGTTTAAGACTCTGAGAGGGACTAAAGTGAAAGAAGAAAATTGTGGGGCAATTAGGATTTAGAATCACCCGAGGTGAGATTTTATGAATTTGTTTTTACTAATCTTGACTGAGGGTCAATTGAAGAGCAAGTGATAATTTCACCCCGGGCGAGTAAATAGGCGGCCTCACCTAAATTTTCTTCATTTTCTCCTTTCCTCTCTCTCTCTTCACTTTCTCTCTTCACTTTCTCTCCTCTCTTTCTCTCTCTACACTCCAACTCCACAACCGAGCTTGGAGGGTGGATCTCGAGCTACGGGGTGAGCCTCTAGGAGCCAAGCAACGTAGGGAAAGCAAGGATTTGAGGTAGAAATTTCTATTTCTCAAGCTTTTCCCTATTTTATAATTTTCAGAAAGTTTAGGGTAAAAATCGAGATTCCGGCTTCGTTTCTCGATTAAAATTGGTGTTTTTGGTGTCTAAATGCTCCTTAGACATTAAGGGTGAGATCCTATGGAAGAAATCATAGAAAACAGTGAAGATTTGGCCAGATCTGAGCCAAAACCGAGAGGAATCGCGAAAGGTCGCGATCCTGGGGCCCAGGCGCCAAGGTTCAGAAGATTTTGGGAAGAAAAGGGGCTTGGCGCCCAGGCGCCAGGTGTGGCGCCCAGGCGCCAGGTGTGGCGCCCAGGCGCCAGGTATGCTGAAAAGCCTTAGCTTATTTTCAATCAGTCATAACTTCTTCATCCGGACTCTGTTTTGGGCAAACTTTATATCGTTGGAAAGCTCTTTGAGTCTAGTTTCCAATGGTATAAATGTCATTTAAAAATTCATTACCGGTTAGGAGTTATGACTTAATATGTGAGTAAAGGTCGAGAGTAGTGATAGGAAATTTCTCTATTTTGTAACCCTAATAGTTTTTACCTGGTTACAATAGGGATGTTTGGGGCGCAAGGTGGGAGCGCTGAGAGCGTGGAATCCAGGTGAGTAGGCAACCTTGCAAAATTAATTTAATAAATTAGTCAAAGCACAATATAAATCCCATTTGCGTTATTTGTGAAATTGAGAAGATTATCAGTGTGTGTTCAGGTTGAGAAAAAGTACAATATCATTGGAAGGTATTTTATTACGTTTGAGAATTGATTTCTCTAGTTGACTAAAGAACTAGATGTGATTGTTCCTTGAATAAATTGGAACATTTTGTAAGTGAATAACCTTACTAAACTAATGTGATCTTATTAGATAAAGTACAATACAAGTCTTGTTTATAACATTATTGAAGTGAGAAATAATCAATCTCGCTGTTGATAATATATGATGATTGTTATGGTTGATGATAGACATTCAAGGGAATAAAAGTATGTGTAAATTCATTTATTTCATAGTAATTATATTGTGATAAATTGTCACTATTTTATTGATGAGCAAAAGATCTACGAGATCTAATACACGAGTTTGAAAGGGTTAGAGTCACATACTACTCGGTGTATAAATGTAAAAAAACTATGCACGAGTTTGAAAGGGTTAGAGTCCCATACTACTCGGTGTATAAATGTGAAAACCTATGCACGAGTTTGAAAGAGTTAGAGTCCCATATTACTCGGTGTATAACTGTAAAGACCTATGCACGAGTTTGAAAGGGTTAGAGTCCGATACCACTCAGTGTATAACTGTGAAAACTTATGCACCAAGAGTTTGAGGGTTAAATTCCCAAGTCACTCAGTGCAAGTATCTATGGCATATAATGCAAAGTGATTGAGGGATTGATCACCCAAGAAATCACACGCAAATTCAGACAAGTGTAATACTATAATTATTTACAATAAATGATAGATTGATTGTATTAGTAAATGTGGTGTTTTTGCTTATGATATTTTCATGTACAGTTGTTTACTCACTGAGTTATGATAAACTCACACTCTCTATGATTATCTTTTCAGATACAGTGGTTGAGGAGAAGAATTTATAGCCTTTAAGGATATACTCCACTTTTGTCTGGTAAACAATTGGTAAGGATTAGGAAACGCTCTGTAATCTAGTAGGTCACCTAGGCTTGGGAGGTTGTATAGTACTGTATAGTGTTTGAAGGTTAAACATTTTCTGAATATGTATACAACATATCTTTCTTGAAATATTTATGATTCACATAATTATGGATATTAAGAATGTTCACAGAGATTATGGGGTACCACGGAGGTACACCCTAGGTATTTTATGTTTATATCACATGTAAGTTTTGGGATGTGACAAATTGGTATCAGAGGTGATTTTTAGGTCCCCTATAGATTACAGAGCAAAGTGTTCTTTGTGGGCCCTTTTCCATTGTCATGAACCGCGGCATGACCATGGGATTAGGTTCCATAAAAGACCTTGTAAAGTTAAGTGTTCTTGTCATAACTTACCCTTCGATGGAGTTAGTTAGAGATAATTTTGTTACAATATGAGGTAATTGATTTCATATGTAGAACTTTGGAACTTGTTGGAGGTATGATCTTTATACCGATGGAAAAGGTGATCTCTGTATGAAATTTTTCTTTTTGAGAAATTGGGAACATAACTCTGTAGTGTACTCTGAAAGCTGAGGATTAGTAATTATTAGAATATGGCTTGAGGGCTGGGCCAAGAGTGATGTATTAGATGGGGTAATGTTGATTATGAGGCATGGGCTAGAGATCAAGAAAGATTTTTACAAAGAATATAGCGCAGATTACTAATGCAAGAATGGGAAAGAACCTTTGTGAGGCAGATCAAGATTTGATTTTGATAGATGCCAGACAGATGTAATTTATGGAAGAGGATGTAAGTCCTAAATAATATGTTCCTTGATAAAAGCTTGGTTGAGAAAATAGATGTGGGCTAGGTAGTTTTTCCTAAGGGAGACACTACGGTAAAATGGAACCTAGCATAAAAGATATTGGGGTAAGTTATAAGTTTTCTCTAGGGGCGACTCGCCAAAGTTGCACTTGTTTAGTTAAGGATTGGCATGATGGTACTATGTGATAGAAGTGTTTCAAAAAAAAAAATATATATATATATACAATGTAGAAGTTTTGTAACATTGGAACAATTAGAGCATGTTATAGGTAGGCTGTTGGCGTATGAACATTCATAATTGTTAAACGTGATGTATGATTGGAATGGTCTAAAAAGACGTTTTTATAGTAGTTCGTGCCTCAGAGTGTTAGTTTAAGGAAAGCTTGCGAGTCGAGGCTCTTAAGCAAGAATTCATGACAATTCAAGGGCATAATATTGAGTTTAATTGATCTACACGTGATGCCTTCATCTACTCCTGTATGATAAGAGGAAAGACAACGAGACTTGTACAGAACTTCTGTTTGTCTCTGTGACAGCTTATAGGGTCATTAAATTTTTATGTGATTGGCTTTATAAGCTAAATTTGTTATTGATTTTGTGTGCTAATTTCTTTTATCTTTCTTCATTTTATTATTATTATTATTATTTAGAGTACCATCTAGTAAAAGAAACTATTGGCATTAAAAGCGGAAGGATTACATTGCAAAAAAAAAAAGGAAATTACTCATGCATGAGTAATCTAAAAGCGAGGTGGTCTCGGATTAGGAGGGTTGTATTGTATCATCACCCCTCGACTATTTCTTGGAACAAGAGACTGAGCAATGTCACGAAGGGTAGTGTAAATCCCATTCATACAATCAACACTTCTTTGTTGTTGATTGCAGAAGTATTGGGTAGACCAATAGAAGAAGCTGTCTATTCTTGAAGTCATTGCCGCATTATTGCGTTTAGTTAACTTCTCCAGGTCTTCTATCATCTTTTTCATATTTTTCACCTCCTTCTCTAGACAAGAGATTTTGTTTTCTGACGTGTGACCAGTGCTAATCTCCTCAGCTTCCTCAATTTTTATCTTCTTCTCCTTATGATCCTCTTGAGACCCCTCAAAAGGTCTCTTGCCCTTGTCTTTGCCCAGACTTAAGTTTAAATCGAGCTCTTCTTCCTTGGCCTCCACTGTGAGATCAATGTACTTCCTGGTGGCCATGGTTTAGAAAATTTAGAAGTTTTTGCAGGAGTATGATGAGAGAGAAATGCTGGGAAATTGTAGGCTCAGAGATGATTACTCTTTGTGGTGTAGTAACTGAGAACTCCGGGGTAGTTTTTATAGAGAAAAATTTAGACTTAGAGTCAAAGAAGATATCTCTTCGCCGCACTCCTACACGCTCAACCTATGGATTTCTGCAAGCTGGAAGCCAGAAGTCTAGGGTAGGCATGCATGTCAACAGTGTGTCACATTAATGGCAAAACCACGTAAGTCAATATTCGGTGGATTTGCGGCCGATTTATACTTGTTTATTTTTTATTTCTCTTGTTGGCATTTTCTGAAATTCTAAGAAGCCGACAGCGTAGCCATTAAAGATTGCCTTGGATGCTTTTATGATGAACTAAAATGTATTTCTCTGCTTTCTTGTATTGTTCTTGAAAGCCTTCAGTTGAGTATAATATATATGATTGATTGAATTATATTTTGATTATATGTATTTAAATACATATGACATGTATGTATGTTATCCATGCATTGAGAGTGAAGGCTATTTGTTATGGCCAGGAATAATATGTAATGATTCTACATACATTCAGAGAATGAGAAGTCTGAAATTTAAAAAGGACTTGAATAGATGAAAATATATAGATAATGATGTATCTCCATGTTGATACATACATACATATATGCTCGTAGAGGCAAGAGAAAGGTAAAAATTTTTCTCACTTTATAGTAACACTTGATATGTGTAAATGTGAGAAGTTTTTATTTTAATATGTATTTTTTTTTTGAAAATGTGTAAGCCTAGAGCAAAGCCACGGATTAGAAACCTAGATAAGGCTAGTATGAAGTTACCCGTTCATCGAGTAATATCTCGATCTAAGATTATTTGATAAGACAAATACAGAGTTAGGAAGTCATAGATTGAAGCGGCGATTAGTTGAATGATTTAAGCAAGAGTCAAAAGTTAGCCGAATTTTTTTGAGAAAATCTTTTGCATGAGATTATATTTATTATTTTCTAGCATACTTATTATAGACCGTTGGCATTGCGACGGATAAGGTCTGGAGGCCATCTTTAGAGTGTGATGTAAGGGTTTTGGTAGCCCTAAATTTCGTCTATAAATAATGGATGCCCCATTACGCCGCTCACTACACTAAGAGTTCATTACTTATAAGCTTTCTAGCATCAAACCTCTCATTCCATACAACCTTTATAGCTCAGAAAAATATGGCCGGCAATAAATCTTTCAATTTAAACTTTGAGGCTGGCAAGGTAGAGCTGGATCTAAATCTTAGTCTGGAGAACTATAAGAATAAGAGATCCATGGAAGAGTCATCAGAAGCTAAGAAAAGAAAAAGGGATGTAGTAGAGCTAGAGGATGTTAGCACAGCAACATCTTCAAATGATGAGCTTGCGCTTATGAGAAAAAAGATGGAGGACTTGGAAAGGTTGATAAACCGCCACTTTGAGGACCAGGGAAGATTGATAAATCGTCTCTTTGTAGAACAAGAGAAGCTCTTGAATCGTCATTTTAGGGAATTGGCGAATAGAGTTGATAGACATTCGATGTTTGCAACTCAAAATTTTCGTGATCAACAAGCGAGGTGTATTGACTGTATGAATGGAGTGACCTCTGCACTTCGCCAAATTTCCCAAGCGTTTCCTCCAGAAACTCTTTCTAGGCTGCAACGATTAGCTTCCTCCTTAAGATCTGAAGCACCTTCCTCTTCTAGACCTGGAGCACTTTCTGCATTTCAAAAGTCTCCTCGTCCTTAATTTATTCTTTCTTTTATTTGTACCTTAAGCTAATATTTGATCTGAGCTTCGCGTATTAAGATTATCTGTTTTGTAAATCAAGTTCAGTTTGTTGCCTGTAACTTATGTACTAGAAATAAGGCAATTCTTGTACTGAAGAAGTTCGAGAGATAAAAATATGTTGAACTTGTTATATTTTGTACTTGATTGTGAAAATTCTAAAAGAGAAAACGAGATTTGGACAAAATATCTGCATTTGTTTCAATCTTGAGTTAAGTTTTGAATTCGGAGGACCGAATTCTATTAAGGGGGGAAGAATGTAATATCCCAAGAATTTTCATGAATATTTAAAGTCTATTTGAAGTTTATTGAAAAATTTAATTACATGAGAAATGTTCTTTTTAGATTAGTGAAGGAAATTTGGAAATAGAAATTTCAAAAATTTTAATTTGGGACATTTTACAAATTCTCAAGGACTAAAATGAAAAGAAAAGAAAGTATGGAGTACTTTTGAGAAATGACCAAGTAGGAACCTGAGAAGAAGAATAAAGCTTATGGGAATGAATTATGAGTCCGGTACCAAAAGAATGATGGATTCGAGGTTAAAGTGGAGTTTGAGACTCTGAGAGGGACTAAAGTGAAAGAAGAAAATTGTGGGGCAATTAGGATTTAGAATCACCCGAGGTGAGATTTTATGAATTTGTTTTTACTAATCTTGACTGAGGGTCAATTGAAGAGCAAGTGATAATTTCACTCCGGGCGAGTAAATAGGCGGCCTCACCTAAATTTTCTTCATTTTCTCCTTTCCTCTCTCTCTCTTCACTTTCTCTCTTCACTTTCTCTCCTCTCTTTCTCTCTCTACACTCCAACTCCACAACCGAGCTTGGAGGGTGGATCTCGGGCTACGGGGCGAGCCTCTAGGAGCCAAGCAACGTAGGGAAAGCAAGGATTTGAGATAGAAATTTCTATTTCTCAAGTTTTTCCCTATTTTATAATTTTCAGAAAGTTTGGGGTAAAAATCGAGATTCCGGCTTCGTTTCTCGATTAAAATTGGTGTTTTTGGTGTCTAAATGCTCCTTAGACATTAAGGGTGAGATCCTATGGAAGAAATCATGGAAAACGGTGAAGATTTGGCCGGATCTGAGCCAAAACCGAGAGGAATCACGAAAGGTCGCGATCCTGGCGCCCAGGCGCCAAGGTTCAGAAGATTTTGGGAAGAAAAGGGGCTTGGCGTCCAGGCGCCAGGTGTGGCGCCCAGGCGCCAGGTATGCTGAAAAGCCTTAGCTTATTTTCAATCAGTCATAACTTCTTCATCCGGACTCTGTTTTGGGCAAACTTTATATCGTTGGAAAGCTCTTTGAGTCTAGTTTCCAATGGTATAAATGTCATTTAAAAATTTATTACCGGTTAGGAGTTATGACTTAAGATGTGAGTAAAGGTCGAGAGTAGTGATAGGAAATTTCTCTATTTTGTAACCCTAATAGTTTTTACCTGGTTACAATAGGGATGTTTGGGGCGCAAGGTGGGAGCGCTGAGAGCGTGGAATCCAGGTGAGTAGGCAACCTTGCAAAATTAATTTAATAAATTAGTCAAAGCACAATATAAATCCCATTTGCGTTATTTGTGAAATTGAGAAGATTATCAGTGTGTGTTCAGGTTGAGAAAAAGTACAATATCATTGGAAGGTATTTTATTACGTTTGAGAATTGATTTCTCTAGTTGACTAAAGAACTAGATGTGATTGTTCCTTGAATAAATTGGAACATTTTGTAAGTGAATAACCTTACTAAACTAATGTGATCTTATTAGATAAAGTACAATACAAGTCTTGTTTATAACATTATTGAAGTGAGAAATAATCAATCTCGCTGTTGATAATATATGATGATTGTTATGGTTGATGATAGACATTCAAGGGAATAAAAGTATGTGTAAATTCATTTATTTCATAGTAATTATATTGTGATAAATTGTCACTATTTTATTGATGAGCAAAAGATCTACGAGATCTAATACACGAGTTTGAAAGGGTTAGAGTCCCATACTACTCGGTGTATAAATGTAAAAAAACTATGCACGAGTTTGAAAGGGTTAGAGTCCCATACTACTCGGTGTATAAATGTGAAAACCTATGCACGAGTTTGAAAGGGTTAGAGTCTCATATTACTCGATGTATAACTGTGAAGACCTATGCACGAGTTTGAAAGGGTTAGAGTCCGATACCACTCAGTGTATAACTGTGAAAACTTATGCACCAAGAGTTTGAGGGTTAAATTCTCAAGTCACTCAGTGCAAGTATCTATGGCATATAATGCAAAGTGATTGAGGGATTGATCACCCAAGAAATCACACGCAAATTCAGACAAGTGTAATACTATAATTATTTACAATAAATGATAGATTGATTGTATTAGTAAATGTGGTGTTTTTGCTTATGATATTTTCATGTACAGTTGTTTACTCACTGAGTTATGATAAACTCACACTCTCTATGATTATCTTTTCAGATACAGTGGTTGAGGAGAAGAATTTATAGCCTTTAAGGATATACTCCACTTTTGTCTGGTAAACAATTGGTAAGGATTAGGAAACGCTCTGTAATCTAGTAGGTCACCTAGGCTTGGGAGGTTGTATAGTACTGTATAGTGTTTGAAGGTTGAACATTTTCTGAATATGTATACAACATATCTTTCTTGAAATATTTATGATTCACATAATTATGGATATTAAGAATGTTCACAGAGATTATGGGGTACCACGGAGGTACACCCTAGGTATTTTATGTTTATATCACATGTAAGTTTTGGGATGTGACATTAAGCATCGGAGTGGTTGTCAAAATTTTTGCATGTGCTCATCCTCAAGATACATATATGAATACATCTTGAAAATTACATTTGTTTAATATGCATTGGTTGAGAGGCAGCCTAATCTATACTTAAATCCTCTATATCTTTAAGCTCACTTTGTCTGAAATGCAATGTTTTCTTTAACTATATATTTTTGGCATTTCAATGATAAGTTTTGATAAAATTTTACTCCATGACGTCATATGATATTCTTGCTTAAAGAAGGAATACGTTTTAGCCTTTATATATTGCCTTCCTTATACCTTTTTGTTGATGTCAAATAGGGGGAGAATGATATTTGTGTATATTGTATAATGATTATTACATTGTAACATATTTTTCTTTGGTGATTTGTTATCATCAAAAAGGGGGAGATTGTTAGCCCTAATGTATTATGCTATAAGTTTTGATGATGAAAAATATATGAGAATTATAGTATGATTTAATCTTCTTGGCCCAAATGAATGATTTAGTCTTCTTGGCCCAAATAGTATGATTTAGTCTTCTTGGCCCAAATGAATGATTTAATCTTCTTGGCCCAAATGTATGGTTTAATCTTCTTGATCCAAATGCATGATTCAATCTTTCTTGGCCCAAATATATTTAATGCTTTATATAGTATAAATTGATTTTTGATAAAGTTTATTGGTTGTTGTAATATAATTTGAAAAAGAATACTTTTTATTGTAGCACTTTTGAAAAAGAAATTTGATTGTTGAAGAAGTATAATAAACTTTATTGGTTATTGAAAAAGTATGATAAAGTTTATTGTTTGTTCTAATATAATTTGAAAAAGAATGCTTTTTCCTGTAGCACTTTTGAAAAAGAAATTTGATTATTGAAAAAGTATGATAAAATTTATTGGTTGTTGAAAAAGTATGATAATGTTTATTGGATGTTGTAATATAATTTGAAAAATAATATCTTTTTCTGTAGCACTTTTGAAAAAGAAATTTGATTATTGAAAAAGTATGACAAAGTTTATTGGTTGTTGTAGAAAGGTTGAAAAATGATGATGAAGCTTACTGTATCAATTCTGACTAAAGCAGTCACTGTAACAGCAAGGTTTCTCTATATAAAGGGGACTTCACAACACCATTTGAATCAAGCTTCAATTGTTCATTTCTCATATTATCTTGAGTTCTATTCTCTCTAAATTGCTAGAGAAATATTCTGAGCTTAATTTTTGCGTT
Source organism: Biancaea sappan (assembly GCA_037074585.1). Lineage (NCBI taxonomy): Eukaryota > Viridiplantae > Streptophyta > Magnoliopsida > Fabales > Fabaceae > Biancaea > Biancaea sappan. Next base: position 74,686,521 of record CM073493.1, on the reverse strand, counting down.
ATCTACACTTTGAGAGTGTCCACCATTAGTTTTCTTAAGCCTTCAAATTTAGTTGCTCAAGGATTGGTTCCTTGAGTTAGTGTTTGAGAGAAAACACATTGTAAGGGGGAGAGACACCCTTGAGGAAGAAAAGATCTCTATGTTGTAGTGGCTTACAAGTGCCCAATTGCATAAACTTGTGGTTTATAGTGAAACAGTCAAGAAGTTATCTTGAGGACTGGATGTAGGCTTGGTTTAAGCCGAACCAGTATAAATCTCGCTGTTTGATTTTTTCTTCCCTTGCTCTTTAATTATTTATATGTTCTTTACTTTCTTGCACTCTATATCCATTCATCTCTTTAATTGTTTTTGATTAATTGTACTCTATATTTATTCATCTTGATCATACTTATTTTACTTTCATAAAAAGCTTGTCATTGTTTTTAAAACTTCTTAAACTTCCATCAAGTCTTAGCAATTTTTTTAAAAAACCCAATTCACCCCCCTCTTGGGTGCTAGCCATTTCTATCACCTTGAAACTGTTGTGCCGCTTGATTGAGTATGATTTCAATGCTCCTGTGAGTGCATCTTTGTCAGGAAATAATAAACCAATAGCAAGGTCTGAATCATCATCCCATGTATAGGCGTCAAGGACATTTGGAATTTCTAGATCATCTGTTGAGGCTGTATTTGCTTGTCTCATGTATTCGGGTGGTGCATAGAATATGATAAGTTCAACTAGCTCAACCTCGACATCTCCACCCATTAATTCTTGTATGCTTCCTCCAAACTCTTCAAGCTCTGGTTCGGCAACATCGTCCTCCTCAACATCTTTTATGTCATCGAGGTCTACCTCATCCAAAATATCATAAGGTGGGTTAGGTGGCGAAATGTCTATATCATCATCCTCTATGAGCTGAATTTGTTCACTTGGTGACACATGAAACTGTGTAGATGGTCCGCTGTCCTCATTCCACGTAGCATGCTCATTCAAATTGGGAATATTGGGATTTAACTGAATTTCAGTCACTTCAATATCTGCATAGACCTTCATACTTGTCAACGTCGTCCCCAATTGTAGGTGACAATCAATCATCACTTCTACATCATCATCATCGTTTAATTCGAGCTGTCCGAACATAAGTGGCATCATTTGTATAGGATATCTATATAGTAAGCGGGATATCTTCTCATGTTCTCTTAGCCTCATCTTACGGTGGATTATTTGTCTGAAACCTTCTAAAGAAATATTGCGCTGAATTTTCACCACCACAATGTTATCAGCTTCAAATGATACACCATTAGAACCACCACTTAATATAGTCCCATTAGAGTAAATACGAACAAGAAGTGCCCCACTTCGACTCATTCTAAGAAGAATAAAAATTAATCAATTACAATTATTATTATAAAAAAAATAACTGAAAAAAATTTAAAAAAATATTCATAAATAAATTATGAAACAAAAATAAAAAAATTATGGATAAAATAATAAGAAAATTAAAAATCATAAATTATTTATACGACTAAGAAAAAATCTAACAAAATTGAAAAATAAAAAAAAATTAACAGTTTTAATAAGAATAGACGATAATATAATAAAAATTTACAATATAATTTACAACTAACTAAGAAAAATAAAAAACATAATTATAAAAATTTCTAAGAAAAATAAAAAAATCATAACTTAATTATAAAACTATGGACAAAATCCACAAAAAGATTGACAAATAAAAAACATACAAAAGTCTTAACAATAGATGACAATATAATATAATTTTACAACTAACTAAATCAATAACCAGAATAAAAATTCATAAATTACATTCATTATAAAAATAAATTATTATAATTATAAAACTAAGGACTAGAATACAATTTACAGCTAACTATTACTTAAATAAAAAATAAACACTCATAAATTACATTATAAAAAATATAAAACTTAAAAGATAAATAATTCATAAATTAATTATAAAATTAATGAAGCAATTCATAGAAATAACCAAAAAAAAATACAATGAGTCATAAGAAAATAATACATGATATATATTAATGCAAAAAATCAAAAAATTAAAGAAATTATAAAAAAGTCATGACATATCAAACATGTACTAGAAAAAAATTTATAAATTAATTATACAAGTATCAAACATAAAATTCTTAAAACTAAACAAAAATATTCTAAAATATTAAATAATTATTTCAAACTAAAAACATTCTAATAAAAAACTTACCTTCTTCTTTCTTCTTCCTCAAAACACATTGTTTGAAAACGTTTCTTCCTACCTTCATTTAATAGGAGAGAACTGGCCCATTAAATACGCACTAAGGAAGTGCGAGCATAATAAATGCGCACTTGTGGAGTGCGAGCTTAGTTAAAAAGCGCACCTCACAAGTGCGTTTTTTGTCAAGTCCGTTGCCGACACTAACGCACACTTACGAGGTGTGTTTTATGTGTCACTAATTCTCACTTCGTAAGTGCGTTTTCACAGCTACAGCAAAACTATGTTACATCTACAATTTAATTTCAATATGGGTCATTTCAGGAATTTAAATCAATAATTGGTATATGGCGGTCAAAAAATCTCACAGTAGGGGTGTCTATCATGTCGGTTCGATTTTGAATATAAATCAAATTGAATCAACCAAATCGGATCATAAAAAAATGGGATTTATTTGGTTTTAAAAGAAGAGCGGCTCGATTCGGTTTGGTTTGTGGGCGAACGGTTCGATTCGGTTCGATCTATGTCAAAAATTAAAAAAATAATTTAGAGGTTTATATTAATTAAAAAAAATATTCTCGCTCTTATATATTTTTAAGAGATGCATACTTGACTTTGATATATTTAGTGTTAGTTAATTTTCAACATAATTAGATTAGGTAATATTTTTCTAGTGCTGAATTTTTATTATGTTATTACATTACATCATAATTATGCATTTAATTTGATTATTATGTTTTGTGCAAATTAAGTATGCAAAAAGTCCATATATGAGAACTTTTACATGGACACATTTTTTATCCATGAACATTGACAACCTAATATTTTTTTAATATATATATATATATATGATATATAAAAATTATTTTTTTAATATAAAGTTCAATTCGGTCGATTATAATCAAGTCAAACCAACCGAGAACCGAAGAACTAAAAAAATATGAGAATTTAAAAACTTATCTAAACTTATTTTTTTTAATTTTCTTTGACTTTTGGACGGTTCGATTTGATCGATTTTAATCGATTTTGTACAACCCTACCTCACAATATTACAACAACAATTATTAATAGCATTGTTAAATAAGGTTGTTTGGATCAATCCATCAAGAACTAAGCATTAAATGGGTCTCTTTTTGTAGACCAAGACCGGCTATTTTGGTTTGTAGTCTACTCCTTATATATATATATATATATATATATATATATATATATATATATATATATATATATATATATGAATTTTTATATGAAAATAATATAATTTTAATTTTTTAATAAAAGATTCAATAATTTTTTATTAAAATACTATTTATATATGTAAAACATTACTTCTTTAATTTTTTAAATAATCGATAACTTTAATTTTTTATTTTTCTTTTAAAATTAATTATATTATATTTAAATTTAAAAATTTTATATTTATTTTTAAAAAATTAAAAAAATTTATATCCAAATTTACTATATTTATTAAATGTAAGGTTATAAAATATAGAAATATGATAAAGTAAGATTATTTATACCAAATAATATATTTTTCTAAAAAAAAAAGGCAGCTCGCAGGCCTAAACAAGTTGGGCCATTTAGAATGAGCCTAAACTGTTCAACCCTCCTAGTATGCTCTGGCCACAGACTTTTTGCGCAACACTAATTATTAATACATAATTTGTAATATAAACTACGTAGAGTATCAAGTTTAACATAACAAAAATTGTAAGATTACATTTAAAGGTATTTAAATGAAAGTTAAAAGTTTACATACAAAATTTAAACTTGATATATTAATATTAAGTGTTAATATATATATATATATATATATATATATATATATATATATATATATATATCCTACAAAATGGCTTGATATTACACTTGTGCTTTGAATTGGTCCTTTAAGATAATAAAAGTTATTTGTCATGCATGTTTATTTTAAATTTGAATAGAATTGCTGATTAATTTTTAAAATATAAATTAAACTGACGTGTTTGTTGAGAAAATCAACAAATAACTGTTTAAAGAATATAAGTTCCAAACAAATTATTGCGTCTTAAAGAAGTGTCAATAATTTTTAATACATGCAGACAATCTCTCTCTCTCTTAATATTAATATTAATTTGAATCATCAATATAGTGAGGAATTTATTGAATTTCAACTAATTTAATTTAAATAAAATTAAATTATAAAAATGTAAAATTTTTTATTTTCTTCATTTATAAAATTTAAATCTAAAACTTTATTTAAAAAAATTAAATATTAAACTACTTCAACTAACAAGCATTTGTAATTAATATATTCTAAGATAAAACATAGCCAGCAAAACAAATTAACAAAGTAAGCTTGATACATACAAACCACCGTTTAGTTAGCCAATTAGTTAGAGTTCAGAAGCAGAGGAGCTGCTCCTATCATGTTCCCTGTCCATTCACGAGTTTCAACAGTAAATTAAATTTGGACGTATATTATATATATATATATGTGTGTGTGTGTGTGTGTGTGTGTGTGTGTGTGTGTGTGTGTGTGTGTGTGTGTGTGTGTGTGTACAAGGACTGGTTTTAATTTGGACAGACGAGGGTAACTATTCCAAAAAAAAAAATCCTTATTATATATATGTGTGTGTGTGTGTATATATATATATATATATATGTATACACAGAGACACAGACAGGCGAGGGTAATTGCTCCGAAAAAAAAGTTTCTTAATTAATTTTTTTAAAAAAATATTTACCTATTTATTTTTTTTTATAACCCCTCAAAAAAAATATTTAAGTTCTCTTAATAATTTCGTTCAAAATGTGCCTTTGTATATATATATATATATATATATATATATATATATATATATATATATATATATATATATTAGCGTATAGTACCCACCATTAATTGCCTACAAACAAATGATGGGAATTGGATCAAATCAAAAAATTTTAACAATTTAGAAGGACTTGATCATTGATTAAGAGAAATTTAAGAGTTTGTTTGGTTTATAAAAATATTTTTTATTTTTATTTTTAATCTTTATTTCTTGAAACACTGAAAATATCTTTTTTGTATTTTTAGATTTAGGCTTATTTTAAAAAATATTTTCAAGAAAACGTTTTCAGTTAATTCAATCAAACGCATTTTTAAGTTCATTTTCTGTTTTCAGTGAAAATAAAAAAAAAAATACCCAAACCAAACAGGTTATAAGTTTCTCTATATATAGAGTTGATTATTGAAAATCATCGTTAATTGATTAAAGTGGTTTAATATTTTTAAATAATATTTTATAAATTAAAAATTAATATTAAAAAAATTTTATATTTATGTGATTCAATTTAGTTTGAACTAAATTAATAAAAATATAATAAATTTTTAAATATTAATAATTTTAATAAAAAATTGATTGGTCATGCTAATAATAATAATAATAATAATAGTAATTTAAATATAAAAAATATTAATAATAAATTCAAATTTTAGAGACAATTTTTTTAAAAAAAATTATTTTTAAATAAGACATTTTTTTTAGAAAAAGGGGTCTGTCAAATCATATCATAGTTACGTGTACATTAAACTTTTGACAAGATAAAGTGGAAAGGTGGATTCGATCGAAAATAGAAAAATTAGGCCAAACTAGAAATGGGAATGGGTGGACGAAGCTTTTCCCACATGATAATTCCCCTCCTATTCAATACATAAAACGAATCCGGTGCTTAATTTATAAAGGTAAATATTGTGCTTGTTTAACGGTTAATTTAAAATAGGTATTAAAATTTGGACCGTTAAATCTAAAATTTAACAGTTCAGATAAAGATAAATACTAGAATTTTTCTCATAAATAACCACCACTAAACATGTAAGTCAATTAGTAAAAAGTTGTTTTAATTTAATTAAAAATTTTAAATTTGAATCTTTGAGAATGTTGCTGCACACAAACTTGGTAACGAGAGCATTACCACTCATTATGATCTCACACAACTTGAATTCGTATTAATCGATACTTGTGGTATGATATTCGATATTGGATAATTGTTTATTAAAAAAAAAGTTTAGTATAACGTAATTAAAATGATATTTGATTCATAGTTTTTAATAGTTGTATGGTGTCCATATATGCACATTTCTTAAATGTGTTTAATTTTTATTGAATGGAAAAATAATTAATATATTTACAAAAGAAATGGAAATAACCTAACCCAATTTATACTATTATAGAAGTCCTTTTAATATAATTAATTTCTTTACAAAATAAATGGAAATAACCTAACCCAATTTATGCGATTATAGAAGTCATTTTAATATAATTAATATCTTTACAAAATAAATGGAAATAACCTAACCCAATTTATACGATTATAGAAGTAATTTTAATATTATTGAGCATAATATATTTTAATTCAATCAAATCTAAAAATATAAATTATTTAACTTTAATATAAAAATGGAACACAATATGCAATAAATATATTGTGCGAATTATTAGCGTCAAAGTTATTAGCATCATCTATCCAATAAAAACAAAAAAGAGATTTTTCAGTATCCATCTAGAAGTTTTTAAAAATGTATAAACATTTTAAAGAAATACATTTTTATTTATTTGTGAAACATTAAATTAAATTAAATAATTTCTATTTATTTGTGAAAACATTAATTAGTTATCCAATCATGTAGGAAGATGCATTTTTGAGATACATGCATCTTTAATTTAATTAGGTTCGTTTAATTTAACCAGATATAATGTTTTATAACACATACAATATTATATATGTCAAAATAAACATATTTTGTGAAATAATCCGGCCAACTCATTTCAACCTTTTTTTTAAAGTAAATTATTAATTTAACTTTTAAAAAATATAATTATTTTAATTTATTTTTTAAAAAATAATATTTTTTTAATTTTATTTTTTTTGTTAGAGTGACTGTTAATAATAAAAATTTTGATATTTCATAATTTAACAACGATAATAATTATATTAAAAAATTATAATGCTTTAAAGACTAAATTTATTTTTTGAGGTTGACTAAAAAGCAGTGAATTTTAAATTACATTTTTTTAATTTAAAATCAAAACATAGTCAGGTTCAATTCATCTGACGCCAAGATTTCTTCTTGTAGTAGGAAGATTTTGAATCCAGTTTCTCTACCCTTCTTCCTTTACTTTCCTTTTGTTTGGCGCACACACATTGTTGGATTGACGTGGGTCCCATGTCAATCCAACGATATGCATGCACTAAGTAAAAAAAAGGCTAAGAAGGAAGAGCAAAAGATCCACCCGCAAATGACCCAATACAACAAAATCTTTGCTGAAATAATTAAAAAAAAAAAGATCAAATTTCGACCAATCAAATTCAAACCCAACCTAATCCAACGGGCAATGACTCTCACCAGGCAGAGCGCGTGACCCACACGTGATAGGGTTCTATAAATAGGGCTCGTGTCACGCAAAGCCGATAAAAGCGCAGCAGCGACAGAGATTATCAGATTCCTCAATCCTCAACTTTGCTTTTGAAATTGGAATTTGATCCTCTGCTTCTGCTTCAAACCCGAAGGTACTACCACCACCACCTTCCATTACTCGACAAAACGCATATCTCCATATCCATCATCCCCTAAGGCCGGCGGCCTCACACACAATCACTCTTTTTCTCTATATATATACACACTAATTGGTGTTTGTTTTTGTGTTGAAGGGTGGTTGACGATGGCTGTGGAGGTGGGATCGTGGTGGACGGCGGTGGCGGGTGGGGCCATTGCGTGGCTGCTTCTGAGGTGGACGCTGAAGAATGTGAACTGGTGGCTGTACGAGTCGCGACTCGGGGAGAAGCAGTACGCTCTGCCTCCGGGAGACATGGGCTGGCCCATCATCGGCAACATGTGGTCCTTCCTCAGCGCCTTCAAGACCACTCAGCCTGACACCTTCCTCGACTCCTTTGTCTCCAGGTCTTCTTTTTCCTTCTTCTCCTTTTTCCTTTCTCTATGCTGAGGTCTCTCAGTACAGTTGAGCGTAATAGGTGGAGTCCATGGCACTGTCCAACGATAGAGTTGGGTGGAAGAGATGGGCCCATGGGGATGGACATTATCTTCTTAGCTAGGATAGATGACTGTGGTTCCCATATATACAGGTAAGATCCATAACCATTCAAGAGTTCAGCTAAAGAGAATCTCCGACCCATGGAGCCCAACGTAGTATTAGCTGGCATTCTTCCTCTGCTTCTTCTGCTACTAACCTGCAAAATTTATCATCCACCTCACAGTTTTGGGTTCAACGCTAACTAATTCCCTAAAATGCAAACAACCCTGCAATTTAAAAACCTACACTGAGTTTGCATAAATTTTCAATTTTGTGCAGTATGGTCCCTTTTGGTTTGGTTGATTTTTTGATCCTAAATGGATATTGCTGGCTCATGTAAGCCCAAAAAAGGCTATATTAAAATGACCATTTTGGCATGGAATGGGGTAAAGAAGGATTCAAATGCAACAACCACAAGCAAACACAAAAAAGTTTGGATGTCAAGAGGAGGGGCTGCACCGTTTTGTCATTTTCACTGTCACTTCAACAACAACTCTTGTCAATCTCTTACTCTGTTTCCAACGACGTCGTTACTTTCTGTCGGTATTCGTTCATAATGTCGACAAAGGTTTTAATTTGTTTCGTTCCTTGACTAAAAACCCCTTTCTTTTCTAAATTATTTTCATCTCGGCAAATGCACGTCATCATGTGTGATTTCCACCCTCTCTTGCGTAGTAATTATGGTGGTGATTTAGGAATAAAATTAGCTATTCTTTTAAGATACGTAATCTTAAAATATTGAGAACAAGTTGACAAATTTTGCTAACACATCATTACACTCTGATGCTACTAATTATTTATTACACATGCTTGTTACTTATTAGTTGCCATACATCACTTTTAATTTCATCAGTTTGTGACAGTAGAGATGTTGATGCTACTAATTATTTATTACGCATGCTTGCTTGTTGCTACACGTCACTTTTAATTTGATCAGTTTGTGACGGTAGTAATGTTTTTGTAGCATTTTCTTTCGAGTAAATTACTAATTTAACCCTAAAAATTTATAATCATCTCAATTTAATTCTGAAAGATCAATCGTTGCAATTTAGTCCTTGCATCGATGTGTCTTAATTCATCTTTTATTTTACATACAAAAGACTTAATAGGAATCCAAATCTTGGCATTAACTAAGTTCACTTACTAGGTCAAAGTATTTCTACATTTATTGTGATTCTTAAACCTGAACACAACTTGAATGACGCAGATTTGGACGAACTGGAATCTACAAGGCATTGATGTTTGGAAGCCCAAGCGTGATAGTGACAACACCAGAGACATGCAGGAAAGTTCTGACAGATGACGACAAATTCACACTTGGGTGGCCTCAAGCCACCGTGGAGCTGGTTGGGAAGAAATCCTTCATCGCAATCTCTTACGAAGAACACAGGCGTCTCAGGCGTCTTACTTCTGCTTCCATTAATGGCTTGGACGCTCTGTCTCTGTACTTGAAGTACATTGAGGACAATGTGAGGAGTTCACTGGAGAAATGGTCCAACATGGGACAGATTGAGTTTCTCACTGAGCTCCGCAAGCTCACCTTTAGGGTCATTACGCATATCTTCCTCAGTTCAGAGGGTGACATGGTCAGGGAAGCTCTGGAGAGGGAGTACACCACACTTAATCATGGAGTTAGAGCCATGGGAATCAATCTTCCTGGATTTGCATACCACAAAGCTATGAAGGTAACAACTTCCCACTCTCATTCATCTTATCTTCATCTCTTTAACACTGAATCGATATCTGGTGCACAAAAAATATAGTGTAGGTTACTAATTTGATCCCCAAAAGATTATAGTTATTTCAATTTAGTCCCTGCAAGATTATGCTTGTTTCAATTTGGTCCCTCTTTTTTTTTTTTTTTTTCAAAGTGACTTTTAGTAACAAAAATTTTGAGATTTAGATTTTGTGATTTAACAATGAAAAATGATCAAATTGAGATAAATACTATATTTTAGGAGCTAAACTGAGACATTTGATCTTTCAAGAACCAAATTAAGAAAAATGTATTCTTTTACGGATTAAATCGTAATTTACTCAAAGATATATTATTTGTCAATTTGGTTGTCTAACAAATAAATGCCTTATTTTATTAATTTGGCCTCTAAAAGAATATAATTGTCTCAATTTAATTTTTCAAAAACTGTTTATTTCAATTTAATCTTTCATTTTGTCAAAGCCACTTATGGCAACAAAAATTTTAAGATTTAACAATGATATATCTGTGATTTATTATTTAGTTCCTGACATTTAAGTGTTCAACAAATTAATTCCTATAAGTTACAAATTCAGTATAAATTAGTCTTTCTAAAGAACTAAATTCTAAATCCACCCATGTATCTATTAGGGACTAAGTTGTTACAATAGTCATCCTTCTTGGTACAAATATCATCTTCAACTTTGGTCATATTAGTATATTACTGCCTGCTAACAGTCTATTAATGGGTTGAATGTGGAATTTCAGGCAAGAAAGAATCTAGTGGCGATATTTCAATCTGTTGTGACTGAGAGAAGAAAGCGAAGAAAGGACAATACAACCAGAGAAACAAGAGACATGATGGATGCTCTGATGGATGTTGAAGACGAAAATGGAAGAAAGCTGGAAGATGAGGATATAATTGATGTGATGATGATGTACTTGAACGCTGGACATGAATCTTCAGGGCATATCACCATGTGGGCCACTAGGTTGCTTCAGAATCACCCAGTACATATGAAGAAGGCCAAGGAAGAGCAGCTGGAGGTCATCAAGAGGAGGCCCCCACATCAGAAAGATTTGACCCTTAAAGAGATTCGCAAGATGACTTTTCTCGACAAGGTATATAAATGTTGATGATTCTTAGAATTAGAACGATTTATCTAACACTTGAATGTTGTAATTTTTAAGTGTTTTTCTTTTTCAACATTGTATAGGTGATTGATGAAACGCTGCGTTTAATTACGTTCTCATTGATGGTGTTTCGTGAAGCAAAGTCAGATGTCACTATAAATGGTCTCTACCTGCTCTGATATAAAATATATATATATATATCTTCCTTATCTCAATATCTTAATAAACTTATGTTACTAATTGAATTTGGTTGGTACAGGATACCTTGTTCCAAAAGGCTGGAAAGTTCTTACGTGGTTCAGGAGTGTTCATCTTGATCCTGAAATATATCCCAACCCAAGGGAATTTAATCCTTCTAGATGGGAAGTAAGTTTATATCTAAATCATATTTTGTTTTGGACTTCTAACTTAAATTTTTGGTCCATCATCTAAGTCGTGATTTTGTTTGATGCTGAGAAAAAGGGTTCGGCTCACAAGGCTGGAGAATTCCTTCCCTTTGGAGCTGGAACTAGGCTGTGTCCAGGAAATGATCTTGCCAAGTTGGAAATTGCTGTTTTCCTTCATCATTTCCTTCTGAATTATGAGTGAGTCTCTTTCCAAACCACTCTTTCAGTTTTATTCTGATGCATTCTAAGATAGTGTTAATGTGATATGTTGGTGCTATATAGGCTTGAACTGGCTAATCCCCACTGCCCTGTGAGATACCTACCCCACACAAGGCCTACGGACAACTGCTTGGGAAGGATCAAGAAACTTGCGTCTGCATAAACCTATGATGCTTGAATTCCCTGAATTAGGTTCTCAGTACAAGGTTTTCCATTAGGCATGATGGTCATAGTATATATATATATATATATATATATGTTGTATCATATATGCTTATATATATGTACTATGTAGAAGTGTCTATCAGTATCAGTAGCAGCACTTTGGGTTGTCGGCTGTGCGTTATGTTATGTACTGAGATATGAATAAAAGTCACTACTTTCGTTTCGTTTCCTACTATGTCTCAAATCTCAATACATTGCAGTAAAAAGCATGAAATGGCGTCAGGATGCATTAGTTATAAAAATCATGAAAGGTACTTTAGTTTATGCATGCAGCATTATAAATTATAATAGATTCCACATGGACTTTGTGAGAGCATTATGGGTGGTGCCTCCTATGGAAACAGGAATATATTGATTACAGCACATGAAGCCAAGTAGATATGGCTATCTATCTGCCCCACACGCAACTGTAATGCATTTGTGTTCTAGCATAAGTAAAAAGATAGAAAACAGTATTCCCCCCAGCAAACAATATTGACACAGCAGACTAGTAGATTTCAGATTATCATCAACCAAATCACAGGTTCTAAATAAAGAACAAAAGAGAAGAAAAAGAAGATAGGCAAGAGCATTCTACTACAATAATTAAATACAAGAAATTCATATTGTGGATTATTCTATACTGAACCCTTGAGTATACACTGGTCTCATCTCAACATCATTCTATTCACTAGTAATGTCAAAGTTGATGGGGGGTTCATGTTGGCCCTGAAAATAGGGGGGATATTAAGTAATTTGCTTTAAAAAAAAAAGACTTTCTAGTTCACATGTCACAGTAAATAATTAAAATAAAAAATACATCTAACTTATATTTATCAGCCACATGTCATTTAAGAAATTGAATTGCAACATAAACATGCAAAGATTTGAATTCTCAAGAATCATATTTCATCACAAAATTAGGTTTAGAGGGAGGGTGGGTCCCACCAGAATGGTTAAAGATTGAGTGTAATCTAAATTCTACAACTAACAATTTTAGAAGCACCAAAATTCTGTGGCTTATTCATCCATTAATATTACTTGATTCATATTATTTTAAGGGGAAAATTTGGTGTATCTTCTATTTTGTTATTGAGTTCTTTAATTAAAAGATCGCAAGTGTATACTATTTACTTTTATAATTTAGCAATATACAATTAATTTTCTTTTAAAATCTATTCTATACACCTTAGACTTTTAGTGATACAAAAAATATTTCTAAATCTAATTCTTATTTTACATCAAAATTTTAAACCATAAACATGGAAAATAAATATAATTTTGTATTTCTATATGCAAAAGTTGTTAATTCTTGAGATTTTTCTTTAAAGTTTAAGGCCAGTTGAGTTATTTGTGACTAAAGAGATTCTCGCAAAAAAAAAAGAGTTGACCTTCTGGAATTCCCAAAATTATTACTATTATTTTTTAAAACATAAAAATAAAATAAAAATATTAATTCAAACCATCAAATTTTTTTTTATAAAATTAAAATTATTGAAATTAAATTTAAGTTATTTATAATAATTATAAAAAAAGTATTAAGTTCTATTGACGCTTACAAAAAATTCATAAAACATATAAAATTGTAGCCCAATATTCTCATCAAAATTGGCGGTTATAGAAAGCGCACCCATAAAGGTGGGGCCCATCTATTTTGCAATCTGAGAAGAGGAACAGATTGACAGAAATGGCGAAATTCTCCGTTGGTGGTGATGACGATGGGGAAGGACCCAGCAACCCGACCCAAAAGCGACGTAGGATTACTGTTTGCTGCGGCACCGTGGGAGAAGACGCACGAGAAGACATCGGAGACACAAGTGGAACGGAACACCAACCAGATGATCTTGAGCAGGAAGTAGAAGTGGCACCAAGTGAAGAACACGATGCAGATGATGAAGATCCTTTTGGCTTCGATTCTTTGTTTCTGGTTAGATCCAAATCAAACGACAGCGGTGGAAAGAACAATGTTTCCTCAACGCAAAATAAGGATAGGTCCATTTCCCTCACCCTTACCGACCCTGATGTGCTTGATTGCTGCATCTGCTATGAGCCCTTGACTATCCCTACTTTCCAGGTTGGTTTAGAGATCCTCTTGCTTCTTTTATATATCATGAATGGATTGACTATGGCGGCAATTTGCAATTCCTCTTTGATAGGTAGACCTGAATTAATGGTTTTATTGTGATGAAATTGAATTTGAATTTCCTAATGATATTGTGAAAGGATTGTAATAGAAGCTTGGGAAATTCCCAATTTGGCATTGTGTGTAAATTTTGTCCCATGTAGGTTAAAAGTTTAAAATTAAGATGAAGTGTCAAGCAAGTGGTTAGTTTTTGTAGTCTGAACTGGCAAAATATGTCTTGAATAGCTTAGCACTATGAATTAGGATTGTGAGTGTTCTCTTTAAACCACCTGGAAGGCATTAATTTGAACATTGCAGTACTTTGTTGCGACTGTTGATGAGTTTTGTCAATATTTAATATAAAGCTTATTTTAAAATTCTGGTGAAATTCAATCAATGGTGCTTCCATTATTTTGCATTACAAATGGTTTAGGAAGTTTCAAGTAGGTGACCTAAGCATATGTTTGTGAGATTTAATATCATTTTCGTAGTAGATGGATGCGTTTTTCCTTTAAAGTATTTTGGGAGTTCAAAATGATCATAATTGATGAATGTCTTCATTTCTTATCCAAATTTGTCCTTGATGAACTCCCAGTGCAAAGCGCCACAAGAGAATTTCTGTAAAGTTTAAAATGAAGACGTATGCATTGCACTTCCCAATAAAAAAATATCTATATAGAGTTGAAGATGAGGCCTTGACAGTTGACACTAATTTGAGGAACAAATTGAGAATCATAGAATGAATGTTTCATTTGATGTGGGAAAAGAACTGAAAGCCATTTTGATTTTCCCATCTTCTGTTATCCCAATCATGGAATTTCTTTTCAGAGGCTGTTGTTATGGGGTACTTTCTTTCATCCTATTCTCTCTGACTTGATTGAAACCCAGAAGAAACCACAAAAATGAGCCAAACATAAAATTTATTTGCTTGTTCGTTTCTTATTTCAATTGTGGGTAATGTATTTTGGCCATAACAAAAGCATGGGTAATGGATCAATCATGGCTTCTGATGCTGGGGGTACCATCTGTAGCCCTGAACTGGCAATATCTGATAATCAACAGATCAGATTAAAGGAGGGCACGGTGGGAGGGAGAGTAGAACCAGACATCCTCGTTTTACATCTAGATCTAAATTATGTGGGGAAGGAGTAGAACAATCCCCTTCATCCTTCTTCGCCTTTGATTATTAGCTCTTCTGCATCTTGATGTGTCAATTCTGGAAATCAGTCACTCTTCTGCTTTTTGTGCTTTTATTCTATTTTTTGTTTAAAATTCACTTAATTATTCTCATGAAAGAAGAAAAGGATTAGGTTTTCATTTTGAATTTCATTGGCCTCGGGCTAGGAATCCCATCAAATTTGTCAGTGGCATCTGGGTAAAATTAGTTACACCGTTATCCGAAACCAATGGCTTTGCAACCTCAAGCATCAAACTGTTATTGGCACTGCCCTCATCATTATCTGATGGCTTCATCACCAAGGTTACTAGTTGCATCCCTTGATAATCCGAAGAAGTTAGTGGTTGTTCAAAATGCTGAGCTGGGTTTGGATACTCTGATGCAAAGTTATCTGGAGGCAGAGGAGTGTAGGAAGCAAGAGTTTCTGATAGAGAGAAAGATGGGAGAAGAGGGAAAAAAAAAAATGAATTTACTGAGATAGTTGCAAAAGGGAGAAATAACAGGAGAAAAGGGGGAGGGGGGAGGGAAAGAAAGGAAGATAAGGTTGAGAGGAAGAAACTGAAATGCCACATTGGAAGAAAAGGAAAAGGGGGGGGGGGGGGGGGGGCAGTAATTATGTTATTAATGCATAAGCTGCCACTTCTGAATTAGCGGGATGGCTAATGGAGTAAGTCTCTATGGCTAACTTGACGGTCTAAAACAGACAAGGGTATTGGGGGAAAAAATAGTTGAGGGACCCAAGTGAAATTTTTATTAAAAATAAGAGATAAAATTGACAATTTGGCTTTTGCTTATTTACAAATCTCATTTATATGAAAACAGCTATGCATACAAAAAAAATTATGAATTACAATGTTACACACACACACCTCCCAGTATGTATAATTTTCACTGGTTCTGAAGAGCCAAAATTCTCAACTCCCATCATAGATTTGATCCAAATTAAAATGTCCCAAGTCCCGACAGTATGATATTATGTCTTAGCCATTTTGTTATAATTAAATGGTTGTGATGACAAAAGTGAAAGGACATGATCTTGCACATAACTTTTGCTTTTAAATATGTGACATTTCCATGTGTTGCATTCTAGGCTCTGTTCTTTTCCATCATTCAGTATTAAAGATAATTTCTTTTGGGGCTGAAGATATTTTAATTAATGGAATATAATCCAGTGAATTGTGTAATCTTCGTAAATATTTAGTATGTTCTTACTGTTTTTATGTAATCTATAGTCAGCAATGTTTTTCTCCAAAGTCATTACTAAGTAATTCTGTGAAGAAGGTAGAGTAATTCGAGTATTAACCATTCTTGCTGTTTTGTAATGAGACTAAAAGATAATAATGACTCTTCTGAGGTCGTTGTGAAATAATTGCGAATAGTTTCTTACCAAACAAGATATCTTGCTATATTTTATTAATGCATGAAGCACCAAATTGTCATTTTGAATTGATGCTGTCTTTTGAAGGACTAAAAAAAAAAATATTTGGTTACAGTACTGCATTAAAGGTGACCAATTACGCAAACAGGAAAAAGGGAGCAGGTAAGGGAAACACTACAGTGTCTCTTTTTTTTTTTTTTTGGTGGGTTACAAATAAGGCACAATGGCTGGGGAAGGGGAAGTGAGAAAGGGGCATGAGAGGGATCAAACCCACAACTATCAAGATCCTCTGGAGCTTATATCCAAGAGAAGTGTCCTTGAGTTGAGGCTCTTGGATAATGCTACGGTGTCTTTTATTTCATTAGACATTGTTTAGCATGGTGCTTGATGTTAAAGGGGCATGAGAACCCCTAACGGGTTGGCCCACTGGTAAGGGGGTTGTGTTGCAAAGCAAATGACCTCAGGTTCGACCCCCCCTAGTGCCAAGGGGGTATGGGGGTTTTTCCTGGCCATGCCTCCGGGTCCCATGGACTAGTCAGGAAATGCCATCTGGATACCACGGTTATCAAAATTAAAAAAAAAAAAAGGAAGTTAAAAGGGCATGAGAGGGATCAAACCCACAACTACTGAAACTCCTTGAGGCGTATCTCCAAAAAAGGTGCCACTTGAGTTGAAGCTCTTGGACAACACTACAGTTTCTTTGATATAATTAGACATTGTTCAGCATCGTGCTTGATGTTATTCTCCATAGACTGATTTTATTTAGACAAGTTTTGTCTTGCAGATTCTATTTTCATCTGGCCTTGCTGAGGTTCTTCTCTTTTGTTGGTTGCAAAATTGTATGTGATAAATTTTTGTGATTTCAGTGCGAGAATGGGCACATTGCTTGCTCTTCCTGCTGTGTCAAACTTGGGAATAAGTGTCCCATGTGCTGTATGCCCATTGGCTATAACCGTTGCCGAGCCATTGAGAAGGTGTTGGAATCTGTCAAGATATCCTGCATAAATGCAAAATATGGCTGTAAAGAGACAGTGAGTTACAGTAAGAAAAATGAACATGAAAAGAAATGCATTCATGCGCCATGTATATGCCCGCATTCAAGTTGCGACTTTGTTGCCTCATTCAAGGAGTTGTCCCTCCACATAAGCTGTAAACATGAGGATTCTGCAAGGCAATTTACGTATGATCGCTTCTTCTCTGTCTTCCTAAAGGTGAACGACGAATTCATTGTTCTTCAAGAGGAGAATGGTGCTGATCTATTCATGCTCAACAATAAGGTGGAGGCTCTGGGAAATATGGTTAATGTCAGTTGCATTGGCCCCGATTCGTTGAAAACTGTGTATCAGTATGATATTTGTGCTAGATCTCAGGGTTGTTGTCTAAAATTACAATCTTTTGCCAAGAACACTCAAGGTCGCAATGCCAATAATACTACTTCAACAGGGTTTCTTTTGATCCCATCTAGTTTTTTTGGTTCTTCTGGACAGCTCAAACTGGACATTCGCATAGGGGGCGGTCTTAATCTTCTAGGAGCAAAGATCTTATTAATGTAGATTTGTAGAATAAAGGGGATTGTATATTGTTTGGTCTTTTGATTTGTTCCCATTGTTAAAATAAGCTGTCATGTTAAATAGATCAAAGAACTTGTATGCTTTGTGCGCGCAGTTTTTCTTATTAGACATTCAAGCATGAATACATGTACAGCATTGGCATGAATGTGCAATTTATTCAATTTAATAATTAAAGAGATTTTAGATTATAGGGGACTCAACCTTGCCCTTAAACTCAACAATATCGAATCCTATATAAAATATTTTGATACTACAACAATATAGCAAATATTTTCATATAATAGATAGATAGATAATAAATAGCTTCTTAAATTGTAAAACGCATCATAGATTGAGAAGAAATAGTTCTTTTTTCAATTCTTGGGCCAGACGAACATAAGTTGGGAAGTGAAGAACATTTTACCTCTTTAAACTAAAGTATGATTATCAAATTATTGCATTCATTTAAAATGTAACAAAATATTTCTATGAACTTTAGAGTAAAAGTCCTTAAAAGTCAAACATTCAGTTAAATCAAGTTTTATTATCAAATTCAAAATGATATAGTCCTCTATTATTAATTTTAACTAAAATTGAATATTTTATTTTAAAAATATGTTTATTACGTTTTAAACTTTATAAAAATGCAAAGATTTCTCTATAAGGATAAGATTATGGTCTTGTCAATTTTGCATAAATACCTTCACTATATATATATATATATAGCCTAACTAACATATGCCCTTCTTTTTTTTTTTTTTTGAACTTCTTTGTTTATTTTTATATTAATTTTATAATTACAAATTTTAACCCTAGAAGTAGAAGCCTCACCTCACAGCGTAGTCTCATTAGATTCAGAAAGGCAGCGTCATTCTTACCTCCTTCGCACTCGTAACTGCCTCACTACCTGGTATCAGCTTCACTCTCCCCCTTCTTCTCTCTACTTGTATCAGTGATACCCCAGGTGCTAGTCGGTCGCCCAGAAGCAGAACCCTCTATTTTATTGACGCTGGTGCTGCGTTTTTCTCCGAATCCTCGTCTGTCGGTCCCCTCCGTCGATGCAGGTATCTTCTGCGGTGTGATGTTAGGATTCGAAGTTTATTTTACCTGAGTTGGTCCCTTCTCTTATTTTTTTGGTTGCTTTATCCCTTTTTTGGGTTTGTCTGATTTGTCTGGCTATCAGCAATGTTTGATAAACTAAGAGCTAGTATTATATGCATATTTACGTTATTATTTGAAATTTCCATCATTGATTGGATGCTACAAGTTAATCAACTCTGCCCTCCTAGTTCTTCTGCTACGAGGGTTAAGACATTCCCACATGAGTAGAAGAACCGAGTATTCTCTTTACACAACGTTTGGAAATAGACATCTAAACATTCTAAAATTGCACAGGAATAGTTAAATATTGTGGATTGAGGCTTCAAGTGGGCCAGAACGAATGTAGGGTGTGTTTTTAAGAAAATGGATGGGAATGCGAGGCAAAAATCTTAATTTCCCGAAAAAATTTGGAGGTAGGGAGATAGAGAGACTGGGGATGGCTAGTTTTGGAGAAGAGAAAATCAAAGAGAGTAAAATGGTTTGTGGGTATTGTGCTTGAGGAAGAGAGAGGGACCTCTACGAGCTGGAAATGATGTTTGGTTTCTAATGGAGTAAAGCACACGCAGAGAATCTGTAAAGGAAAAGCAAATTGGGATCATTTATGATTGTCTTATATAATAAACAAATCCTAGATATATAATAATGTGTTTGCTTGTACCTCTAATAACTGGGATGTAGTAGATAAATAAATCATCTACCTCTTCAATTTTCCTGTAAATGCCACCATCTACTAAACACATCATAATATGAAGATGAGGAATATGTATTCAATTTCTCTTTTAGTTTTTTAACTTGTTGAACTTGATTTGAGCTTGTTGGAGAACTTAACAGGGTGCCTGAGCTTTGAATTTAACTTTTTTTTTTTCACTTACATATATGTATTTTTTTTCACTTAAAGGGTGCCTTGACATATCTCTTTTTTTTTTTGTTGGATCTCATCCTAGATGGAATCTTTATCTATTAGTTACAAATTTATCTATGTCTTGTTAATTCTGCTTTTCGCATCTTTTACTTTCCTGTAAGTGTCTCTGTTGAGAGTTTCATTTTACTATTAACTCCAGTTTGCTAGTTCATTTATTTGTTGCACGCTGATTGTGATTGGGTACAATTCCTTTATGTGGCATTTGGTATAGGGGACATCTTAATTTCCCAATCTTCTTGAAAACCTATCTATAAAAAATTTTCAGTATATATGAAAAAAATAATATTCTTATGATATTTAGGACACATACAATAAATAAATTTTTAAAAATCCAAATACCATATAAAATTACTTGGGAATTAAAATCTCCATGTACCAATGATTTGTTAATTCTGCTTGTATCTGGTGTGGAAATATACAGGAGTATTTGATGTTTAGATCTTTTTTTGTCTCTAAAGTGTTTTCAGACTTTCTGATGGGGTATCTATATTCCATATGTAAATTCTTAACAATTTCTTTAGATGAGTTCATGGATTTAGGGTCACACTTATGACACTGACAATCTTGTTTAAAATTAGGAGTTAAGGTTATGATATTTTCAACTGGAATCTCTATACTCCATTGTAAACTCTTCACAATTTCCTAGAATGAGCTTATGGATGCTGAATGGTTGTTATTACACTTATGACTTTGATAGTCTTGATTAAAATTAACAGTAAGTGATATGTATTTAGTTATAGTTATCAAATCTCGATTTGAATAGTGAATTGGAAAGCTAATTTTTGAGTTGTAAATCATATCGAATTGTAAGATTTATGAACACAATACAAAATAGCATATATGTGTCTGTAACATAAAATATTCAATTTCCTAAATTTAAACTAATAATTGATATAAATTTTAAAGATAAGCTTCACAGCTCAAAATCATAGAAAAAAGGTAATTGTATAATTGATAATTCATTAATAAGCCAATAAGTCAAAAAACTCATAATTGATACTGAGTATTTGAGTGATGCTGGCAGCTGAAGTATGGCAGAGGCAGAGTATGGCTTACGGCAAAAGCATGAATAAGACTAAGTTTCACTGATTTGCTTCAGATCACAAAATGGCACTGCTACTGCATTTTGTTTAAAACTATAAAATGACACTTTTTAATCCCAAATGCTTCAGATCCAAATAATGGCAGTGTCTGCTGCATTTTGTTTTGTTTTTAAAAAAAGTATACAAGGGGGGTATCTTCTTCTCGGGTTGCGTTGGGTCACAAATGACCTGACTGGTGACCTGATGCAAGGTGCCCTCTCTAAATCGCCAGAAACATGCAATTTGAGGATTCTAGCTTGGATTGCATGATTCTGGCAATTCAGGCATTGACTCATGGTGTTTTCTGATTCAACCAACATTCTGTATCGTGCTGCATATGAATTGAGTCGATTTGTCTGATTTGAATCACGAATCAGTTGATTTTGACAGCTATGCATTTAGTGCTTTCAGCTCCACTTTCCATGTTGATACTTCACTTTACAAAATAATTTGGGTAGAATGTTGATATGAGTATCTGTTCTGGTATGCATTATCATATTTTGTAGTTATTTCTTGGGACTTGTGGTTTAATGCCCAATCTTGTGGAGTCTCAAATTTTTAGTTAAATAGAAGTGATTTTGATCTTTGACAGTGCTAACATCTTTTTTTAATTCTTTCAGGGGATGAAGCAACTAGTATGTTGAAAGAGCAACTTTTCTCAACAATTTGATTCCATGAGACTTTATCTTGATTGAACAAAAAACATGAGGTTTACTACCCTTTCCAGATTAATTTCTCGTTGCACTCTGCCTAATAAATGTCAGCTTTCGCAATCTCGTGCCTTCCAACCTGATTTTGTTCCTAGAGACCCCAAGGCCAAGCCAAGAAGGTATAAAATTCCTCAGTTTTACGATCCATACGGCCCCAGACCTCCACCTTCAGAAAAGGTTGTTCAGCTTGCTGAAAGGATCGCAGCACTACCTGATGAAGAACGCGGTCAAATTATGCCCACTTTGGTAGAAAGATTAAGGCTTCCAAAGTTGCAGCCAATTTCAACAGAAGGCATAGACATGGCTCCCCAAGGTGGTGCTGCAGGACCAAAGGCTGAGGAGAAAAAAGCAGAGAAAACAGCATTTGACGTCAAGCTGGAAAAGTTTGATGCTGCTGCAAAGATCAAGGTGATTAAGGAGGTGAGAGCATTTACTAAGCTGGGACTGAAAGAGGCCAAAGATCTTGTTGAAAAGGTACCGGTTGTGCTCAAACAAGGGGTCACAAAAGAGGAGGCAAATGACATAATAGAAAAAATTAAAGCTGCCGGTGGAGTTGCAGTTATGGAGTAAAAGGATTGTTGGTCAAGATCTGACCTTTTTCTAGATGTCTGATGTTTTCGAGCTGCTGCATTTTTATAGCACATGTATTTGAATTAATGGTTAAAAGAATAATCTGAGCCTAGTGCACATTTGAACTAGTATTAAACTGATAACAACTAGTTAAATTTTGTGTTGGAATATGTTTCTTTTTTGTTATTTGTGGGTATTACTGAATCCCTTGTATTTGTTATTCTAAATTAATGTTTCTTAGTACGGAAAAATTAGACATAAGCCTGTCACATAAATTTTTGGTGAGGTTTTTTTATTACTCATCTTTATATGTATATTTGCGATTAATTTGATTTATTCATTTATTTGTAAAATGAAGTCTATTCAAGAATATTTCTTAGTTGTGATGAAATGGGGGCCTATGAGGAGGCAGGCAACCTATTTCCAAATTTACAATTTAAATATACCAACTTTTCTTTTATTTGTTACGCAGTAGACATAAGCTCCAAAATGTTATATCCTTATTTTGCCTTATCAATTAAGGCAAATATCAAATGACACATACCTGTATAAGAATTTTGTAGGGCTATAGGGTGTACAATCTCCTAAAAGCGCAACAAAGAACATAATCGTTCATACTGCAAGCTAAGCACACACGTTGCTGTAAAATCAATCACTGTAATCACAAGCACCTATAAATTAACATCAGTTGTTGTAAAATTAAAACCCTTCACTGTTTGTTTTAGAGGTTTAAACTCTTTTGGCAGCGATGCTTCATAAAATTAAAACCCACTATCCAGATTAAACATGATTTCCTAAAGCATAGAGAGTTCTGAAGATTTGGAACTAATTTGCATACTTCCAAAGAACTCAGATGGGGAAGATGCAGTAAAAAAATGAGAGGCTTAAAGAAGAACACCCATGAAGCGAATTGGAGAGAGAGTCAGAGGTCGGCTTCCTCTGAGACCCATTAAAACTGCAGAGATACAGAGCTCAAGATCAAATCTCATCACACCATGCATTCAGGAGAAGAGAAGATAAATTTTGAAATAAAACTTGTTTAGAAAGGATATTACTGTTGTTGGTTGATTTTGAGTGCATTAGTTATCATGATGAATTTTAATTTATATAAATAAAGTCTATTTAAAAAGAATATTATTCTTATTGGTTAATTTGTGGTGCATTAAAATAAATAGAGAGTAGTGGATTTGTTTTAGTATGTATAAAGATAAAGATGATTAGGCTCCACTGCATAAATATCATAAATGTTTAAGAAGGGAATGCAAAACAAGAGCAGGCTGTTTTTATTTCTCAAGTTCTAGCCAACGAAAGATAAAAAGAAAAAAAAGAAAGAAAAGAAACAATATAATGGAAAGGTTACAACTTTCAAGTTTCAACTTACCAGTTCTACTGAAAGTAGAGCTGGACTTATCGCTTACGTGACTTGGTGAGGAAAAATATCTATGCATGAGATAGAAAGATAGAAAGAGCAGCGTTTATAGCGATTCTGAGGTGAGACTCCAATCAAATTCAAAACCAAACTGACCCAATATGCCAATAATTCAGAATCGGTTCCTATTTCGTCCTCTCCTCCAATTCCTTTCCTCCAAAATCTCTCCCACTTTCAGACCCTCAGCATTTCCACGAACATCTTCATCAGTTGGCGCTTCTCCTCTTTGCGTAGCTCATTCGAGCAGCGTACTCTGCTCCAAAGGTAAATTTCTATTTCCCCATTTTTTTCCCAGTTATTTTGATTGAAATTTGCGCTGCAGAGACGCCACAGGTGTGTTTGAGGTAGTTCAATCTGGTTTTTCTATTCGAATTTTGGAATATTATGGTCCTCAAAACTCTTCGGGTTTCTCTGACTTGATTATTTTGGTTGCGTGAAGATATCGTGGAGCGGGTTGTGGATAATAACTTTGATGTGCCTAAAGTGAACATGTTGAAGCAGAAAATGCAACTTCTTGGCATCGACTTGGACAATTCTTGTTTGCCTGGGCAGTACCAGAACTTGTTCTGTCCTAAGGTATCTGCTCTTGTCTTTTTTATGGATTTTCCTATCCCACTTTCTGCACCAAGTTTTCTGCATTTCTTTTGCTTTCACACTCTCTAAAATATGTTTCTAATTCTATATGTTGCCTGTTTTGCTGTTGTAGTGCAAAGGTGGGCAGTTAAAGGAGAGGAGTTTGTCCTTCCACATAATCCATGATGGGTAAGCTGTTTCTTTTTGATTTGATATGTGGTGATAATTATCTGATTTTTGGAATGACGGATCCGTAGAGCATTTGCAATGTGGAGATGTTTTCGAACTTCATGCGGGTGGGCTGGTCAGGTAAAATAATGTGGCTATGTAAATCTCTTTCTCCTCTCAGGCTCAAATATAAAACTTCTAGAGGTATCTTGCTTCTACATAATTATTTGTTATAGACTTTTGCAGATGACAGGGAATTGTACCACAAGATTGGGGCTTACGGACAAATCACAGAAGAGAGCTTAAGATTAGAACCACTTAGTCCTAAGGTATTTAAATAACTTCGTAACTCAAGCAGCCAGCAAATGATTTCCAGTTTCTGAAAATGAGCTCTCTTAAAAATCTCTTTGCATTTTTGTTGTGCAAGAGGTTGAAGGAAGGTATCTTTTAATTAAAGAGCAAAATAGTCAATATTTTAAATAATTTGTTCATTGTTTTATAAGTACTAGATGAACTGAGAGGGCGGTATGGTGGTGATGCATGCCACTTTAGGCAAAGCAGACATGTGTTTTGACTTTCTTTTATGCTTAAGACTATCTTTTTCTAATTCTCAATGGCTAGTACCTCTAATGGGGGTTTCACTTGAAGTTTTCAGATAAGGTTTGGCAGTACCTATTATAGGTTTTCCTCTCCCATTACCTTTTCCTTTTTCCCCCGCTCAGTCCAAGTCAAATTCCTTGTTTGACATTTATTCCGCAGCCTATTAGCCTCTTTTTACAACAAGGATAACATAAATCCTAATAATCAATAGCACTCTTTGGCCATAAGTAACTATTACAAAGTTTTTCTGGCAATTTGCATACCCAATGGCTTTCTAACTATGGAACACTATTGGGGAGTGGGGACTCTGTCTAGAAAGAGTGTGACTTCTTGTGTGGTTTTAAAAGGTCCAATATACAATCAAATTACCAAGTGATCCAAGCAGGAGAAAAGAAGGTAAAACTGCTGTTTTGCCTAATCAGAAACAAACACTCTGTCTGTGTTTTTCATGTGTGCCAGTATGTATTTTGCAACTTGTAACAGCTAGCCTGTTTGTTCACATGTATTAATTTTTTCTTTTCCTTGTTCTAGCTTATTGCATACTTTAAGGAGAGACTAATATCGGAGAAAACTCTTAGCAGAAATGCTGTAAGGCAAATGTCTGACAATAAGGTATTTTGAACTATGCTATTACAAAATCTCATACACACGCACAGGTGCGCACGCATGCACAGGCACACACACACATATATTTATGATTACATAAAAAAAAAAAATTCCTTTGTTGCTGGCAAAACAATATCAGGATGTTTAATTAGATGCTTGGAATCCTGTAATCTTTGGTACTAGATGCTTTTCCAGTTGGGAATGTGCCATTTAAGATAGAGATACTATTTTTGTCATTTTTGGATCAATGATAGCAATAATGATTATATGTGGACTGATAAATCCCTCGGAGATGGCAACAGCTTATTGAAAAAAAAAATATATATAATACAGAAAGCTTGGGATTTGGGAGATATTGTGAATCAAAATGGAGTAGGCAATCCAATTACAGATCATGGATGGTTTAGTAGCAGTCATCTGACTTCTTATTCAGTGACAGTGATGGATTTAAGTGTAATTATGCAGAGAAAAAGCACAAGGTTTGGTCATTTTCTTCAGCATAAAGAATGATAAAGGATATTTAGTCATGAGATAAAACGATAACTTATGTAAGAATTTTCATTTTTTTTAATTGATCTTGACATCTATAACATAATCTTGAAAACAGAAGTTAGACTTTTATATTGATTATTTAGCATAAATATGGCCATGACAAATGCTGTTGTCAATTTTCATCTATAAAGCAGTGACTTTTGACTAGAGTTGATGACGAAATAAACTTATCTTGAATGAGACTGATACAATCTAGTGAGAATTAAATTATAAATTTGGTATTCTATTAATGTACTTAATTCTTTGCAACTGAACAGAATTCTGACATGAGTTAATGATACTGAATGTAACATCCTTCCATGGGTTAAATCTTCGCAGCACCCAGAACATTATTATCATGTCATACTATTTATAACATTTTACTTTTTTCATTACGCATTGTAACTCGACACATGTTTAAGGGGTATACAACTGCAGACTTGTGATTTGAAGTAGTAACAATTAGACATTTAAGACAAGACCAAGATTAACCATGAAAATTTGCATGTATGTATTAACAAAAAAGAAAAACCTTCTGATTGCTTTGTGCTAAATTTCAGCAGGCCATTATTGCCTTTACTTATAAACGAAATGGGTTGCTTGTTGGTTGCAAATACCGAACAACAGGGAAAAGATTTTGGCAGGTAACTTTTTCAGTTGAGCCTTGTTGGGACATTAATTCTGTACATTTATGTTATTTTCCTTGAAGAAATGCTAAAATGATAAAGAGCATGCTATGAACATTCGGAGAAGAAAAAGTGACAATCAAGTTACTTCTGATTTTGTCGAGTGTATTTTTGAGAACTCCTTAGACATGCTAAAAAAAATGGTAGCTATCATGACTGAACTTGTTTTGCATTGGCAGTTTATTTGTATTTAGTGTCATCTGCCTAATGGTGCCTATGCATTATCATTTTGGGTGTCTCTACATTACTGAGTGGTTTTTCTGAGCTTACCATTTTAGTTTTAGTTTAGGATATCCTTGTGTCTGTTTAGAAGCTATAAATCCTGCCGTGTTAAGTGTTAACCAAAAATTACCCCCTATACAATGGCCATTGGAAATGCAATTCAAGCATTATTATTTACCAGTTAAGTAGGAAAAAAATTATCACATTGTTGTACTAAGAAGATTTGTCATCTTAAAAAGATTTTGCCAAAATTGAAAAACTGAAATTGTAGAGAGAAGGAAAGGCTAAGAAAAGACAGAGTTAGAGAGACAGGGAGAATGGGAGATGGATGGTTGTTGGTTTGAACCTTGATTTTGACTACACCTCTATTTATACAAGATGTTTTTGGAGAATAATAAATAGTTACCCCAAAATATTCTGTCAACAACTGTATTTTCACTCCTTGATTCTAGCACTCAATCAGCCTAAATAGGAATCATGGCGATTAGTCTCATTTTATGAATAGCACATCCAGAATTATGGCTTATTGTACAGTGTATAAAACATGTGTGACTCGCAAGTATCTTCTTATACCTTCTAATTTAGCAGCTTCTTTTAAAATTTAATTTTATGTACACTTTGGTATAAAAATACACTTTTTATATTAAATTATCTGATTTCCATTCAAAATGCTTCGTTTGATGTTCAGGGAAAAGGCACAGACAAGATATTATATGGACTTGATGACATTATTGATGCTGCTGAAATCATCATTGTAAATTCTGTTCGCCCATTTTCCCATCTCTTCATCTTATCTGAATTTTCCTTTTTTCATCTCTATATGTTGCCACTCCTCAAAACAATTGTTCTAAAAAGAAATGAATATAATGTTACAATCTTATGCTGATAACAGGTTGAAGGAGAAATAGATAAGCTTTCACTAGAGGAGGCTGGCTTCCTCAATTGTGTGAGTGTTCCAAGGGGTGCACCATCAAAGGTTTCTTCAAAAGATTTGCCACCTATAGAAAAGGTTCGAGTTTGTACTAGAACTTGTCAGCACTCAGGATGATCAGCTTCTTAAAACAGTGCTGAGTCTAGTTTTTGAGAAGGCAATGTGATACACGTGCTCACGCACACATATACACCATATTATCATTTATGGTGTATCTCAATAACATTACAGTCAGCATGCATATTGACAATATATGCACTAAATTATCAGTTTATGATGCTGGCAATCTGTGTTGTTAATGAAATGCAGTCCCCTCTTTATTTTCTTGTCACTGTAGAAAGCATATTCTTGAAAATACTAATGTCTTTGTGCAAATTTTGTTAGTCTATCCCATTTTTTATAGTTCTGTCCATGATAATGGACTATAATAATCTCTTCTATGACTTTTTATAAAAACTTTTCCTACAATCATACAAAGATGCATAAAATCAAATGTGCATCCAGTAATTCTTTTCCTGACCTCCTGTCTCATTCCATTTTTATCTTTCTACATCCTCATTTAGAGTGTATTATATGATGCAGTTCTTCTCCACGCATTATTCAATCTACTGATTTCTGTATGGATGTCTTTATGAAGTCAGGACACTGCATATCAATATCTGTGGAACTGCAAAGAGAATTTGGATAAGGTACATGATATGGTGTCTTCCTCTTCCCTTCCAGTCAAATCATTTTGGAGCAGAACCGAACACTTTGACAAATTGTCTTCCTCTCTGTTCTTACAGATAGATCGCATCATCCTGGCAACTGATAATGACCCACCAGGTCAAGCTTTAGCTGAAGAGCTAGCTCGTCGTCTTGGGAGAGAAAGGTTATAACTTCAGTAATTTATTTTTCATGCTATACAGAGGAAATACTGAATGGAAACGTAGAACTCGAGATTCTCATGTGCACATAATATTAATGGCCAAATACTTAGTTTTAAGATTTTGCTGGACTGGTCATGCATTCTGGTTTTTTTCAGTGGAGTTGAGGCTTGTGGACTATAATGCTCAGTTATCTTCGTCCTACAAATTGCACCATGTACTTCACATTTATCTGTTGTTTATGCTTTCTTGTGAACTTCAGGTGTTGGCAAGTACATTGGCCAAAGAAAGATGAATCCAGCTCTTTCAAAGATGCAAACGAGGTATAACTCTGATTATTTTCATGTCTATTTCTTTTGAGTTTTTAATATTTTTATACGACAATTTGTTGTGGTGTACAAAATAGACATCTCACTTAACATGCTGGATTAATATTTTGACTAAATTACTAGTTTGGTTTTCGAAAGATTATAGTTTTCTCTAGTAATTGAAAAATTACATTTTTCTCTTATCTAAGTGTTTGAGATTTAGTGACAAGAGAGATTAAATTGAGACAATTAATTTTTTAAGTGTCAAATTAAAAAACTGCAATATTTTAGGACTAAATCTATAATTTATTCTTATTTTACTCACTTTGTGGGGAAGAGATATTTCAGTCCATATATTCTCGGCTTTTGCAGTTTGTTAGAAAATGAATTTTTCAGGACACAATTTAATTTCTTCATGATATGGTCATTAGTAATTACTAATTACATTTGGTGGTTGATGGGCACAGGTTCTGAAATACCTGGGAGCTGATGCTTTGAAGAAGATAGTTGAAAATGCAGAGCCGTATAAGCTACAATCTCTATGAATATTTAGACTCAATCTCTGTTTTTATTTTTATTTATTTTCTATTCAAAGCACATGTATAAAAATTCTTAGGTGACTTCTACGTAGACTAGGACCTATAGATGGTGGGGGAACATATATCAATAGACCAAAATGGTCCCTATAGATAGTGTTTTTCACTTGGGTCCCTCACAGAATTGTCTTTTCATTTTGGTCCTTCACATATAGGGTATTTTTCAATTTGATCCCTCATAAAATTACCTTCTCAATTTGATCCTTTAAAAATAAAATGGTTATTAATAATGCCCTTTTGTTAATTTGCTATTAATAAAATTAACGTGTCAACTTATATATTTATATTAATAATGACAAAGTAATAATCAATTAAAAATATGTTATATAACATCAAATTTGTTAATTTCTCAATAACATATTAACAAAAAAATGTTATTAATAATATATTTATTTGTCAGGGACCAAATTGAAAATATTCAGAGACCAAATTAAAAAAAATAATTTTATAAAGGATCAAATTGATAAATATTTCACCTGTGAGGGAAATAATTTTGAAGAACCAGATTGAGAAATATCTCATATGTGAGGGATTAATTTGAGGAAATAATTTTATGAGGGATCAAATTAAAAAATATTCTTTTGGTAAGGGCTCAAAATGGAGTTTTACTGTTTTAATTTATATCATTATATCTACAAAAATTTAATCAAATAAAATATAAAAATAGAAAAGAAGCTACATTATTGGTGATGAAATTTATAAGAAATTGCATAGACATCCAACAGCCATAAAACATCAAACCAGAAAGAACAAGAAGAGAAAGAAAGCATCTTATTAGTTATTTATTACTGATGAAATCAATAGCCAAAAACTAAAACAACACAAACAAATATGAAATTGAAGTAAGGAGTAATTAGTAATAGTAATCACTATTGATTAGTAGGATCTCCAAACAAGTGGGGACCACATGGACTTGAAATTGGAGTGATAAGACGCCAACACCAACAGCAGAAGCAGCACGGCGGCGACGCCCCACGGGGACCCTCCGGCCTGACCGAGCAGGTGCTGCTTCCACGGCGGCGCCGGCACCACCAGGCGGCCGTGCTTGGACACAGAGTGAGCCACAAAGATCAAGCAAAGAGGCAAAATCAACAGCAGCATCTTCAAATAGAGCGTGCCTGTCTCAAGGGATGTCTTGCAGGAGGTGTACGACGGAAACCACAGCAGCAACATCACTATGCCAACTATGGCTATTAGCTGCGTCGGCGGTCCCGACATCGACGAAGACGACGACGACGACGACGGCGACACTGTCTTCTCTGTCCCTCCCTCCTTCATCATTTATTCGTTTCTTTCGTGGGCATGTTACACATTACATGGCAAGTGGTACATGTTGTAGATGCCAATATATTTTTATATATGATAAATATACCGACTCAAGTATTCATTTTTGTAATTTCTGGTGTTCTGAAGTTGAATAATAGAGACTGGATTAAAAATGTTCAACATTTAAAAGCTCTAATTACAAATTTTCAAATGATAGAGAAGTAATTAAAAATAAAATAGAATTGGACGAAGAGAACGAATAAATTCGAAGGCGGTGTGGACTTTGGGGACAGCCATTTTGGGAGTGACACGTGTTGAATGCTTCGTCTGGAAGGTTTGAGTGATGGGGAGTGGGAATCCCATTGTTGATAGGTATAAAAAGGATAAATATATAAAAGAAAAAGAAGATGGAATCATGATTTATGGAAACATGATAAATATTAAATACAAATTTCCATTAACATTGGGTCTAGATAGGGCGACACACCTTACTTACATTACATTTCACTCGGTTTTAATTTTAAAAATATTAAAAATAACAATCAAATATTTAAAAATAAAATACTTTTAATATTATTTTTATAATTTATTAATTTAATTATAAAACATTATTTATATTTATTTATTAAATATGAGATTTTATTAAATATTATTTATTAAATATTTAGAGGAGCGTTGCTCTGTTTTCTGATAGATCTCTGTTTTGTGGTTGCTATGGTCCTCCCCCAACGGTATGAATGTATGTATGTATGTATCATCTTCATCAAACTTGATATTTTCATTTTATTCTTCTCTGTTCTTTTCAATTGTTGGTTTTGACGATGATCTCTGTTCTTTTCAAATCCCATCCTTAATGTTCTTTAGGTTGTGTGATTCCCTCCCTTTAGTTTATCAGATATGTTATTAATCTGTATATATCTTCTTCTAACTTCTTCATAAATATAACCCTAAGTTATAGTTTATCAGATATGGTTCATTATAATCTTTTCTATCGTTTCAAAAAAAAATAAAGGAGAAATCATGGCTATTAAATGCAGCATTCAACGTTTATGATGGAGCGCAGGAGGGAATTTGTGTCATGTCAAGTCATGCTACGTTACTTCATTTTTAATTGCATATTAATAACATCTAATATTGGAATCTCTTTCAAAAATTTTACAAAATATAGGGACCAAACAATACAAAAATAAATCATGGGAACTAAATTCAAAATTTAAGTCAACATATAAGGATCAAATATATATTGTTATATGGGCACTAAAATAATGAATCATATCACTTATTTATTTTTTTACAGAAATCTACTGCTACACTATCTGATCAATATGAGGCTCACGTTTCCATATAAGTTTCACACCGATTAGACAGTGTAAAAAAACTCAACACTTTATTAAGCATTAGAGCTAGACTTTAAAGAGAACAAAGGTCCTTCTCAACTATATATATATATATATATATCATCATAAACTTATCCATTTACATAATGACGCCAAACTGTTAGAATTTGATAATTTGTAAAGCAGTGATGAAATAATAATAATAATAATAAGGAAAGAATCAAAGGCAAGAATAATATAAATATAAATAAGAAAAGAAATAGGAGAGGACAAATGTAGCACATGCAGGGGTGTTGTCGTTAGCCAACTAATTATACAACTGTGGTCGGACACCACTGACATGCTGGAATCGACAAACCATGATATCAAAGCAAAATACACAAAAATGCTAAATATATCCCTTTTCATTTTGGATTATTTAGGACTAGATTCTTATATTTTCAAATTTTGAAAATTACATCTCTAACCTTCTAGAAAAAAAAAATAACTTTTATCAGCGAATTCGTAGCATAAATAGTAGTTATTAAGGGGGTCAGAGTACAAATCCCTTGTCATTAAAAAAATAGCTTTCTCGTTATGTTAAACGCTTCATTTGTCTGTCAATAATGACTCTTTTAAGTTATTCGATTCTTGTTTTCTTTGAACAAAAGTTTTGAATTTAAATTTTATCAATAGAAAAAAATAACGTTTGAATAACTTTACACTTATATAATTTGGTTTGATTTAAATAAGATTAATTGAAACTTAATAAATTTTTTAATAATAGTAATTTATATGTTTTTTTTTAAAAAAAGCTCTTTGTATGTGTAAATTTCTTATAATTTCAAACTCTTCAACCATCAAATTTTACGTATAGAAATTTTGTTGTAATAAAAAAGATAATGCTATTAGAAAGAAATTGAAAGAAACAATTTTCCTTTTAAAAGTTGAAAGTTCAAAAGACCAAATTTTAAAATTAAAAAGTTCAAAAATCTATTTTAGAATAGTTTAAAATTTAAGGTCAGGTTAAAAATAGAGCTGTTAAAATGGACTAGTACGAACAGTGAAAAGTGAGTGGGTCTATATTTTCATGGCCCGATGGTTAGTACTAAACAGGGTCAGCATGCCAGCCTACACCTCTCTCTCTCTCTCTCTCTCTCTCTCTATCTCTCTCTCTCTCTCTCTCTCTCTCTCTCTCTCTCTCTCTCTCTATTTAAACAAAAAATAATAAAAAATAATCTATTTCTTGTGAAAAAAAAGAAAGATATAGATTTAAAGATTTGAAATTAAAAAAAGCTAAAAATTAAAATTTTTTAAAATTATTCTTTCTCTTTTTTCTTTAATATTTTTTTTATTAATTAGTAATTAAGATCAAATGATTATATAAATTTAATATAAAAATATCTTCAAATAATATCCTTTACTTACTTTATTTTGCATTATTTAACTTATTTAACTTAATATATATATATATATATATATATATATATATAAAACAGGATAACCCGCAGGTTAGACGAATTGAGCTAGCTAAACACTAACTAGACCCTCTCTTTATATGATTGGATCCATTTTAATAGCTCTAGTTGAAAAGGCCTAAATCCGAGATAACCTACATTCCCAGCTTCATTTCAACGTTTTCTTTATCTAATATATATATAAATAAAAACAAATAGCATTTAATTAATTTTTTTGTTTTATTTTGTACATGACATGATCTTTTGCTTACATGCAGATACAACTTACCTACCTTCTATCATTTGGGAAGGAATGTAATCTTTAAAGTATAGGAAATTTTTTCTTGCGAATAAATTTTTGTTTGTAATATCATAAGGGTAGATAAATAAATTTAGTTTAATAATATATCATTATTGCAAGAAAGCAAGTGCCAGATCAGGATTCATGGTTACCTTCAAAAAGAAAAATAATAATAATAATAAAGGCTGCAGTTCAAATTTCAAGAAAAATATTTGTTGAAGTAATTTTTTTAAATTAGTATTATTAAATTAGGTTATAAGTTGAATCTGAAATAAAAACTCTGTTAATTTATAAGGGGACAAATTCTTTTTTTTTAATTGTTCTTTGTGTTGTAAAAAAAATGTTACAAAACGTATAGTATGAGCCGTATTATGGAGGACATTGTCTTTAAGGAATTATTTTGCGATTACATGAATTTCTCTAAAGATTAAACAGGTCCTTCTAAATTTAACTTAGGTACCAGAATAGCAAAAAAAAAAATATAGTAACCCAGAATATGAAAAAAAAAATGTGGGGAGCAAGAAGTCTGAAAACGTGAGTCTGAAAAAATTAGAGGACTCAAAATCGTAGAGGAAACCACAGAAATTAAAATGTGTCTTCCATAGTCATGAAAGAAAACAACATTTTTATAGATCAAATTGTATAACTAATCATTCAATGGGTTGTTACAAATATTTAAGGGTTTTAAAAACAGATTAAATATAATTATGAAACAGTCAGAATTGATTATGTTTGAAATTGTCCCTTGTAGACGTAATAATTTAATTAAAATAATTTTTATTTACAAAAAAAGTAAACTAAGTCCAATTGATATATTTTTGCATGCAGGGGGCAAATCGTTAATTTACACTACATTAGTCCAGGATTGTAAGCGTACGAACTCACTTCTTCCCTTAGCTCTTTATGAATCCACTATAACTTATTAATATATAAGGCATCATCCATTTGTTTTAGTCGATGTGAAATTAATTCTACTCTTTTGAAATACAAAAACTTCAAGTTTTTCAACAATTTGTTATTTTATTTGTTAAAACTTTATTAAGTTTTGACTAATTTAGTTTGAGTTAGGTGGAGCCATGAAGATGTAAAGTTATCATGTATTGATTTTCTTTATTTATAAAACTTTTAATTCAAAATTTTATTTAAATAAAACAAGTGTCAAATTATTTGAACTAATGAACATTAGTATATTTAAAAATGAGTTATAATTGAAAGAAAAATATTATTGATCAATGTTTATAATTTGAAAGAGGATTTATAAATGGATTACAATTAAAGGAATGTTTACATTGAGTCAATAATATTTCAAACCAAAAAAATTATAGGAAAAATTACACGGATCCTCCATGAAATATAATTTAATTATAATTTTAATTACTCAACTTGAAAACTCAACATGTGAATTAAAATTAAAATTTAAAAATCACATAATTTATTACAAAAAAAATGTTATGTCTCAATTATTTTTCAAAATTATATAATTTTTAAATGTTAATTTTGATTAATATGTATTTATATTTCATTCTCTGTAATAGTTGAAGAAGATAAAGTATTGAGCTAAAAAAATTATACATCCAAATGCGAGATTGTTTAGGCAAAGAATTCAAGAAAAAAAGATAGAGTTGAGAGGGACATTGAGTGATGAGTTATCTAGATTTCTTTTTTAAAAATATGAAAAAATATAAAATTCTGTGTGTAGAACACTGTCAAAAGATCAAATAATAGAGTTAAACTTTACACTATATTTACTGTTGGGTTTGACTTGAATTTTGTGGGTGACCCGGTTTGTAACCCGACCCACGACCCACGACCCATTTGTCTCTATATATATGAGTGTGAGGAAATTCATTAGAAGAGTGGTTGATGTAATTTCTCTCTGTATAGCCTCCTTCAGAAAATAATACAGATATTCTCTCTGTCCGTGGACGTAGGTCGCATTGACCGAACCACGTAATTTCTTTGTGTGTTATTCTCTATCCTTCTCCTTGATTAATTGCATTTCAGTAACCTAACAAGTGGTATCAGAGCTTTGGTTCATTTTTGGTTCGTCGGTTACTGTAGCACGTCCGAAAATTTTCAGATCCGGCTCCAAAATTTCAGATCTTGCCCCGATTTGGTTGATTTGGAGCATAGGAGACCATTCTCTGCATCTTTGGTGCGTTAAAGAATGTCGGAGACCAATTTTTGGTGGTAAGAAAATTTTCAGATCTAGTTTTAAATCTCAGATCTAGCTTGATTCGCTTGTTTTTTGGGAAAAAGAGACCGTTTATTGCATTTCTAGTGCATTGGAGATCGTTTTTCAGTTGTTTCGGTGAGTTTTTACGGTTGCGAGTACTGTTCATCGCCGGAATCTTCATCGGAAGTACTGTTCATTGCCGGAATCTTCATCGGAAACACTGTTCATCGTCTTCTACGGCGAGGCACTGTAGCACGGTCAACGGTCAACGGTACTATTTGGTCAAAGTTACTGTTTGGTCAAAGTTGCTGTTTGGTCAAAGTTGCTGTTTGGTCAAAGCTGCTGTTTGGTTAAAGCTGCTGTTTGGTCAAAAATTGCTGTTTGGTCAAAGCTGCTGTTTGGTCATTGTTGTTGTTTGGACCAAGTTTTCTGTTGCGATCGTTATTGTTTCCTCGACACAGTTCCGGTAAGTTTATGTTTAATTCAGAAAAGAATTCTGAATTTCTGTGTGAATTTACTGGATTGTGCTGGATTGAATTTCTGGTTTACTGCTGTGAATTTTGTTGGACTGCTGTGTTGAATTTCTGTTAGTGAAGTTCTGGTCAGTTTGCAAGGTTCTGAACAGTTTTGTGAAATTCAATTTCTGATTGCGAAATTTGCTAGTAATTTATCTGCTGTTATTTGAGAAGATGTCGACTCATAAATTCGATATTGAGAAGTTCAATGGATCGAATGATTTCACTTTGTGGAAGGTAAAAATGAGGGCACTTCTGGTTCAGCAGGGATGTGCAGTGGCATTAGAAGGAGAAAGTAGTCTACCTAACACGTTGAAAGAAGAGGAGAAGAAGGAAATTTTGGCAAAGGCTCATAGTGCATTACTATTGAGTCTGACAGATGAGGTGTTGAGAGAAGTAGTTGATGAATCAACTGCTGCAGGTTTGTGGAAGAAATTGGATGATAAATACCAGAAAAAGTCTCTCACAAACCGGTTATATCAGAAGCAGCGTTTGTATACCCTGTGGATGACAGAAAAAATGCAGGTAAAAGATCATCTTGATAATTTTAACCGAATTATCCTGGATTTACAGGGTGTTGGGGTTAAGATAGATGATGAAGATCAGGCTATCATTCTTTTGTGTTCTCTACCAAATTCATATGAGAACTTTATTGACACTATGTTGTATGGTAGAGATAGTATCTCTGTTAATGATGTCAAAGATGCTTTGCAGTCTAAAGAGCTGAAGAGAAGAGTCTCTAGTTCTAATGAGGATGGTGTAGAAGCAGGTTTGTATGTTGGCAGAGGCAGAGACACTAAAAGGGATGATGGAAAAAGAAGCAAGTCACGGTCTAAGTCGAGGAACAAAGGAGGACCTCGATGTTATCACTGTAAACAGAAGAGGCACATCAGGAAGAATTGTCCACAGAGGAAGAAGGGAAATGACGAGAAGGAACCGAATACCAGTGGTAGTGCTGCGGTGGTGCAAGATAGTTCTGACGAAGAAGAAGACATTGATGTTCTTACAGTCAGCACCTATGGTTCTGCAAATACTTGGGTCTTGGACACAGGTGCATCTTATCATATGACTTTCTCACGTGAACTGTTTACTTCTTTCAAGGAGTGGAATGGTGTTGTGAGGTTGGGTGATGATGAGCAGCTCAGTGTTAAGGGCAGTGGTTCTGTGCAGATTCAGATGTATGATGGAATAGTCAGGACGCTTGATGCTTGGTATGTTCCTGGTCTACGGAAGAACTTGATTTCTCTTGGTACTCTAGACAAACAAGGGTACAAGTACTCTGGAGAGAATGGACAGTTGAAAATTTCCAAAGGTGCTCTGGTTATAATGAAGGGTAAATTGCATCATGGCATTTACTTTCTGATTGGTAATTCTATGATGGGGACAGTGGCTGTATCTAAATCTTTAGGGAATGATGATGATTGTACAGAGTTGTGGCATTGCCGATTGGGACACATGAGTGAGAAAGGGCTATCAATTCTAAGTAAACAAGGATTGTTAGAAGGAGCAGAAACTGGGAAACTGAAATTCTGTGAAGTTTGTGTTATGGGTAAACAACGCAGAGTTAAGTTCAGTTCTGGGAAGCATACTTCTACGGATGTTCTGCAATATGTTCACTCAGACTTATGGGGTCCTTCTCCAGTTGAATCTCAGGGCAAATGCAAGTACTTTGTTACTTTCATTGATGACTACTCTAGAAGGGTTTGGGTATATTTTCTGAAATCCAAAGATGAAGTGTTTGGAAAGTTCAAGGAGTGGAAGACCATGGTTGAGAAACGGACTGGAAAACAGGTCAAAACACTCAGAACTGATAATGGGTTGGAGTTCTGTAACGCTCCATTTGATGAGTTTTGCAGGAAAGAAGGTATAATGAGGCATCGCACTGTACGTCATACACCACAGCAAAATGGAGTTGCAGAACGTATGAATCAAACACTGTTGCAGCGTGCGAGATGCATGCGATTAAACGCTGGCTTGCCAAAACAATTCTGGGCTGAAGCAGTTAACACTGCTTGTTATCTGGTGAATAGATCGCCATCTACTGCAATTGATTTTAAGACTCCTCAAGAGGTATGGTCCGGTAAACCTTCTGATTATTCTGGCCTGCGTATATTTGGTTGTCCTGCTTATGCTCATGTGAATGATGGTAAACTAGAGCCTAGGGCAATGAAATGCATATTTCTAGGGTATGCACATGGAGTTAAAGGGTACAGACTGTGGTGTACTGAAAAGGATAGAACTCCAAAATTTATTATTAGCAGAGATGTAACTTTTGATGAGTCTGCTATGTTTGGTCAGAAGGAGGAGCTTGGTAGTCATGCAGGTAATAATGATCAAGGTGCCAACCAGAAGGTGAAAATTGAAGTTCAAACTTCAAAAAGGGTTATAACAGACCCTGTACAGCAGCCCAGGGAAGAAGAAGAATCACAACCTATAGCAACAAGGAGGGAAAGAAGGGAAATCAGAAAACCTATGAGGTATGCAGATTGTGTTGATATAGTTGATGTTAATTCAATTGCTTATGCCTTGGCAGTAGGTGAAAGTATTGATTCTGATGACCCGAGATCATATAAAGAAGCAGTTGAGAGTAGAGAAGCATCAGAATGGCTGGTTGCAATGAATGAAGAGATGCAATCTCTTGAGAAGAACGAAACATGGGATCTTGTACCGTTACCAAAGGGAGTGAAACCGGTAGGATGCAAATGGGTCTTCAAGAAGAAAGAAGGTATTCCTGGAGTTGAACCAGCAAGGTTCAAAGCACGACTTGTGGCAAAGGGTTTTTCACAAAAGGAGGGAATTGATTATCATGAAGTTTTCTCCCCGGTTGTGAAGCATAAAACCATTCGTGTCCTTTTGTCCATGGTAAGTGTTTTTGACTTGGAGTTGGAACAACTGGATGTGAAAACTGCTTTCTTACATGGAAATTTAGAGGAGCAGATCTATATGTCACAGCCAGAAGGATTTCTTGATTCTGGGAAGAAAGATCATGTATGTTTGCTGAAAAAGTCCTTGTATGGTTTGAAGCAGTCTCCTAGACAGTGGTACAAGAAATTTGATGCATTCATGACTTCCCATGGTTTTCTGCGTAATCAGTTTGATAACTGTGTCTACTCTAAGAAACTTGCAGATGATTCTTATATTTATTTGTTGCTATATGTTGATGATATGTTGATTGCTGCAAAGAACAAGGTTGAAATTGATAGTTTGAAAGCCTTGTTGAGCAGTGAGTTTGAGATGAAGGATTTGGGTGCAGCCAAGAAGATATTGGGCATGGAGATTTGGAGAGATAGAAGTGCAGGTTTACTGTATGTATCTCAACAGAAATACATAGAAAAATTGTTACAGTCTTTCCAAATGAATAATTCTAAGCCGGTTAGTACTCCGTTGGCGGCACATTTTAAACTTGATGCTAGTACAATACCTACTACAGCTGAGGAAAAAGGGTACATGAGTTCAGTGCCCTACTGTAATGCTGTTGGAAGCTTGATGTATGCAATGGTGTGTACTAGGCCTGATCTGGCTCATGCAGTCAGTGTGGTAAGCAGGTTTATGAGTAATCCTGGGAGAGCTCACTGGAATGCAGTTAAATGGATTATGCGGTATCTCAAAGGTACGAGTAATATTTGCTTGGTTTATGGTGCTGATAAATCTGATAGTGGCTTGGTTGGCTATACAGATTCAGATTATGCTGGAGATCTTTTGAGGAGGAGATCCTTAACATGCTATGTCTTGACTCTG
Source organism: Biancaea sappan (assembly GCA_037074585.1). Taxonomy (NCBI): domain Eukaryota; kingdom Viridiplantae; phylum Streptophyta; class Magnoliopsida; order Fabales; family Fabaceae; genus Biancaea; species Biancaea sappan. The sequence goes on along the minus strand of CM073493.1, from coordinate 74,645,728 downwards.
AATGGATGTGCTGTCAGTTGGAAGGCAACACTTCAATCTACAGTTGCCTTGTCTACCACTGAAGCAGAATACATGTCATTGGCAGAAGGAGTTAAGGAAGGTATGTGGTTACATGGTTTGATTGATAGTCTGGGGTTAAATATTCAGAGACCTATCATTTATTGTGATAGTCAGAGTGCATTAAGTTTGGCCAAGAATCCAGTCTACCATGAGAGGTCGAAGCATATTGATATCAGATTGAATTTTATTCGAGATGTGATAGAAGACAAAAAATTATCCATCGAGAAGATAGCCACAGCAGATAATCCAGCAGATATGTTGACAAAGGCTCTACCTTCAAAGAAGTTCAAGCATAGCTTGGACTTGGTGAATGTTTGCATTCCATGAAGCCCTACAGGGCTTGAATGACAGAGATGAATTTGTACTTAGTTCTGGTGATTTGAGAGAATTCAAGTCAAGGAGGGAAATTGTTGGGTTTGACTTGAATTTTGTGGGTGACCCGGTTTGTAACCCGACCCACGACCCACGACCCACGACCCATTTGTCTCTATATATATGAGTGTGAGGGAATTCATTAGAAGAGTGGTTGATGTAATTTCTCTCTGTATAGCCTCCTTCAGAAAATAATACAGATATTCTCTCTGTCCGTGGACGTAGGTCGCATTGACCGAACCACGTAATTTCTTTGTGTGTTATTCTCTATCCTTCTCCTTGATTAATTGCATTTCAGTAACCTAACATTTACCTTTATGCAGCGAGGCGATACTTTGTTGCAGTGTTGATTTTTTTGTACTCAAACATCCTTAACCTAATGTGGTGTGTTGTCGACTTCAACTTCTCAGTACTCGAGCAGGTGAGCGTACCTGTAAGAAGAGCAAAAAGTTGAAAAAAAAAAAAGGATAACATTATGCCATATCAAGATAATATTTTTACAAGTGTGGATGTTGACGTGGATATAATATATTGATAGAAGTATTTTGGTCAGTATCACATGTTTCGAAGTAATTGTTGATTGACAGTTGACTAATAGCAAAGACTAATTTTAGAGCCCGTTTAGTATGCAGGTAAAAATGTTGATAGAAAGGAAAAGTGAAAGAGAAGAGAAAAGAAAAAGTTATTTGGTATGACATAGGGTTTAAAAGGAAAGAAAGGAAAGATTGTGATATAATTTTACAAAATTACCCTCATAATAAAATATAATAAAAATCATAAAACAAAACAAAAAAACCAACGTGACAGATCAAAATAAAAAATGAACCTATTTGGTTTGGTCATTTTCTATTTTCATTTTTCACTGAAAATAAGAAATTGACTTGAAAATACGTTTGGTTTAGTTTAATGAAAATGTTTTCTTGAAAACAATTCTTAAAATGACCATAAATCTAGAAATACCAAAAAAATATTTTTATTATTTTAAAAAATAAAAACTGAAAATAAAAATAAAAAATATTTTTACAAATCAAATAAATTAAAATATCTGTAGAAGGCCCTAGTCCCTATTGTCTCTCTCTCTCTATTGTGTCTTCATCTTTTACTTTACTGTGTCTTCCTCTTCAGACACCCCGTCATCTTCCTCTGCTTTCCCATTGTTGTCTCGCTCTTCAGATGGCATAGTGGTCGTTGACTTCATTTTCTGAAGACCTGACCATTCGACCCATCTCAAAAAAAAGCACCCATGGAAGATTTATTGGCAACGACAACGCACTCCCTTCAATCAAGGACATTATTGGAAATACACAAAGGAATAGAGGACAAATAAGTCAATCTACACTCTGCCTCCGCCTTTTCTATAGTGGGAACATGCTTTTCCATCCAAAAAAACTCAAGAAATTATCGTAAAACACATTTTTATTTTCTATCGCGTGATTCTCCTTTTTTTAGAGACGCACCAAACGATGAAAAATAATCCACGCGGTGAAATTTTAAAATTCTTTGACAAAAAATGTTGATATCAAATATGCTCTTAATATTTTTGATAACTAGAGAGACTAAATCATTAATTTTTAGAGTATAGAAATTAAATTCCAGTGAAACTATAATAAATTTAAATATATTTTACCCAAAAAAGAAAATGGAGTGTGCGCTCAAAAAGAGGTGGTGGTGGGACCAAAAGGAAGAGTTTGAAGACTAAATTTGTGATACAGACAGACAACCATTTGTCTCGGGACACTCACACCCCAACGGCTCCTCTCCTCTCTTCTCTTCTTTGTTGGATCCAGCTATGTGACCGTTTCTGGGCCCCACCTTTCAAGCCCCACTCTCCTCTGCTTCTTCTGTTCTATTATAACCCCACCATCTTCACCACACACACACTCACAGACAACATACGCCTTTGGTGCTACGGTAACCACCTCCTTCTTCTCTGACTCCACCACCCTTTCTTCTTCTGTGCTTTCCTTAAACCTTCTCATTTTGGCTTCTTCCTTTTGTTTCAGTCTCTTCTCACCATGACTGCCGAGGTTCACACTCAACAAGAGACTCCCACCACCACCACCACCACCACCACCACCACTGAGGTGGTTGTCGTTTCGCAGGAAGAAACCCCCAAAACGGCTGTACAAGAGAAGGTCGTGGAACAGGACGTGAAGCAAACAGAGGATGAGCCAGTAAACGACGACCCCAAACCCAAAACGGTGCAGAAGAGCTCCTCTTACAAGGAGGAAAGCAACTTCCCTTCCGATCTCAGGGACGTGGAGAGAAAAGCCTTAAACGACATGAAGTCGAAGCTAGAAGAAGCCATCCAAGGGAACACCCTGTTTCAAACGCAGGACCCCGAAAACACAGAACCACAAAAGGGTACCGATGCTATTTCTCTGTGGGGAGTGCCTCTCTTGCCGAGCGCAGGAGCCGAGGGCATTGACGTAATTCTGCTCAAGTTCCTGCGCGCGAGGGAGTTCAAAGTGAACGACGCCTTCGAGATGCTGAAGAAGACGCTTCAATGGCGGAAGGAATCCAAGATCGATTCGATTCTGGAGGAGGAGGATCTAGGGTCCGATCTGAGCTCTGCGGCGTACATGAACGGCGTGGATCGCGAGGGGCATCCGGTGTGCTACAACATTTTCGGAGTGTTCGACAGCGAAGAGATTTATCAGAAGACGTTCGGGACGGAGGAGAAGAGAAGCGGGTTCTTGAGGTGGAGGTTGCAGTTGATGGAGAAGGGAATACAGAAGCTGAACATGAAGCCAGGAGGCGTTTCTTCGTTGCTTCAGATCAACGATCTCAAGAACTCACCTGGTCCTGCCAAGAAGGAGCTTCGAGTTGCTACGAAGCAAGCACTAGCTATTTTGCAGGACAATTACCCTGAAATGGTTGCCAAAAATGTAAGTCTTTCTTTTCTTCTTTTTTACAAATTCATCCACTTAAATACATTTTTTATTATTTAGTCCCTAATAAAATTCACTCATCAAGATGTGTTAATCTTTAAAAATTACGAATTCATTACATTCATGAAAGAAACTGTGTAGAATTGAACTTTGAAAGATTTTAAACAATCACTCGTGCATTTTTGGGATTAAATTGTTAATATGGACTTGTTGTTTTTTGATACTAAATTTAAAGGGAATTATATATAGCCCCTAAATTTTAATTTAATTACAATTTTAGCTCCTAAACTTTAAAACATAACATTCTATCCTCCTCAACATTCTAAAAACTACATAATTTCAGGAGAAACGTAAGTAAGAAATCAAGAAAAAGATATAGGTGAGACATGAGATATTACATGACAAATTATAATTTTCCCATGTTAATTTTAATAAATGTGACACTTTTACCTTCTTTGATAGTTTAGGAATGAAGTTTGTGGACTAAAATTGTAATTAAACTATAGTTTTCCCAAATTTAAATTCAACAGGAAATGTTCTTCTGTTCTGGTTAATCAAAATGACTGATTGAGGAGTGTGATTGTGTTTGGTTGCAGATTTTCATCAATGTGCCATTCTGGTATTATGCTCTGAATGCTCTGTTATCTCCATTCTTAACACAAAGAACAAAGAGCAAATTTGTGATTGCTCGTCCTTCCAAGGTCACTGAGACTCTGCTAAAGTATGTCTTCTTCCTCCTTTTCACTCTCATCAAGTTTCTTTAATCACTTCTGTTTTCTCTGGGAACTCCATATATTGATGAACTTCTGATCTTAATTTGTTTGGAACACACACACACACACATATATATATAGGTACGTTCCAATTGAGGAGATCCCAGTTCACTATGGTGGCTTCAACAGGGAAAATGACGCTGAGTTTTCTGCTGAAGATGGTGCTGTTTCAGAAATTACTCTCAGGGCTGGATCAACTGCAACCATTGAGGTCCCTGCATTGGAGGTGCAATATTTGTTTAGCCTTCACCAAATTAAATTTCACCTAATTTCTAAAAACTTTGAATTAAAAATGTGTTTTCTGATTGTGATGAACAGGTTGGGAACACAGTGGTGTGGGATTTGACTGTGTTGGGGTGGGAGGTGAATTACAAGGAAGAATTCGTTCCCAGCGATGAGGGTTCATACACAGTGATTGTTCAGAAGGGGAAGAAGATGAGTTCACAAGAAGGTCCCATCAGAAACTCTTTCAGGAACAACGAACCTGGAAAAATCATCCTCACTGTAGATAACTCGTCCAGCAAAAAGAAGAAGGTTCTCTATCGTTACAAGACCAACAACAACGCAAACGCATGCTGAAGAAACGATTATGCATTTTTTGATAGATTTGGTTTTCCATTTGTTCATTGATTTATTTATTTTTATTCATATATTTTTACAGTGAGTTTGAAAGGTTATTCTTTTTTCTGTGCCAATAATGTATCTTGTTTTGATTCGGCTTTCTCTGTTAATAGAACTTTTATTTGAGAATTGACAGAGTGCAGTGTTTCCTCATTTTCTTGGTTTTCTTCATTTGTCCATTAATCTGAATTCCTCTCTCAATTTTTCTTTCTATTAAAATTTCAAAATCCTCATAACTTTCAACAAAATAACAGGCTTCCTCGGATTCCTTTATGGGGAATTTATTTGTAAAAGAAATCCTCTGCCTTGAAGATTGTGAACACTTCTACTGAAATTTATTTGGAAAAGAAAATAAATAAAATCATCCCAAACAGACCACACAAATGAAACTTGAGAGAGACCGGGCTTGCACTTTTGTGTAGTTATTTTAATTGGCGGTTACTTTCGTATTGTCGAGTTACTGATTTAATTGTTGGGTCATTAGATTAATTGTTGATCTAGGTAAAAAAATTAATATATATATATATATATATATATCCTTACAAATAAATTCATAAACAAGTAAAATAAATAATATATATACAAATTTCATACTTTAAAATTATAAATATTCATAACAATTCCAAATATATAGTCATAAATAGTAATTCATAAAATCATAAATAATATGAAGGTTCAGAAAATTAAACTAACCATTAAAATCATAAATAATATCAAGTAAAAATAAATAATGTTAACCAACCTAAGTTGCCCAAATTTTGAAGCTCGATTTCTGCTGCATTTTTAATCATTCTTTCTTCGAGATATACATTTAATCAATTGTGTTGTTCTTTAACATGTCATTAAAGTCATAAATAATATCAAGTAAAATAACAGGTAACATTAAAGTCAAAAATACTATTAAAGTCATTAAGGTCATTATTTATGACTTCAATGACCGGTCGCTTCCCCGGTAACATTACTTATTTTACTTGATATTTTGAGCAACCTAGGTTGGGCAACCACGTTTTGCAAATTCTGAAGCTCAATTTCTGTTGCCTTTTTCATCATTCTTCTTTTTTCTTTGTTTTTCTATTTTTCCCCTTTTCTACCTCAACTAAACCTCAACAAACCAAGATAACAACAAATTTAAATCTGGGAGGGTAGTGCAAGAAACGGTACAACACGAGTAGTTCAACGTGATTTAATTGCTGGGGAAGTGACTTCAAGATACAGTAGTTGAATGCTATTGACGGGAAATCCAACGTGGTTAAAGAGCAAACTAAACGTAGCACCAAACATATCATTTTTATGCAAAACGTGGTTTAAGCTTTGCTAACGTGGTTACGTTGGAGTTCAACGTGTTACAAACACGTACTTATTTAGTTGTTCTCAGTGTTCACCATATCTCTTCATCTAGCATCGTCACTTCCATCTCCAACAAGCATTGTCACTGTCTTCTCTATTGTCGATTGTCGCCATCTTTGGCACACATTATCGCTGCCTCTTCCTCTTCCTTTTGTTGTTGCTTCTTCTTCTTCTTCGGCAATGCCAACTAGCCTCCTTTGTCTCTCTCTATTTCTTTTTTTTCAATCGGTGAAACTGGTCAACCAAGATCTAATTGAGTCGTGCTGGGTTGATAACAGACCAGTCTGAAAAGCTCAACTTGGACCAATCCAAACTCCTGAGTTGTCAAGTTCCGGGTCAACCCGCTGGATCAGTCTAGGTCCTAGAAACACTGGTATATATACTAATATTACTATAATTTTATTTCAAATTTTTATAGGTAGATTTTTTTTTAATTTAGTCCCTTATAAAATTGTTTTTTTCAATCTAATCATTTATATAATATTTCTTATTTTGGGTTCTTCAGATATATGCATTTTTTAATATGGTTTCTTAAACAAAATTGTCATAAATGATGTATATAATTCAATGCTTTTGTTTTGAAAACAATCAATTTATTGGCAATCTAGATATATATTATGTAATGCTAACTAAATGGAAATTTATAATAAATAAATAAATATATATATATATATATATATATATATATTACATATTTATCACATCTGTTTTTTTAATTAACACACCAAATGTTAACAAAAGGACATAATGAATTTATTGATAACAATTTTTATATGTGAAAGCAAACTAAGAAATACCTATCTAATGCTGACTACTCACAATAGGAACGCGGATCTCCTTCTACGCGGTGGAGGTCCTGTGCTATTTTTTTTAATTTTTTTTATTTTTTAAAAATAGAAAGAATTTAATTTTTTGGAATTTCTAGTAATATTTAATTTAAGATTTAGGGTTTAAGTTTTTGGGGTTTAGAGTTTACAGTAATATTTAATTTAAGGTTTAGAGTTTAAGGTTTAAAGTTTAGGATTTACGGTTTATAATTTAGGGTTTAGGATTTAGAATTTAAGGTTCAGAATTTAAAGTTTAGAGTTTAGGGTTTAATATTTAGGGTTTGGGGTTTAGGATTTAAGGTTTAAAATTTAGAGTTTGGAGTTTAGAGTTTAGAGTTTAGGATTTAGAATTTAGAGTTTAGAATTTAAGGTTTAATATTCAGAGTTTAGAGTTTACAATAATATTTAATTTAATTTATTATAATTTATTGTAAAAAGATAAAATTTTTAGAAAATTAAAAATTAAAAAATTGGCGAAAAGAATTTAAAAAATAAATGGAGGTGAGTATATACTTCAGCACTTTATAGACGCTGGAGTGGATCGCGACCCTCACAATAGTGACAATTATTTGAATCTTTGAAGGGTTGTTATAGAAATCTAAAACAATTATTTTAAACAATCTGATTTGTATTCACTAGTCTGAAATTGTAAGCGCGAGCCCACATATTCTCTTAGCTTTTTATTAGCCTATTATAATATGTTACTATATAAGATCTCATCCCTTTTTTGTTTTAATCAATGTGGGACTAAGATTACTTTTTTACAATACAATAACTTTTTACAATGCAATTTTTACAACAATTCTCTGGTCACTCAATAATTCCAAAAAGTAATAACTTCTCATTCTATTAGAGTAGGATACTTTGGGGAATGCGAGTTCCTTCACATTCCAGGTCTCTATTATGGTTGTCGGATTCTACATCCAACAATCGTGATTTTTTCAACGTTTTTCATTTTTTTAAATTGCATTTTTCTAACTTTATTTTTTTAAAAAAATTACACTAGTTATTAAATTGGATCCAACGACTAGTGTAATTTTTTCTTTAAAAAGTTAAAAAAGGCAAAAGAATGTGAGCTGCTGCATCATGAGAGCTAGAGCTTCCTATGCTTTTCACACGTAAGAGGGAATTTGGATCACCTTGGAGGCACTACAAAAAAAAAAAGACTTTTGGTGGCGACGTCGCCACTAAAAGTCTTTGGTGACGACTTTTAGTGGCGACTAAAGTTGTTGGCGTAAGTCCGTGGCTGATTCTTTTGGTGGCGACTTTCAAAGTCGCCACCAAAAGTTACCTTTAGTGACGACTTTAGTCGCCACCAAAAGTTATCTTTAGTGACGACTTTAGTCGCCACCAAAAGTCATTTTTATTGTAAAAAAAAAAAAATTCGTGAAAAAAATGAATTTTAGTGTCAGCAAAAACTACTAAGTCGCCACCAAAAGTCACTCGTCATCTTTTTAGATCCGGATTGGCCCGAAAGGTCGACCCGAGATCCATTCGACTCGTGCGAGTCTTGGCCGATCCAATAACTCGCTATCCCGAGCTGACTCGATTTTTTTGTGTGCAATATTCAAGTTTATTTGAAATTAAACCAAACATGTGCATACCTGAGATTCGAACCTGGGTCCCTTGCTTGCAGCCATGTGTGTCTTGCCATTCTGCCACTGCTTCATTTGTGTTATGTAAGTGCAAAATATTATATATATCTATATATATAATCTGTTAAAAATATTTTAAAAAATCTGACTTTTTATTTATTTTTTTTTAAAAATACTTTTGGTGGCGACGTCTAATTTTTTATTTTATTTTAAAAAATCTGATTTTTTATATTTTTTTTAAAAAAAGACTTTTTGTGGCGACTATAGTCGCCATCAAAAGTCTAATTTTTTATTTTATTTTAAAAAATCTGACGTTTTTTTTATTTTTTTTAAAAAAAGACTTTTGGTGGCGACTATAGTCGCCACCAAAAGTCTAATTTTTTATTTTATTTTAAAAAATCTGACTTTTTTTATTTTTTTTAAAAAGAAGTCGCCACCAAAAGTCTAATTTTTTATTTTATTTTAAAAAATCTAACTTTTTTTATTTTTTTTAAAAAATACTTTTGGTGGCGACTATAGTCGCTATCAAAAGTCTAATTTTTTATTTTATTTTAAAAAATCTGACTTTTTTTTATTTTTTTTAAAAAAAGACTTTTTGTGGCGACTATAATCGCCACAAAAAGTCTAATTTTTATTTTATTTTAAAAAATTTGAGTTTTTTTATTTTTTTTTTTAAAAAACTTTTGGTGGCGACTATAGTCGCCACCAAAAGTCTAATTGTTTATTTTATTTTAAAAAATATGATTTTTTTATTTTTTTTAAAAAATACTAGTCGCCACCAAAAGTCTAATTTTTTATTTTATTATTACAAAATCTGACTTTTTTTTTATTTTTTTTAAAAAATACTTTTGGTGGCGATTATAACCGCCACCAAAAGTCTAAATTTTTATTTTATTTTAAAAAATATGACTTTTTTTTATTTTTTTTAAAAAAAGACTTTTTGTGGCGACTATTAGTCGCCACCAAAAGTCTAATTTTTTATTTTATTTTAAAAAATCTGAGTTTTTTAATTTTTTTTTTTAAAAACTTTTGTCGCCACTAAAAGTCTAATTGTTTATTTTATTTTAAAAAATCTGACTTTTTTTATTTTTTTTATAGTCGTCACCAAAAATCGACTTTTAGCGGCGACTATAAGAGTCGTTACCAAAACTCAACTTTTAGTGGCGACTTATTTAGTCGCCACCAAAAAGTCACCACTTAAAATCAATTTTCTTGTAGTGAGGGGGAGAAAAGAAGGGGGGGGGGGGGGGAAGTAAACATAGAAATACGCATTCATGAAGGATCACTAGTCAAGGAATTGAAGGTCCATCATTCAAATAGGTTCGCAAAAGTTATGTTTTTCTCTTCGTTTTTTAAAATTGAAAATCTAAATTAATATTTCAAAAATCCGAATCCATCAATAATACGTCTAAGAAAATTTGGACGAAACGGTCAGCAGTATTTTCTTTCTTTTTCAACAAAAACAAATTTCAAGCTGAAAATGAGAGACGTCTTCCAAAAATGTCTCCTAAATAAGCAAGTGTATAACTTGCCTTTCTGATTATATGTTGTATTAATTGTGATCTTGAAATTGGCAAGCCAAAAGGAGGAAGAGATCTAAAATTGGCAAAGCTAGTTACAAATTTGAATTTGTTGTCAAATCGATTATCTGTTGGCTGGGTCATATATACTTCTTTTGAATCTACACACAAATATGAAGTAGCTTTGAAATTATGGGCATATATTTGTACATTTATACCTCTTAAAGTTCTTCCAGAAGAATTCAAATTTGGTGTGCTTGAGGGGAGAATGAAACTCATTGCAAGGTTTAGCGTGCTGATTTCTTTGGTGTGCTATGGGAAAGATGAAAATCATTGCAAATATGATTTTTATTGTTCCAATCATTATATCAGAAATAACTATATATGATATATTTATCTTTTATGTTAAATTTTATTGAACTCCATAACTACAAAACGAATATATAGTCAAACAGTTAAAAAAATTTATATCTGAATTATATATTGTATGTCAGTTTTTAGATCATAAAATAATTTCACATTTATTTTGATTAATATATATCCTTATCAATTGATTTAATTTTGTATGTGTATATATTTTTGACTTTTACCATTCTCAAACTAATCAATTGCGTTACAGGCCTAAATAGACAATTCAATTTTAGTATCCAAGATGTTAACTTTTTCCCTATCTATGGCTCTAATGACATTTCTTATCTGAATGAACAAGCAAAGTTGGACTTTGCGTTTTGAAACTCGTACGTGTATTTACGTACAAGAAATGCCTCTCCCACTCCATGTGATTGTATATTACGAATATCTTTCATGGTATTTATATATAGAGAGTCCCACTATTCTACATATCTTGAATCACCTATATGCTTAGTACTATAAATTGAATACTTTCTTCTCTCATTTTTGTCACGCCACATTTCATACCAAAATGAAGCCTCCATTCTCATACTGTTCCCTTGTCTTTACTCTTTTATTATATTTTTCTCATGCCTTAGCATCATCTTCTCATGAACACTTCCTTCAATGTCTCTACCATCATTCCCACAACAACAACTCCACAACCTCATTCTCTAACCTTATTTACACCCAAACCAATTCCTCATACTCATCTATACTGCACTTCTCCATTCACAACCTCAGATTCTCATCCAACACAACTCACAAACCTCTTCTCATAGTGACACCTCTTCATGTCTCTCACATCCAAGCCTCCATATACTGCTGCCAACGCCACGGCCTGCAGGTCCGAACCCGAAGCGGCGGCCACGACTACGAGGGCCTCTCCTACGTCTCCAACGTCCCGTTCATTGTCGTCGACCTCATAAACCTTAAATCGGTCCAAGTCGACGACCAAAACAGCACCGCATGGGTCCAAGCCGGGGCTACAATAGGGGAAGTTTACTACGACATTGCCAAGAAAACCAAAACTCTTGGGTTTCCTGCAGGCGTGTGTCCCACTGTAGGTGTAGGTGGACACTTCAGTGGTGGAGGCTATGGCTTCTTGATGCGAAAGTATGGCCTTGCTGCTGACAACATAATCGATGCCAAGATAGTTGACACAAAAGGAAGGCTTCTTGATAGAGAATCCATGGGAGAAGACCTGTTTTGGGCCATACGAGGAGGTGGAGGAGCAAGCTTTGGGGTTGTCGTTGCATGGAAAATAAACCTAGTTTCCGTACCACCAAGTGTAACGGTGTTTAAGGTTACTAGGACATTGGAACAAAATGCGACAAAGCTCGTTCACACGTGGCAATCTGTCGGAAGCAAGCTTGATAAAGACTTGTTCATTAGGGTGACCATGAAAAGGGCAAATAATAATAATACTGAGAAAGATATTGAAGTTCAAGCTTTATTTGAAACCATGTATCTAGGAAGTGTGGAGAAGCTTCTTGCTTTGATGAATGAGAAGTTTCCCGACTTAGGCTTACTGAGAGAAGACTGTGTTGAGATGAGCTGGATTGAGTCTACACTTTACTTCGCCAATTTCCCGACTGGTTCGTCTCTTGAGGTTTTGACGAACAGAAGGGATCAAACGAACAACTTTTTTTTCAAGGGAAAATCGGATTATGTGAAACAACCCATTTCAGAGAATGGGTTAGAAGGGATATGGAAAATGCTTTATGAAGGAGAGGGAGAATATGCACAAGTGATTATGAATCCTTATGGGGGAAGAATGGATGAGATTGGAGATAACGAAACTCCATTCCCTCATAGGTATGGAAACTTGTACAAGATTCAGTACGTGGTGTATTGGCTTGAGGAAGGGAATGAAGAAGACGAGAGGCATGTTGATTGGATTAGAAGACTTTATGCTTACATGGAACCTTTTGTTTCGAAGTCTCCGAGAGCTGCGTATGTGAATTATAGAGACCTAGACATAGGGGAGAATAATGTCAAGGGCTATATAAGCTATGAGAAAGCTAGGGTTTGGGGTGTGAAGTATTTCAAGAACAACTTTGATAGGTTGGTACGAGTGAAGACTAAGGTTGATCCTCTTAACTTCTTCAGGAATGAGCAAAGCATACCTTCTTTGATATATACCCAATAGGAAGAAGGAAGGCAACTATATATATAGCTAGAAGCGTATATAGAGTAAAACAAATACTTCCAAGTCCTTATTGCTTCCATTTGTGTGTTATAAGTCTGCTAGTTTAAAAGTTTGAAATTGTATAAAGATATTAACTTTAGTCCGTTATATTAAATTCTTATGAATAATCGTCATTATATATTTGGCTGACATACAGATATATTGTGTTTGTATCATTTTAACAATTTAAAATAAATATGAGACTAGTACTGTATCACAAGTCTGAAAGAAGACCCTGCAAATTAATTAAACCCATATAAACAACAAAGAACTACATATAATTTCATCTTCTCTCCAAAAAATCTTTAAACATCGTTCTGTTGTCAATCACTTCAGTTTAAGTGAAAAATTCAAAGTGCTCTCTTATTGTATTCTACCTCTCATATTGGAAAGATATCCAAGACTTTTCTGACTGACCGTAATCAATACCTCATCAAAACTTAAGAAACCTGGCAAATGGACCAGTGATGCGCACTTGCACTATATCAATGGTCATATAGCTTTTTTCTTAGAAAGTCACCAAAAATTGGAGTATCAATGTGAACATGACTATTGAGCCAAATAGTAGGCACACTTCAGTAATAACGTGATATGACCTCTTTTGCGGGACGCCTTGAAATGTTGTGGCGGAGTTAGTCGAGAAGACTTGAAACGTAGCTTGGGAATCACAACGTTTGAGCATATTCTGTCATGATATGTTGGCAAGTATTGCAGCAAAGGCGCACGAAGGCCAAATCGTTGTTTGGTCTACTACTATTACCCAGTAGCTTATTCTTGCTAGCGTAATAAATTAAATGAGTAGGGCTCGTGGTTAGAACGAGGTGGAGTAAGACGCAAGTGACTGTAAATGTAAATGTAAATGTAGGGGCAGAAGGTATAAAAGGTGACTGGGATACTGTTCGACCAATCATTAAAGGCCCATTTAGTACAAGTACTACTGAAGAAAAGAAATGAAAGAAAAAAAATAAAAAAGGAAGGAGAAGATAAAAAATTATGTTTGGTATGTAATAAAAAAAAAATGTGTTTGGTATGTAATTTTTAGAGACTGAAATGCTCTTTCTTAAAAACTGATTTTTTTAATTAAAAATTTTAAAAAAAGAAGCCCTAATTACACTCCCACTCACACCCACGACAGAGACATTCATGCTCTTGGACGGCTACTGTAGAGTGCGATCCTTTCCCTTCGACGACTCCAGCGCCTTGGACGGCTTCACCGGCAAAACGATGACAACTTCAAGGTTCCGACAACGTTCCTCGACAACGGCTTTTGTTTTGATTTTCCGAAGTACTCTAGAACTTCGTCCAGGTGATCTTTACTTTGAATCTGCAAGCTAATTGTTCCTTTTTCTTTCGACAATGTTACTTCCTGGCATTATGCCCACACAAAGTTGAGGATGATTTTAACTAATTTCCTCCTTATTCTTCCACTCACCTTTCAACATGAAAATGCAATGCTAGCAAGCACAAAATGATCCTCACTGATGTCTGACAATTTGTATTTCATCCTATCATTATATTTAGCTAGGGAACTAATGGGGACAAAAGTGAATTGCATATGACTCCTCTGGTGCTTTGAAATATAATTAATAACATCAAAATAGGTTAGAAGGAACTCCCTGAAGGGGAATTAGTAAAACCAAATCCCAATGAGAAGGAATTTGTGATGCTAACAATTACAACTGGGAAAGTTCTTGTAATTTGCCCCATATTGAGGGGTCACTTGTATTAAATTAAAAAAACATCAGGAGAATATGCGCTTCACTTGAAAAAAAATGATTATCTCAAATTACTGCTCATAATCCTAATAACTAAATTTACGAGCTTCTATAAATTATCTCAAATTTCCAAATGCAGCAGTTACCTGATTGATATAAGTGTGCTTTCTGCATTTTTTTTTTCTTTTACCTCTTGTATGCTGGTAAGGATACCTCAATGGAGCATTTTTTTTTTCTTTTTAAATGCAAGCATTATTAAAATGGAGAACTAGAATATTTTCCCCCTTGTATGATGAGTCTGGGCTTCTAAATGTGCTAATTTGAGTGTTGTTAGTCACAATGTGGAGTGAGTTGTGCTTTTAACTGAATTGTTATACTAAGTTGTTGGGTTTTATTTTTTCTTTGCTAATGTTAGTGCTTTGGTGATTCCTTAAGAGGTTGAGATTCCTTATACTTGCTACTTATTTTAGTTTTAGATCTCAGTTTTCCTCCTCCACTATTGCTACAGTTAGTGCAAGATTTTAAGTTATATTAATTAGCTGAAACCGAGAGAATGAGCGACTTTTCATATGGATATTCATGGTTGTTTGATACTTTCATTGTTCTCCATCTTCCAAGATAGTCCATGTGCATGTTCTTGTGAGGTTCTTTGTGCCTATGATGTTTGATTTTCACCCGAACTTGTTTGTTTTGATATAATTAAGTGGCTTCAGTTGTTTTATTTGAAGTTGCTTCAGTTGCTTTAGTGCCTTTTCTGAAAAAAAAAAAATTGAAAGAATGCTAAGGTTGGAACTATAGTTTGGAGTTACACCATTTCCTTGACAATTCCTCTTGTTTGTCAAGTAAAGTCCAAGTCTAATGTTGGTTTTAATTTTCAGGTGCAAAATGGCGACATCAAGTGTTAATGACAATACTAGCAAAGATGTTCCTATTGTATAAGTGAAAAGATGTTTTTACAACTGATGTGCTTTCCTCAAAATTTTTGGCACCCAAAAGAACTCTAATCGGGTGTATGCTAAGTGCAAAAATGACAAGTGCAGACTTTCAATGGGTGAAAGCAGAGCATGTAGGGGACGGGGACACCAAAATCCTTCCAAGTATTGATACTATGGATAATGCATTACTGTGCAATCAGCGTTGAGGCTATGAAGATGGAATCAGTGCAAACTAGGGTAGCATTAGTTGCAGTGTTACTGATATTGTTCTTTATTGTGTTTGGTAAAGGCTGAAAATTATGTAATTATAGTATTGTATTGTCTTTTGCTAGTCAGGACTATGTAGTGGTATAGGCTGCACAGTCTTTTGTTTTAGTATATATGTAGAACAGTGTAGAAGTGTCTCCACATTTAAGTTATGTAAGGAAACTTTTGAATCCAAATACTAATGGACATGTAAAATATTAATTCCCTATACCTCAGGTGTTGTCTCTTTTGTTGCTTTTCCCGTCTCTTTTTTGCATTTCCTTTTTGTTTGAAATTTCTGCACCTGTAATCTACTTGATTGGTTTTGCACATAATGTACTTATGTTTTAAGTTGTATTTGCTACATTTATATAATTTAAAATTGCATCCATACTAAGAGAATCGATTACATAATATACTAGTTTAAGAAAGTAACATTCAAATAACCTTGCTGAAGTATGTCCAAAACAGTTCCATGATCAATTTAGTATATATAAGCAACATCATATTATTAAAAAAATAAAACTAATTAAAAAAGCGTCTCTGGACAAAAAGATCAAAGAACGTGCATAATGATTATCTAATATTTAATCGAACTCCAGCTAACATACATAAAATGATCATGAATCATTACATATATAGTTGTCAAGAATATATAAGCGAGAAAGGCCTTTAAGATTCGGTCTGGACTACCGTCAATGGGCAATTGAGAAGCACAAAGTGTTTCTCGATCGTTGCCCATCTCCAACATCAAACATACATGCTAACACTCCAAAGTTAGCTAATTTGACTGGACCATTAGAATCAATCAAAATATTCCCAGCTTGCATATTTTAAAATATGTGTAAGAGGGGAAAAAGAGAATGCCAGAAACCCATCATCTGCAGAAAAGATAGCCAACAATTTATGCTCCTAATTACAAGGTACTAAATCTTGAAGGACTTATGTTAAAGGCAGGTCAATGGAGGTACATTAAAGGCATCAACCAACTCCTCTTCTGCACCATGTGTGGCATTGCCCTCCTACTCATCTTGTGTATCTAGCTCCTAGGTTATGTCTACATAGGTTTGTGCATCCCTTCTAGTTGCATGATCCTTCCCGAATGCAATTGACAGTTTCTCAAAGAAAAGAAAAGTCTTGTTCTGCCAAGCTGCCTTGTTCCTGTATGTCTGCAGGTGAACAACAAAAAATAAATAAATAATCAAATACAGTTTAATAGAACATGCTCAAATGCATATATGGAAGAATGATGTACCTGTAGATATGCATCCCAAATAATGAACTCTGCAGTAATTGTTTGTGTCTGAGGGTCCTATCTAAACCCGCTTGTACTTGACCCATACACCATGCATACACGGCAACCTAATTAGTCTTAAGGGGCTTAATACGAGACAATATATGAGGATTTACCTATATACAATGACCAGGGACCTTCTCATCTAGCATTCTTTAATTTCTGCAAGTGCCCTTTTTGAAACGTGCCTTCAACCAAGTACACTCCCTGAACACTCTGCTCCACAAGTACATCTACAAGTAAAGCATTATGTTCCCTTGTCCAATGGAAAGACATACTCAATACAGTTTAACAAAACACACTTAAATACATATATGGAAGAATGGTGTACCTGTAGATATGCATTCCAAACAGCGGGCTCTATAGTGATAGTTTGTGTCTGGGGGTCTCATCCGAATCTGCTTGTATTTGACTCATACACCATGGCATTCAAGGTAGCCTAGTTAGTCTTTAGGGTCTTAATATTGGACAATATATGAGGATTTGCCTGTATACCATAACCGGGGGCCTTCTTAGCTAGCATGGGCTCTAATTTCTACAAGCACCCTTTTTGAAATGTACCCTAAACCAAGTACACTCCTTGAACACTCTGCTTCAAAAGTGCATCCACAAGTAAAGCATCTTGTTCCCTTGTCCAATGGAAAGACATGGTACTAGTATATTAGAGATAACAAAGTTAGAACATCATGTCTCCACACAACAAAATAGTTCATATATTTCAAATAACAATCTCAAACGACAACAATGCAATAGATGCTTAAATGAACACATAATACATAACACATTAATGTACCACACATAGATCAAAAGCTTAAGTCTATGCATAAAACAACATATTAATGTACTAAACATAATTTAAATACATATAAACTACATAACACTCATCATCGTCGATTCCTAAACTCAGTATACATTTGATTTGCTAAGTGAACCCTTCACTAACTCCAAGCATGTGTGGTTTCAATTAAAGGCATGGGATCAATGTTCCTAGTGGGATATATTAATGTGTCATCTTCAAAGAGATCTATTCTTGGTGGGGTATATTAATGTGTCATCTTCAAAGAGATCTATGGGCTCTTTCAGCATTATAAGGTTATCGAGTAAACAACAAATGATTATGATCTGATTGTGCACTCTAATTGGGTAATAGGAGGGACTTCTTAATATTGCCCAACTCTGCTTCAACATCGCAAAGCACCTTTCAATGATATTGCGTGTTGACGACTACTTCATATTAAAGAACTCAGGGGCATTTGATGGCGGACAATGCCACTCATTTAGATGGTAGTGTTGTCCTCTATACCAGTTTGTGTACCCCGCATCTACCAAGTAATAACACCTTAGAAAAAGCAACATTGAATTGGTCAGTTATC
Source organism: Biancaea sappan (assembly GCA_037074585.1). Lineage (NCBI taxonomy): Eukaryota > Viridiplantae > Streptophyta > Magnoliopsida > Fabales > Fabaceae > Biancaea > Biancaea sappan. Next base: position 74,627,578 of record CM073493.1, on the reverse strand, counting down.
AATAAAAACCCTTCGATAATCTTCATAAGATCATGTATTGAAATGCGATGCTTACCCGGAGGAACTCTGGACCCATGCCTAGTAACTGCATTACATAACACTCGTCCATCAGCTACATACCCTTTCAATCTAGGCAAGACAAATATAAATTGACCATTTTGAGTGCAAAAGCCTAGCACATTAGTTGAAATATCTCTTTTCCAATTTTGATACCTTGCCTTGGCATCTATGGGAACCTTGATCCTTATGTGTGTCCTATCAAGGGCATTGTTAATTTTTCAATTAACATGATTTTTGTGTATTTTTTTTTTGACATTTGAACCTTGATCTTGCTTGAATTTTACTGATGTAATTCTTTTGGCCTCAAGATTTTCTAATTTTGAATTTCTTGAGCTCAATGTTGCTTTCTTGATTTGCCCTCATTTTTATGCTAATAATTGGTGGTTGATCTTGCATTTCAGGATACTAAGAAGGACCCCCAAATAGAGGAAAGGAAAGCAATAAGGAATTAGAAAAAAAATGGAAGACACAACCTCAGCACCAAAAGACAAAAGCAGAGTAGCTTTTTCTTCCTTCCACCTTTGCAGTGCAAGTACCCAGTGCTCAGAGCTGGATACCCAGCGCCCAGTGCTGGAGAGGTAAAAATCAACAATTCTTTCTGTCACTCATTGCTGTAGCGAGAGTGCCTCTGTTGCTCCGTTAAGCTCCAAGCTGAAGATTTTCCTTGGTCTGTTTCTCTGTGATCCACCACTGCAGCTATGAAAACGTGCCGTTGTAGCGGCAGAGTGAGTTCTGAGCCACGTCAGTATTAGTTTAAATAGCTGCATAGGTGAATTCTTAGGGTAATTCTGATGCGAGGGAGATAGAACGATGTTGTTTTTGCTGAGAAGAGAAGAGGGAACTCAATTTTCAAGGTTTGGGGGCTCAAATCCATCATCCAACCTCCGATTCATGGCTTTCTCTATCCCTTTTTTTGCTTTCTATCATTTAAATTTCATGAGTAGCTATATTTTCCTTCTAGAGTTATTATGAACTTAACTCTAATTTAGATTTTATTTTCTCTCATGTATCTACAACTTTTATTCAATCAATTTAAGTCTTTTTATTCATTTTATTATTGTATTATATGGACTTGATCAATCTATGTTTCTGCTTGTTAGCTAATATGAATATTAGTTATTCTCATTTAATCAAAGCTAGGTTGGTCAATATAGACTTAACTTACTTAAGGAATTGTGTAGGCATTATGTATCTTAATTAAGATTCGAGAGAATTCTTTTAAGTTAATAGATTAACCTAGGATTAACTTATGTGATTGATAGAGTTGTAACTGCATGAGAGAGGTTTACAATTTCTAGGACAGAGAAGAGGGATTAGTAACCCTAGGCTTTTAATTAAATTAATTTCAATCAATCTGAGTGTTTATTTGCTGTTATTTAAGAAAAACCTTATAAAAATTTACTATCACTTGATTTTACTTTATCAGTTCTTAATTAGAGTTGTTTTCAATCTAACGCTTTCGTCTAACTAATTTGATTAAGTGTTTGGGGTAAGTGGCTAACTATCCAAGAAATTTAACGGAATTAGTTAGACGAAAGTGTTGGATTAAAGACAGCTCTAATCAAGAACCGACAAAGTAAAATCAAATGACAGTAAATTTTTATAAGGTTTTTCTTAAATGACAGCAAATAAACACTTAGATTGATTGAAATCAATTTAATTAAAACCCTAGGGTTACTAATCATTCTTCTCTATCATAGAAATTGTAAACCTTTCTCACGAACTTACAACTCTATCAATCGCATAAGTTAATCCTAGGTTAATTTATTACTTAAAAGAATTCTCCCAAATCTTACTTAAGATACTTAACACCTACTCAATTCCTTAAGTGAATTAAGTCTGTACTAACTAACCTAGCTTTGATTAAATGAGATTAACTAATATTCCTATTAGCTAACAAGCGGAAATAAAGTTAAGGTTTACGCACTCGTCCTCCCTATTCAGTATTCTACTCTCACCTCCCTTTCCTGAGTTCGATGACAGCAACAAGTAGAAATATAGATTGATCAAGTCCATAGAGTGTAACAGTAAAATGAATAAAAAGACTTAAATTGATTGAATAAAAGTTGTAGATATATGAGAGAAAACAAAATCTAAATTGGAGTTGAGTTCATAGTAACCCTAGAAGGAAAATCTAGCTACTCATAAAATTTAAATGACATAAAGCACAAAAAGGGATAAAGGAAGCCATAAATATGAGGTTGGTTGATGGATTTGAGCTCCCCAGCCTTGAAAATGGAGTTCCCCCTTCTCTTCTCAGAGAAAATGGCATCCTCCTATCTCCCTCGCATCAAATTACCCTAAAAATTCACCTCTGCAGCTATTTAAACTGATACTGACATGACTTAAAACTTGCTCCACCGCTGCAGTGGCATATTTTCAACACTGCAGTGGTGGATCACAAAGAAACAGACCAAGGAAAATCTTCAGTACATCGCTCAAGGGAGCAATGGAGGCTACTTATGTTAATGTAAGTGTATGATAAACTAGAAATAGATAGTCACCTTTAAAAATTTCCACCCGGGATATGTTGAATTTGAAGGCACAAGCTCAGGGGTTTTGAATAACTCTCCTCCTAAGCGCATCATAGCTTTCAAAACCCTATTGAAATGCCTACTTACACTCTCTCATAATCTCTTGAATTCAGCTTGGATGACTCTATTTTTTCACATGATGAGACAAAATGTGTGAAGAAATTGCAACTTGCTCATCTACAAGCATTTTTTTGTGGGTTTAAATCCTCTTATAATGTCAAGCATAGCACATAGGGAATCTAAGGTTGACCTATTCATCCTCGTTAAGTTATGGCAACCTACGTCATTGCTATAGATCAGACTTCTAAAATAAGCCCTCTGCGAATTGAAGTCGACATTGTAAGTTTTTTTTACGTAAAAATACGATGCCTATAATGAATAACCCCAACAGCAAAAATGTAATATCTAACAACAACAAAGATCATGTTTAATCACCAAGTCATAGCAGTAGCTATCATTCTAGTTATAAGGTTAGCCATAACTGAGAAAAAAAAAAGTTAAAATTTATGGAAATCAAGGTATATATATATATATATATATATATATATATATATATATATGTAGGACTGCATAGCCCATTGAAGCACATATAGGTGTCACAAATTATGACATTGAGCTTATAATTTGAGAATGAACATTTCCATAAATTTTAAGCCTATAATTAAAAACAGAACATTTCTTAATTGTTTGTCATTCACACCATGATGAAGATGAACTCTATTATTTCCTTTTTTTTTCTCTGTGTAGTTATTTGTAAAGACTAGTTAGAGAGGTACTTTCTAATTTCTCCTGTTATGATTATAATGGCTCAAAATGCTCTTGCTTACAAGGCACTTTTAGTATTGCTTTGTAGACTAGGATAATTGAATAAAAAACAGTGGACATAATCAAATTAGAATAAAGATTTCTAACAACCAAAATCATTTATTTGTTAAAAATTGTGAATCCTATGACTCTATTCAAAGGTTGTCCTATTCCTATGTCTTTTATTAAGTCTTCACGTTTCCCATAATTATTGCTTCTGAATCTGATATTAAGTCCTAAAGATTGATTTCGGTTTTGAGCCATTCCTAATGCATTTTCAAGTAAAAGATTCATTTATTGCCTTGTAAAATTCATGGAACTAGAGCAGGTGTTTCAATAAGCTTTTTGCATGTAAATTAATAAAATGGAAATTTCAAAAAAAAATGTAATAGAGAGAATTACACTTCAAGAAAGGTTAAAGTTTTTCTTTGTCTCATCGTATGCAAGAACTATGCATATGATCTTATGTGATCTGTCACATTCATGTTTCTTGATTTTTAGGAGAGCAAGAAGACTGTACTTCTGCAACTATTGTCTGAGGCCAAGTTGTATAATATTCTTCAAGAAGGAAGTAAGATGTTATATAAAAATTTCTACTTGTTAAAATTACATGCTCTGACGACATTGCAAGGATTAAGTCAACACATTTTAATTCTTCTCATTCTTTGGTTTTTTGGCTGTATTCTTAGTGTGAAGTGGTGTGGTGTTGATGAAGACAATAATGCACAAGTCATTGATCTTCTTGGACTAAACCTTGAGGACCTTTTTGTATACTACAACAGGAAGTTTTCACAAAAAAATAGTTTTGATGTTGTCTGATCAGATGGTAATTATTAATTCATTTCAAAATTGATCCCTTCTTTTTGTTTTTTGTTTCTTTACCTTTATGCTTCCGTCAATGGGGCTCTTCAATTAAAGCTCATGAATGCAAAATGTATTCTATTTTTATTAACTTGACTACAGCTTACGACTATTACAACTGATGGTTCAACACCAGTAGGAAACAAAATTGAAAGAATATAGCTTTTTAATGCACAAGCGAAAAAATAGGCTCAAGCAATAAAGAACACTTAAGAGAATATTGAAGCAAAAAAAAAAAAACTAGATCTAGGAAAATGATAGACTTTCAAGCACAGAGCGGAGACGCGATATCAACGATGAATCACCGGAGCACTAACTAGCAAACACATTAACTACAGATGCAAAGATGACGAACGAAGCAACAATACCTTTGTCGCACTCACTAGTGGCTATTAGGGCTTCATCGAGGACAAATTCGGGATTCACGCATGAAGGACAGGACAATTTTGAAAACAAAGGGGCTAATTTATTGTTTTCTATAGATTAGGACTGATTTTCCATCCAATACCTGATGGAAAACAGTCATGCGAAATTGATGGAAATAAGCCATCAATGGAGTCCATTGTTCCCTGTAGCTCCAGGCCACCAAAAAGTTAGTAGTGGAAAAAAAAACTCTGCATTTCCTCTTTCATTGCACTGTAGCCAGGGGTACCGAACATGCCTTAAATGCTGCCGTTAGGTACAGATGTTGTCTTTCAAGGAGGAAGAGATCAGAAATCTTGTATGAGCTCGTTCTCTTACAGCAAGGATCATTTTAGTGAATTAGAAATTCGGGAATTAAATTTCTTCCTTGTACTTCGAGCTGTTACTTTTGTATACCCCAATGTGTATTCAAGAAATAAAAGGAATTTTTTTCTTGTGCGGAATGATGTTCCACGTGATGGTATGGTTTGGTGCGCGATCAAATGAAATTCCAGGTATATGATGGATCATGAGTGCTGTGAAGGAGGGTTAACTATGGAAATAATCTTGAGAGGACAAAAATGTGAGAACTTGGTTAAATATAAATTTTTATTGTGACTATGGATGACAAATGGGAATATGCAAACTTGATTTGGCTATATATATATATATATATACTTGTTTATGTGTAGTCTTCATGCTACATTCAGCTTCCTATTCCTTCTCGTGCGTCATTCTCACCTAAATCCTCTCCTTTTGCCTTCCATCCTCGCTATGAGAATGAATAGAATTTGTTATTAAAAGTTTTCGACTCATTTCTACTAAATATATTTGTGATTACTCTCGTTAATGTTGTCGATTAAGTGTTTAGTCAGAAAATATACTTGTTAGTGAACCAAATTTTTTCTATTATTTAATGACTAAAATTTAGTGCAAAATATTCGTTTACTGCACACTTACTAATTTTCAGTCAGTATCCTATATATCATTTTAAAATATTATTTTTATTTTTTAAAAACTTTCTATAAATTAATTTAAATAATTTTAGATGACAATGGTCTAGCACTTTGTGTGCTCTAGAGTGTCCATCTTGAGCACATATGTCTGCTCAAGATGGAGACATTTTATTTTAAATATTTCATATAGAGAGTTTTTTCTTTTAATTTTTAAAACAACATATATATTAAAAAATTGTTATGTTGTATTATCTTATATACAAATTTTATGTTAATGAGAACAATTCTTTATTTTTAATATATATATATATATATATATATATAAGATTTTATAAGACTTGTGCATATTTTTAAAAAAAATTTCATTATATTGTATAATATATAATATTGTTATGTTTATATGATTATTATATATTATTAAGTTAGAGAAATATAAATATTATAATAAAAAACAACAAATGTGTAAATATAAAATATGATTTATAAAAAAATAAAAAATAAATAAAAAACACTATCTCTAGCACACATGAGTGCTCCAGAGACAATTTCTCGATCACATACACGTGTGATGGAGTTGTGTTTTCTTTCTTAATTTTTATATAAACACATATATTTTATTTTTTAAATTAGAGATTAATTATGTAAAATTTTTAAATTGATAATACTAACCAAAATTATCTAAAGAAGAAGTGGCTCGAGAAAACACTTCCTGAGCACATGTATTGCTTGAGAACGGCCTTCTTGAACACTGTGTATGTGTATATGATATATACACATCACAGTGTGTTTATATACATATAATATATATATATATATATAGTATATTTAAATATAATTAATTATATTTAAAAAATTAAATTATTTTAATACTTTTAATATAAAAAATTCACAAAATAAGGTATGCTTTTCTTAATTTTTTTAATTAATCCACCACTACCCTAATATATAATTTTATAGAAGTAATGGTGATGAGAAATTTTGAATTACTAAGATTAAGGGTTAAAGATTATGAGTATTTTTATGGGTTTAGTTTTAGCATTATTTTTATGAATAAGCTAAAATTAAAATAATAGAATTTTTAAATTTGAATAGTCATTACATTCATTGTATTATAATTTTATGCAAGATTAATTAATGTATAAACTATTAGATTAAAAAATTAATACCAATATTTTAAATTATAAAGTGAACTCAAGAAAAAAGATCTAAATTGTTATTTCAAAGTTATTGATATGCAAGATCTCAATTCTATTTTTTTTATTTTAACTTGTTAAATATTTCTATTTATCACATAAAAACAAGAAGTAACTCTCAACTTTAGTAATTCAAAATTACTCATCAATTATCACCATTATTTTTATAAAATTATCAAGATTGTGGTGGGCTAATAAAACAAATTAAAAATATAACTTATTATGTCAAATCTTTCACTTTAAAAAATATTAACATTATCAAAAACTAAATCTAACTATATTTTAAATTAGATGAATATGAATACAAAAGCCTAGCTGTGACATATAAATATATGTATCTATAATACATATATATATATATATATATATACACACACACACATATATGTAATATATATATATATTATATTATATTATCTGTGTCGAGCACACTCTATCCTTATAATATTATAATATAATTTTATTTTATTTATTGTCTTTAAAAAAATTTAAAATTAAATAATTTAAATTTTTTAATTTAAATAATAATTACATTTATTATATGATAATTTATTGATATGTAATACCAACAACTTTTTTAATTTAATACCGACAAATATATATTTTAAAAAATTGTTATGTTGTATTACATTTTTTTAAAATAGAGAGGATTTGTCTACTTTAATCTATGTAATATTTTTTTAAAATTAAAAAGAATTTATATAATATTTTAAAATTGATATAGTTATTATTTATTATTTTTTTTAAACATACTAATATTAATATTAGATTAATATAAGTACATAGCATAAAAAAATTACCCCACATGCATATGGCTTAAATATATATATATATATATAATATTATATATTACAATAAATTATATATTTATATACAATATTGTATTGTATTATATATATATATATATATATATATATATATATAAGATTTTGTATAAATATTTTTTTTTTCAAATTTTTTCTTTTAAAAATAATTTTCTCAAAAGAAAATTTAAAATAAAAATTAAACAATCTATCAGCATACTAATTATGTAAAAACAAATAATATATCAATATAACTTACAATATAAGCTACTATAGGTTATTTAAAAACAAATGAGCTAATATATTGGTTATTTAAATCTATTAATATAAAAAATTAAGGTAAGAACAAAATACAAAAAAATTAAGGAAAAACTAATGTTACTTGACACACAGTATGTCGAAGCAACACGTGTTGCTCGACACATAGAGTGTGAGCAATATGTGTTGGTACATGTATTATTAATTAGATAATTATATATATTTTATTTTATTTTATAAATTTATTAATTAAAATTATTATTGGTATAGGTATATATTTATTTACTTAGTAGACAGGTTGCAGACACTGGATGGGAGATAGATGATAATCTTTGACTGAAAATCAGTATAAAAATTTTAGTAGATATTATTTATCAGTAGAAAATTAGTCAGAACTGAATTAACAACTATCAATTTAGCAATTGAAAATATTTAGTGAAAAATTAATCAAAAAATCCATTTTCCTACTGAAATCCTCGTCTTTCCTACTGCTTTTGTTATAGGTATGGCAAGTGATTGCTTTACTATTTAACGAATATTTATTTAACATAAAATAACTTCTTGAGTTAATATTCTATATATTATTTATATGAAGTGTACGCGAAGATTGGATTCAAAAATAAAGAAAGAAGTAATTTATACAGCACCCAAAAAATAAATAAATAGTTCTATAGTACTTCCGAGGCACACGTATCTAAAATTCCCATTTGAAGCGCTTGAAGTTGACAATTACAGCTTCCATGCTATTCACGTAAGCCACTCCATGCTTATCCACTCAAGGCTTGTGACACGCTGTAATAGTCAACTTAAAAGATATAAGATGTTATTTAAATTGTGAAGAATTTTTATTTAATAAATTAGTCTTTTGAAATAAATTTTTTACGACTTAATTCACATTAATCAATATTGAAATAATTAACTGTGGTCTCAGTTACAATTGTACAACATAGACAATGAACACGGAAAATTAGTCTAGACTAAAAAATTAGCACAAAGTCAATTTAGAAATTCTTTCTTCATCTTTTCCTTTCCCATTTACAATATTAACATGTTTGCATTGCACACTACAAATCTTTAACAGCTAGCGTAAAAGACGTATGGGGAAATCTAATATAAGACTCAATCTTATAATTTTATAAGAATTTGAATTATGGGCTTTTTCTTTTCTTATGATAAGGGCCGACTCAAACTTTGACCCCTAACTCTAATAATTCTTTACCATTTGAATTACAAGTTCTACATATGATGAATTAGATGCTTAATTATATATAGGTGTTTATAAAATGATGTTTTGGTCAAAAATATATGCATGGGAATTTTCTTTTTTGACACGTACGTACAATCATATTGTGCTGACTGCTGAGCTATAAAAAACATTTATTTATTATGCTTAGTATAGTTACCTGTGTTCCGTTACAATTAATAAATTACAGATTTGAAAAAAAGAGGAAAAATAAAAGAGAGAGATGGAACTGATCAAAATGAGTTAGGAATTCAAATTCAAAATGATTATATGATTGGATCATATCAGGATGACTTAGCCACGTTGTAAGTAAATCTGAATTTGATGATTTGACAATGCAAGTTTGAACTGCAAAGAGGTACGAAAAGACGATCTGAACATTCTAAATGAAGTTATTCTGGCATTCAAAAATACTGAGAATGTATATATATATAAGGATATATTGTTCAACAAGTGTCCCTTAAATATGAAGTTGACAAAATATGAAGTTGACAACTGGGGCTGCTTCGTAGGCTCTGACTCTGACCAAACTAAATTAGACCGAAGATGACTAAATTCGATTGATTATATAACGTAGAGAAAAATTATTCTACTATTGTCAGATATTGCAACTCCTAATTTAACAACAAATTGTGAAGTCAATGATATTATGTGACTTACGTATGTTTATTTCATTAATTTATTAAGATTTTACTGGCAATATTGGAATTTCAAAATGTTGAAAATGTATTGCCAAGTTTCAAAAATAACGTAACCAGCTTCTTTTACCAAGGGATATATATAATATTGCAACGAAAATATAAATCAATTAAGAGGGAATATTCCACCTTTATACTTCACTAGTGAATTAAGGTCGGTTTTGGAATTTATTACTTTTCATGTTAATACTATTCAGAATTAAATTCAAATTATACTTGATTAAAACAATAAGGGCAATTGACATGCATGTATGAAGACTTAACTACTTATTTTTAATCTTCTTATTTTAACCGAGACTTAAATTATCAATAAAACATATGAGAAATTGCTTACGCTTTTAATCTTCTTATCTTTTATGGTTCTATAAATTACATATATATAATTATGACTTGGTTTGTATCATTGTTTACTGTTGTTGACTTTCTTTTTATCATCATTTTCTATACCTTCATCTTTCAGCATCCCCTTTTTATATTATTATAATTATTTTTTAACTGTGAACGTATATACTTTAGGTATTTTTTGTGTCATTTCAATCAAAATTTCATCAAATTTACTCAAAAATTTTTTTCGCTGATGTCAAAACAATTATTTTACATTTACATAATATATTTAAGATGCTATATCTTTTAGAAAAAAATCAATGAAACTAATAAGGAGAGATATCATATCCTTTTATCAAATAAAATAGTCCCCGTTGGGCTCTGTGCACCCCTGAATTTTGGCTAAAATGATAGTTTTATATACAATATTTTGAAAATTTATAGTTTGACCCTAAACTTTAAACTTTTTCACTTTGATCCCTGAGATTTTGGCTAAAATTACAGTTTTAAGTACAATATTTTGAAAATTACATTTTAGCCCAAAATTTTAAACTTTCTTTTCATTTGACCCCTAATTTTTAGCTAAAATTATAGTTTTAAGTGCAATATTTTTTAAATTTATATTTTTGCCTTAAATTTTAAACTTCCTTTTCATTTGGCCCTTACAATATTTTGAAAATTAAATTTTGTTCTCCTGACCAAATGTCCTGGCTCCGCCAATATGCCTCTATATATCTTATTTATTTGTTGTATTTATTTTTAAATCTTAGCGCATATCTTACCCTAATACCATATATAACTAATAATAGCTGCATTTACGATGATATCTTCGGAATTTGTCAGGTCAGGGTAATTTCTGCTCAAGCAATTGTGAGGGCATATTATACTCTTCACGCTAGTCTGATGCATTTAAAATTTTAGTATGAGTACTTTTAAAAGAATTAAAATCAACTTGTAAGAAAGTGTGATATATATTGACTCTGGCATTATACATACATACATATATATATATATATATATATATATATATATATATATATATATATATATATGCTATTATAAGATAACAGATGGACAATTCTCAGATAACACCTTAATTTGACATCGCAGAAAAAATGGTGTTACGTGAGAATAGTTTGCATATTTTGTCATTTCACGTGACAGATTCAGCCTGTCAGATATTTTTATATGTTACTAATTCTTGTCTTTCTAGTTTCTATAGTAATTAACTTCACAATAAATTTTGTTCTACGAAAAGCATGCAAGCATACAAATTTTGACAAAAGATCAAAAGCACATTATTTTTGGTATTGATGAAAAGAGAATAAATTACACATGGAATTTAAATTGTTTGATTAATTATATTTCTATTTACAAATGGTAAATAAAGTATAATTTAATTATACTTCTTTTCTAGCTAAACTTGAAAATGTATATATATTGAATAGTTTAAAGAGTATATGATATTGATTTACCTGTACTATCAAACACAGACATCTTATAAATTTAAAAATAGCAATGTAACATAAAGATAGCATAATATCTAATATTACAATATTGTGCCAAATATCTACACTCTTTTCTTTCTTACCAATTGAATTAACTCTTTTTTTAGCTTGGTCTATTTTACCGGTTTTTGCATAGTGTATTTCTTCTCCTTCATGGCTTCTGCCTATGTTTCTATAAGACCAAAAAAGTAGCATCACAACGCCTTTTTTTTTTTTAAAAAAAAGTAATTAGCTCTGTACATGTGTATGTATCATTAAGAGTATCTCCAGTAGTAAACTTTATTTGAGATACTTATTGTGCGTCTTACAACGCCACATCATCACTTTTGGCTTTAAGCACTCTAATAATGCAACTCTTAAGAACTCATAAATGAGTCCTACAAGCAACTTTCTACTACTTTAACATTTATTGTATTTTACTAACATTTATTGTGAGTTAATTATTTTATTGTTATTTTTTGTATAAGAACTATTTTTACGCGTGATAAATTCCAGTGGTGAACCATAATAAAAATCGATTCTTAAATTTAAAAATCCCTTACTCTAATATTATAATATCCATTAGCTGGGCAAAGCCAAATTTTCAAATGAAATAAAAAAAGTGTTTAGAATTTAGTATCAAATCAATGACACAATGAAAAAGCGATCGACCATCGGCCAATAATTTTCTAGTATATATATTAAAGCATGCATATATACGTCGCGGAGCTTTCACACATATTGATGATCCTTTCTGATAATCATTAACAACGAAAGGTCAAAGAATAAATGAGTCACGTTATCCATCTGTATTTAGAAAATTTTTGGTCAATTTGGGAGGTAACTCAAAAAATCTTCTCATTAATTCTTTAATAATTTTTATCACCAATCAAATGCCCTATAAATCCCAACTCAGATTTCCCAAATTAACACATCCAAACAGAAACCTACCCAGAAAACAAAAAAAAAATGTCTCCTCCTAGAATACCACTGTTACTCATGATCTCATTACTCTCCATTGTTCTCGTATTCTCTCAAGCCTCAGCTTCAAAACCGTCATCTAATTATTATAATTCTCACAATCCCAACACTTTCATCCGTTGCCTCGTAAATCACTCCCATCCCTCTCACCCCATAACATCATCAATCTTCACTCCGAACAACGCCTCCTTCCCTTCCGTTCTTCAAGCATACATTCGAAACCTTCGCTTCAACAACTCCTACACTCGCAAACCCTACCTCATCCTCACTGCCTCACATGTCTCTCACGTGCAAGCCGCCGTCATTTGTGCCCAAAACCACCACTTGCTCATGAAAATCCGAAGTGGCGGCCACGACTACGAGGGCGTGTCCTACGTGGCGGAATCCCCATTCTTCATCCTCGACATGTTCAACTTCCGAGCCATCCACGTCGACATCCAAACCGAGACGGCGCAGGTCCAAGCCGGCGCCACCCTCGGCGAGGTTTACTATAGAATAGCCGAAAAGAGCAAAACCCATGGCTTCCCGGCTGGGGTATGTCCCACGGTTGGTGTTGGAGGACACATGAGTGGAGGAGGGTATGGGAATATGATGAGAAAATACGGTCTTTCAGTGGATCATATCATTGATGCACAAATAGTTGACGTTAAGGGAAGATTGCTCGATAGAAAATCTATGGGTGAAGATTTATTTTGGGCCATACGAGGTGGTGGGGGTGCCAGTTTCGGGGTTGTAATCTCGTACACACTGAACCTAGTTCGCGTCCCCGAGGTTGTCACTGTTTTCCAAGTTCGTAGGACACTCGAGGAAGATGCCACAAACATACTGTACAAATGGGAGCACGTTGCACCGAACATCGATGATGACCTATTCATTAGGGTTATTATCGACGTGGTGAATGCTACTGCACAAAGTGGGAGTACTTACAAGACTGTTAGGGTTACATTCATAGCATTATTCCTGGGAGACTCTGAGAGGCTTCTTTCTGTAATGAAAGAGAGTTTTCCTGAGTTGGGTCTGAAGCAATCGGATTGCATTGAAACGAGTTGGCTTAGGTCGGTGCTGTTTTGGACGAATATTAACGTGACGACGCCTGTGGAGATTTTGCTCGATAGGATGCCTCAGTCGTTGAACTACTTGAAGAGGAAATCTGATTATGTGAAGGAAGTGATTCCAAAGGAGGGATTGGAAGGGATATGGAAGAAGATGATTGAGTTGAAGGACACATTGCTTTATTTTAATCCTTATGGAGGAAAGATGGCTGAGATTCCGGCGACTGCCACCCCTTTTCCTCATCGTGCTGGTAACCTATGGAAGGTAATTTTAAGAAGGATTAGGCTTGATTATATACAATTTAATTTCTTATATGTTGCTATTAAATTTTTTACTAAAAAAAATATGGGTAAAAATTTTATTGAAATTTAATAATGAAATGCTCAGTTGTAAAAAAAAAATAATTATTTTAAAAGATCTACACTACTTGTTGTATTTTTATTAAAAAATTTGGTAATAAAAATATAAAAAAGGTACATAAGTTTTTTTCTTTTAAAAAATCATTTTCTGTGAAAAACCTGAATTATTATATTAAATAAAGGCTGTATATATAATTAATAGGTTTTGTAAGTTGCTTGAGAGCATGGAAATATATATGGATAAAGTAAAATTTTAATCCTTATCACATTTTCTTGCACTGAACTATTTGCAAGGGATGTTTGGATATAAAAAGTACAACATCACACTCATGAATATTTTAATTTTTTCTTATTATAAATTCTAACATTTCCCCACACCTAAAACTCCTTAGTGGGATTGAAGTATGTATGACGAAGCACAAACCCATCAGTTGTGTTAAAATTTAAATTATCCCGTATGGTGTGAGGAAAATTTTCTTCGTAATTAATTTTGACGAAAAAAATTATTTGTCTTTCTTTCACAGAAGATATTCTTTTTCTATTAAAACGTATGTACATGCAACAAAAAATATATTTTTTATGTAATCCAAACAAAAGAATTTTTTTTAAAAGGAAGAACAACAAAAATTTTTGCTATTGATTATTTTCTTTAAAAAAATTTCAAATAAAATTTTTCAAAAACAACAATGATATTTTTGACGAACAAAGCCTCAATTAAAGGAGTGAGAGTATCAAGATCGAATTCTTGATTACTTGGTCTTAAAAAAATTCTAGTATATACTAATTCAAATTAAGATCTTTTAAACCAAAAAGCTGTTACTTTTAAATGAATGTGGATACATGAATAATTTCTTTTATTATTGTAATATCTATATATATCAGGTACAATATCAAGCAAACTGGAACGAGGCAGGTAAAGAGGTAGCAGAATACTACATAAACTTGACGAGGGAACTTCATAAGTACATGACTCCCTTTGTGTCCAAGAACCCTAGAGAGGCCTTCTTCAATTACAAGGATCTTGATTTAGGTATAAACCACAATGGTAAGAACAGCTACGAGGAAGGCAGAGTTTATGGAGTGGAGTACTTCAAAGACAACTTCGACAGGTTGGTTCAGATTAAGACTAAGGTTGATCCTCGTAACTTCTTTAGGAACGAACAAAGCATCCCTACTCTCCCACAAAATCGAAAGTGATCATACATATATAGAACTTTGATCGAAAGGTGGCTCAGAAATAATGCTTGATTAATTAATGTTTATCATGTATTTTATTATGGGAATATAGAAACTAGTGGTTCAATAATGATTACGTACACAATCTGTTACAATATAATTTAGATTGGAGTACAAAAACTTGCTTATTTGGATTGGTTGCTTTTAAGCAAGAATAATCATGTCAATAAGTTGTTATCTAGTTCAGCTTTTCATTTACTTTTTAAATGTTTTACATCGGCAATAGATTCTATAAAAAGAAATAATTTGATACGATTTGGACTTTTGGTCTTAAATATTTTATCACATTTCACATTTTTGACATCCACGTAAGTTGTCTTTGCGCTAGTTTTTTAGCCCCATACTAACATTGTAATACAGACGTCATCACCTACATTGCATAATTACAACTGAGACTATAATTAATTATTTAATTGCCTTCATACCAATTGATATGATTTGAGACAGAAGAAATACTTATCCCTTAATACTAATAGCTTGTTGGGTGGAAATACCTCACAATATATATACTATTTTATATCTCTATGTGGCCAATGGAAAATATCTATACATAATCTGCTGTCTACATACATACTGATAGACATAGAGTTGTCCCTACAACAATTTTTAACGACAATAAATACGTGTATGTGTATATATATATATATATATATATTTCCATCAAGCATCTATTGTGAGGTCTAACTTTCTTTGATGAATTAATACTTCTATATATACGCAACTTATCAAGCCAATACTTCACCTCATTTTTCAGAAGAGAAAACTGTTTCCACGCCACTCGCATAATTTCATTCTTTTTGTCATCAATCGCCACTTCAATGCAAATTAATACACGAACAAGCACATCATGCTACATTACAAAAATCATGTAATCATTGTTTTCAATCATGATCATACACATTCATATGCACATATGAGTATCAAGTTCACAACACAACTTACACACGACATAAATCTCATGAGTATTATACAATGTCCATTTTCAATGACTACTAAAAGTATTCACTGAAAGCTAGACTTTTGTGTCGCCATCCAAAATTTCACTTCCACTGATCATGACCACCGAAAGTCTGACTTTCATAGAGTCTAATTTTTAATCATCACTTTTGTCTCTCTTCATACAGTCTAGTTTTTAATCATACAATGCATAGTCTTAACATGAATTTTCACACACTATAAGACAACAGTGTTACAAATAACCCTTTTCTTTGCAACACTTAATTGCATTGATAAGCATTTCTTCAAGTCCATACTTGAATTCAAATCCAGCTTCTATGAGCTTCTTTGATGAAAGATCTGGAAATTTGACACCTTTCATTTCCTTCAAGGATCTGCAATAAGAGGAGAAGAAATCATTAAATTAATTGTTAGATGATGAAAACGAAGTCATTTACTCATCAAACAAAATTTCATATATATGAACAGCATGGAGACGGACAAGAACTCACTCTAAGGATGGTAAGCGAAATTCTGGGTATTTATTGGAAAGAATTTCTAACACCTTTTCAACAGTTGCCAAACATGTTGAACAATTGTATCTCCCTTTGGATTAGGAAGTTCAAGTAGAAATATGTGTTCTAGCCACGTCATCCACGTGCACCATAGGTATTTGCAAATAACCAAACGGGTGCTTATCACCTGCCTCAGTTTACTGCAATTAGTATTTTAGGAAACTAAATTCAACTAATATTTCAATTTCTCAATTTGGGAGATTTTGGAAGAGAGAATTTTTCCAAACAAGAGAAACAAGAATTGCCATTTAACCATTTCTTCACCCCTCTCTTCGTTCCTCTTCCACTTTCTTTGGATTCATTTCGTTTTTGAAAAATTAAAGTTATTTAAATTTAATTTTTAAAAAATTAAACATCTCAATTTAATTATTTTGTTGCTATATATGTCTCAATTCTCATTGCCAAAAATCAATAGAAGGATGAAATTGAGACAAACACAATTTTTTAAAAATTAAATTGAGTCATTTTAACTTTCAAGAACTATGTTGATGAGATAATAGTAATTTTTCACAAACCAAAATACTAAATTACTCTTCTTTTTAAAATTGCAAATAGAAGGAGAAAATTGTATCTAAATAAAAAAAAATGTGAGAAATTAACTGTGTGTTTTTTCCAAGATAAAAGTGCACTAAGTGATATTTTTCAAGAATCAAGTTTTCAATCATCACTTTTGACTCTCTCTTCAAGTACAACAATAGAAAAGATCCCATTCTGGACCGAAAGAGGTAGGATTCCAATGAATTTGGATAATCAGACATAGTTTTTAGAATATCATAATGACGTTGATTTTTAACCGTTAGATTAGAGGTAAGATTTCATGTCTGTATTTTTTTTTTAATAAACAAATACCATATTTAAACAATCTATATCCTCTAATGTGATGGCTAAAAAGCAACGTCACTATAACATTTAAAAAATCACGTTAGAGGATCCAATCTTGATTCCAACATTTTTTCCCTTCAAGATTCCAAAGTAAAATTTAAAAAAAAAAAGTTAAACGTAAAACCATATAAGATTAATTAATGATAGGGTTTTAAAGTTTTAGGAACATCAAAATCATTGCCAAACTTTGAATTTTAACAAACACATGAAGAGAGTTGTAGCACATACCAAATGCTAAATACAAGGAAGCATGAACAGAGCTAGGAAGCTTGGGACAGATGAATGGTCCAACAACGAAACTGGGAATCACAGTAACAACATCTAACCCATGTTGTTCTCCAGATTCAAGCACTGCTTTCTCTGTCATTGTCTTAGAAACCGCATAGGACCATCCAAATTTCTTGGAAGTTCTAAGATATTCTACGTCACTCCAACACCTCTCATCCATCACTTCATCATCTCTACCATTATAAAAATTAACAGCGAAAACACTAGAAGTGTAAACAACTCTCTTTCACAGTTTTTGATTTCCGGCATGCCTTCAAAATACCCAATTCTCCATTAATGGATCTCTCGGTCACAATCTCTTCAGCTTCTTTCTCTTCAAAATCAACAGAGGAAGCCACATGGAACACACCAATGCACCCTTCAATGGCTTCCTTGAAACTTTCTGGGTCGCTGAGATCTGCCTTCACAATCTATAGCTTTTGGGATGCTCTTGGCAAATTTGTGAGAAAGCTCACATCTTTCCTTTGTTCTGCACATTTTGTTGGAATTTATTATTATAAAATATTAAAATATATTATTTTCCTACATAAACTGTCAGCATCCTTTATGTTGATTAATTTTGGTGTCTTAAATATATATATACATATAACCGTTTATAAACGTTGAATATATATCTGTGGGTTTAATGATTGGTGTCTTAATATATATAGACGTTGGGCTGGAGCATTATATATATGTACGTTGGAGCAATTAAACGTACGATTGTCTTAATTCCCTTTTATCCAACAACAGTTTTGTTTCTACGGGTAGAGAACCTCGTCTATATATAGCTTCTTGTGTGCGTGGTATTATACATAGGTGAACAAGAATAAGAGAAAAAATACAAGTGTGAAAAAAAATATCTATAATACTATGTGTGATATTTGGGTAGAGAAAGGTGTAGAAGAAAGTGATTCTGGTTTATTTCTTTTGTGCTAAGATTGTAAACAGGTAGACGATCAATTACCTGAGTTCTTATATTCTCGATGTAACATGTCTTAGTACTCATGCACCGAGTGATCTAGCAAAATCAACCTGTGGGAGACACGAAATTATTTTAAAAAAAATAAGTTACTCAAATCTCATAAATCAAGTACCACGTAATTTATTTTTTAATGTTAATCTTTAATTTCTTCAATTTTGTGTTTACTCTCATCAAACACATTTAATGGAAAAATCTTAAGACGGTAGTAGCTTTTTAGAAAATAGAACTTTTTACCATTGAAATTGTATCGATCTTCTTGTAATAATTTATATTGTAACACCATGCAATCTCTAAACAAAAACTAGAAGATTGTAGGGAAGACAAACTCATAGTTGAATTAATTTGCTTCAAATTTGGAAAGAGATGATGTACCTGGGTGAGATCTAACAGTGGCATTAGCGGAGTAACCATCCTGAAGGAGTGTCTTGATGATCCAGGAGGCAATGAAGCCAGTACCACTAGTCACACACACTCTTCCTTTCCCTTCTTCCATTGGAACAATAAGATCGGCTGCTAAGTGTTGTACGAGAAGAGCACAAATTGAATCTGGGAGATAAGGGAAGGGATATAATATATGTCTGATCAGTTCTTTCTATGACACCTGCTCCTTTGTAATTGGATCAGCTATGACAAAGTTATCCATCTTTCGAAATGTCCCTCTTTCTTCCTTTTCTTTTTTCATCATGTGTCCACTACTTTACATCAACGTTAACGTTTTAAAGTGCGGTTGTGATTGTCGTTGTGGTTGCTATGCGAGTTGTTACGATTGCAGATGTTGTGGACGCTGCAATGCAGTTGCGGTTATTGCGACCGTAAATTTTTTTTTTTGAGTTACAAATATTGTAAAAAGAAAATATTAAAAAAATATATAATTGTTATATCTCTTAATTTTAATTATATAGTATATTATATTTGATATCTAAATTAATTAATATATACTCTATACAAATATATTAAAGACACCTGTGAAATGTTTTTAAAAAATAACTAATTAATATGTTAATAAGTCTTAAATAGTTTTTTCTCTTTCAATTTTTTTTATTTTTCTCATTTTTAAAATTTTTTCTTCTTTTTATTTTTTTAACAAATTTTCCTCTTAATTTTTCTAATATTCTTCTTTTAAATTTTATCAAATATTTCCCTCCAAATTTATTATATACTCTCCTCACTCCCTTTTGTTTTAATTTAATTTTAATTAATTTTTATTTTTTCCCAATCCAACAAATCATCTCATGCCACTCACCACTTCTCAGTCACACTCACACACTATAATTAGTAGCTGTACTCAGAAATCATGTCAGAGTCAGAACCTTTCATCTCATCTTGGACTCTTGGTTCTTCTCAGATCTAGCTTCTCACTTTAGATAAAACAGAGTAGAAGCCTCTCAAGTCTTGAAGCTGAAGAAGCAAGCCACACTCCTGAGTCCTGACCTCACTCCTCCCACCAAACTAGAACAGAGCAAAAGCACGGAAGCAGAACAGAGCACGGGCTGCACAGATGGCCAACGGGAGATGAACGGACGGCCAAGGGGAGATTTGCAGCAAGCAGCAACGACAACCAAGCTTCTTCATTGCAAGCAAGTCCTTCTTTCTCTTCTCATCTTAGATGTCGATTTTATTTTTTGACTGTGAGGCTACAGTTGCACTGAAAATCTGATTTTTTTAAACGTATTATACAAAAAAATGCAATAGAACAGCGTTACAACAGCAACGCCGTTCCGTTGCGATAGCAACGCCGTTCTAATGCGGCACAAACATGTGATATTAGATCATCCCGCAATTTGGATGCAGTGATCACCACATCCACAATATTAATTGCAGTCGCATCTCAAATTGCTTTACATAATCCTTATAAACTCGTTAATTTTAATGAGCAGATAGTCATTAATGCACTGAGAATGTCGAGGCTGGGTGTTTGGTCTCAAAATCTGTTAAGATCGATATCTTACTTAAAAGCAGTCAAGACAAAAAATAAATCAAATTTATGATTAAATCGGTGATCAAAAGATCTTACTTTTAAAAAAATTATAACTAAAAATATATCTATGTATATAAAAAGAAATCACATAAAAGCATAATATTATATTAAAAACAATCAATCAATACAAAATTTTAATAAATAAGACCCAAAATATAATAATAGAAAATACATTTTTATAACAATAACAAGAAACATTATTATATAATATTTGAAAACATTTAATAGTAAAGAAAAAAAAAGTAAAGAGTAGCATCCACTTTCTATTATATTTAAAAACTTTTTTTTCCTCAGCAAATAAACACTTTCTTTTTCAAAACCTATAATACTTTAAAATGTCATTGTCAACTGTCACTAAACTAAATTAAAAATTGAACAAATTATAAGTGGTAAGACTGTAATTGTATAGTATTAGTAAAGATTTAAGTTATTTTAATGATTTTTTTCTTCCATTCTAATTTACCTAATAGATCAGAAATATATGAACAAATAAAAAAATGACAAAAATAAAAAAAATTAATGTTATTTGATTGATAAAATCATAAAAACGTAAGATCATAAGATTTAATTTGAGATCCTACTGTGATGCTAAAAGATTTAAATCTTACATAGAATCAGAATTATTTAAATTATTTAGAATCGTAAGATCATAAAATCTTAAGATTTAGATCAAAATCTTAACAACCTTGTTTCGTCCAATCTAGGTCGTTGGATTTCACAAACAACGGCCCAGATTTCTTGATATTGTTTTCTAAAAAAATTTTTAAAAAAATATTCTGAAATCTGAACTGTTAGTTATGAATTCCAACAATTCAGATTAAATCAAACAGGAGATCCTATTCTTACGTTACTCTTACCAACTTCTTGTTGAGATGTTAAATTCTTTTAGTCACTCATAGAAAGTCTTAATTACTAAGAATTCTTTCTCATCCATATAATCAAGTTCCTTCGTTTCAGATTGATGTAGAGTCATTCTCCAAGTAATAGCTTTTACCATATTGATCATCCATATTATTTCCATTTTTTTTAATATTACGGTGAGCAGTGAAATTTTTTTCTTTTTTGGGGACAGTTTTATAGATGTATCCCCTCACATAAATTCTATGTGTTTGTATGTTACTCTCAAGATAATCCCAAAAGATATTAACTTATAAGAAGTGATACTATATTTATTTAGTAACTGCACTAACTCATTTATTTGTATGTTATTTCAATTATAACATTTTGCTAGCTATTGGCTATGTTTTTACTATTGTTCTCTATTTTTCTTTCCCTCTCCCTTTTACTATGTTTGACTGCTTAACTATTTAAGTGGAGAGTACTTTTGTGGTGCTCTGTATCCCAGACGTGCAGTATCATTTATGCCATCAAAATAAGTTTAAACGTTATTAATTACGAAAAATTATAAAAGCCCTGTTTGGTTATGTTTTTGTTTTAATTTTGAAAATAAGTTTTATAAAATTGTTTTAGAAACTATTTTTAAAAATAAAAAACAAAATGCATTTAGACGATTTGTTCTAAAAACAATTTTAAACTAAGTAAAATAAAAAAAACGTATTTGGAAGATTTAATTTTAAAAACAACATTTAAAAATTATTTGATACAAAAGTTTTTATGTAATGTTGTGATAAATTTAACACAATAAAATAATTAATTAAAATATTTAAATAAATCATAAAAATAAATATAAGTCAAATATATTAATTATCATGGGTAAAGCTACAATATCATTAATTATAAGTTTTCATAAGCAAAGTTTATAAAAAAAAAAAACAAAAATTAGAAAACAAAAACATAACGTAATCGATAAAATGATTGTTGTAGCTATATGCAGTTTGTAATTTGATCATCATATCTTACCATTTCTAATGCAGCTTTATCTGTCATTCTTCACCAATTTTAATTTTTAAATGTACACTCTTCAATTCACATAATATATTTTATATTTTATTGAGATATATTTTGAGAATGGGGGCCCAGAATCCTATATATAATTTATTTATAAATTAAAAATAAGTTAAACTAGTACCATTTTTGTTTTTGATTTGCTTCATTATAAAATAATTTTAAATGATTAAATGAAATATTTTCTTCCTTATATTATAAGCAAATGAGAGGGACTGCCAACTTGATGGGGATGCTGCTTGCGTAATCAGTGATGAAAATGGGCTAGGGAAAGCTTGAACCCAATTCCTCCTGTGATGAATATAAGTACAATTGAAATTCTTGGAGAGTTATACACTTGTGTATTGATAACACCATTCACTATTTCTTGAAGCTTGATCTCTCCCCCGATGAACCATATAGCCAAGAGAAACCATGAACCAGAATAGAAGAGCTTGTCCCACCCATGAGCAAATATTTCATAATAGCCTCATTAGACCATACATCTTTCTTGGTATATCCAGATAATAGTCATTTCTGTACATTCAATGTACTCTACAGATAAAGGAATACATAGAGTTGCACATAGTAAAATAAAAAATTGAAAGATTTCATTGAAATTGTTTATTTGGAAATTTCTTGAAAAGCTAATCATAGGTTCTTCTCTCCATCGGAACAATAGGGTCGTTATGCTTATTACTAAACTTGTTGTTATTTGAACAAGTAAAGTTATGTCTTTGTCTGAGTGGGAATAGCATTCCAAGTAAAGCTCTACCAAACATGGATTGAAGCTTCACCTTAATTGTTATTTGAACAATGATCGAGGGGGGGTGTTCTAGTAGTTCCTACAAGGTGGAGACAATGGGATCGATCTATGGACTTTCTTTCCTTTTGCCGCATTTCGCTCAAAGGGTTGAAGGGAGATAGTGCATCAAACTGTTCGCCAAGGCTAACTTGATCCTCTTCCCCAAGGATCCCATATGAGGAAACCCTAAGGGAGCCACCAACTCCAACTACAGTCCATGTACGATCCATACTAGATCTCACCAACTGCCCATCCTACCTCCTCTACATTCTTGACAGCCCATCTTTGCCTTATGATCAGTAGAGTCTTTCAATGGCATGTTTCGATCCTCTTCCCCATTACTTAGAAAAAGTGAGCCACCAATTCAAGTACAAGATACTATTATTATCGCCTAGACAATTATACATCCAACCCGAATTTAGAAGAAGAATTAGGCCAAAAATTAGGATACATTCTAGGAAAATAAAACTTTCATTGAAAAGAAGCAAATGAAAGGCTTTCATAAAAATTCTTGTAGAATTGAGAATGAAATTTTCATTTAGTACATGTCAGATCATGAATTAGTAATTGTATCCAATCTCCAAAAAAAATTCCAATTATTTTGAAATTTCTCTTTTTGGAATGGAATATTTACAGAATCCTCATAAATAGGACCAAACCTTATTCCACGGTATTTACATGGAATTCCTCGTTTTTCTTCTTAAGCAACTCCCCGAGAAGGCTTAGTTGATCCATAATTTATGTTTCGTCTTTCGTTTCCTTTTCGTTTATTTTTAAGAGATATATCAATCAATTCTGATTCTTTTTCTATTGATTATTTTCTGAAGAGATGTATGGATCCATGGGTCTAGGTCTGTATAAGTTATGTTTATAGAATAACAAAAAAGTGCAAAAGCTCTATTTGCCTCTACCATTCTCTGAGTCTCTTCCTTTTTGCATATGGCATCACCACACCCTTTGGAAGCAACCATTAATTCGGAACTTAATTTGAAAGCTATATTTCGACTCGGACATTTTCGGAATACCCTTAATAACCAACGAATGACAAGTTCTTTTCTTTTTGTGGATCCTATTTCAATAGAAACCCATTCAAGTTTTATTAAAAAAAAATCATTTCTTTTATATTATTTTACGTTTTTCTCATCAATTTTTCTTTATCTTTTGGATGTAAAATTAAAAAAAAAAGAAGAAATGAATGTTTAAATTTTAGTCCATCCTATCTAAGAAGACGAGGAAAAACTTAAAAAATAATAATAACAAAGAAAGAGTACAAATAGAAATCTCTGTAATTTTTAAATACTATTGAAACGAACGCAGCTAAGTAGACCAAGGCAATGGATTGTGAATTAAATGAAAAAGTGATTTATTTTAATCCTTATATGGAGGAAACATGGCTGAGGTTCCGGCGATGGCCACTCCTTTCCCTCATCGTGTTGGTAACCTATGGAAGGTAATTTTAAGAAGGACTAGGCTTGATTATATACAATTTAATTTCTTATATGTTGCTATTAAATTTTTTGCTAAAAAAAATATGGGTAAAAATTTTATTAAAAAACCAATAACCAAGTGCTCGGTTGTAAAAAAATATACAATTATTTTAAAAGATCTACACTTGTTGTATTTTTATTAAAGAACTTGATAATAAAAATATAAAAATAGTACATAAGTTTTGTCCTTTTAAAAAATAATTGATTTCCTCTCAAAAACCTGAATTATTATATTAAATAAAGGCTGGTTAATTAATAGGTTTTGTAAGTTGCTTGAGATCATGGAAATATGGATAAAGTCAAATTTTATCACATTCATAAGTGAGGTTTTATGATTATAATTTATATCCTTATCACATTTTCTTGCACTGAACTATTTGCAAGGGATGTTTGGATATATAAAAGTACAACATCACACTCATGAATATTTTAATTTTTTCTTATTATAAATTCTAACATTTCCCCACACATAAAACTCCCTAGTGGCATTAAAGTATATATGACCAAGCACAAACCCATCAGGTGTGTTAAAATTTAAATTATCCTGTCTGGTGTGAGGAAAATTTTCTTCGTAATTAATTTTGACGAAAAAAGTTATTTGTCTTTCTTTCATAGAAGATATTCTTTTTCTATAAAAACGTATGCACATGCAAGAACAATATATTTTTTTTATGTAATCCAACAAAAGATTTTTTTTTTAAAAGGAAGAACAACAAAATTTTTTGCTATTGATTATTTTCTTTAAAAAAATTTCAAATAAAACTTTTCAAAAACAATAATGATACTTTTGACAAACAAAGCCTTAATTAAAGGAGTGAGAGTACCAATATTGAATTCTTGATTACTTGGTCATAAAAAAATTCTTGTATATACTAATTCAAATTAAGGCCTTTTAAACCAAAAAGTTGATACTTTTAAATGAAAGTGCATATACGTACTTATCATATATACGCAATTAATACTTCTATATATACGCAACTTATCAAGCCAACACTTCACCACATTTTTCAAAAGAGAAAACAGTTTCCACGCCATTTTCAGTTTAGTCCATCACAAGGACTTACTCGAGAAATTTCTTTCTTTTTTGTCATCACTCGCCACTTCAATGCAAATTAATACACGAACAAGCACATCATACCGCATTACAAATTAAAATTATTTATTCATTGTTTTCAATTAAGATCATACACATTCATATGTACATATGAGTCACAACACAATCTACACAACATAAAATCTCACGGGTATTATATTTTCAATGTCCATATTCAATAGTCACCAAAAGTCGTTACTGAAAGTTAAACTTTTGTGACAGTACCGAAAATTTCACTTTCAATAACTATCAAAAATTTGACTTCCATGATAGAATTATTATAAAATCACATAGAGTCTAGTTTTTAATCATCACTTTTGTCTCTCTCTTCACCTACAACGCATACAGTCTAGTTTTTAATCATACAACGCATAGTCTTAACATGAATTTTCACTGACACTACAACAACAGTATTACAAATAACCCTTTTCTTTGCAACATTCAATTGCATTGACAAGCATTTCCTCAAGTGATCTATTCTTGAATTCAAATCCAGCTTCTATGAGCTTCTTTGATGAAAGATCTGGAAATTTGACACCTTTCATTTCCTTCAAGGATCTGCAAGGAAGAGGAGTTAAGAAATCATTAAATTAATTGTTAGATGATGAAAACGAAGTCATTTACTCATCAAACAAAATTTCATATATATGAACAACATGGAGAAGGACAAGAACTCACTCTAAGGATGGTAAGTGAAATTCTGGGTATTTATTGGAAAGAATTTCAAACACCTTTTCAACAGTTGCCAGACATGTTGAACAATTGTATCTCCCTTTCGGATTAGGATGTTCAAGTAAAAATATATGTGTTCTAGCCACGTCATCCACGTGCACCATAGGTATTTGCAGATAACCAAACGGGTGCTTATCACCTGCCTCAGTTTACTACAATTAGTACTTTAGGAAACTAAATTCAACTAATATTTCAATTTCTCAATTTGGGAGATTTTGGAAGAGAAAATTTTTCTAAACAAGAGAAACAAGAATTGCCATTTAACCATTTCTTCACCCCTCTCTTCGTTCCTCTTCCACTTTCTTTGGATTCATTTAGTTTCCCAAAAATTATTGTTATTTAAATTTAATTCTTAAAAAATTAAATATCTCAATTTAATGAACTTTTTTGTTGCTATATATGTCTCAGTTCTCGTTGCCAAAAATCAATAGATGGATAAAATTGAGAAAAACATAATATTTTAAAAATTAAATTGAGACACTTTAACTTTCAAAAACTATATTGAAGAGTCAATGGTAATTTTTCACAAACCAAAATACTAAATCACTCCTCTTTTTTTCTCCTAGCTTCCACACATAATTTCAAAATGCAAATAGAAGGAGAATTTTATAACTAAATAAAAAATATAAGAATCCAACTTCATGTTTTTTCAGAGATAAAATTGCACTAAGTGATATTTTTCAAGAATCAAGTTTTCAATCATCACTTTTGACTCCCTCTTCAAGTACAACAATAGAAAAGATCCCATTCTGGTCCGAAAGAGGTAGGATTCCAATGAATTTGGATCCTTTGACATAGTTTTTCAATGCTACAATAACGTTGATTTTCAACCGTTACGTAAGAGGTAAAATTTCACGTTTGCACCTTTTTTTTTAAATAAACGAAGATCGATTTAAACCATCTATATCTTTTAATCTAATGGCTAAAAATCGACGTCATTGTGACATTTAAAAGACCATGCAGAGGATCCAATCTTGATTCCAACATATTTTTCCCTTCAAGATTCTACAGTAAAATTTAAAAAAAAAAAAAGAAAAAAAGTTCAACGTAAAACCATATAAGATTAATGTTAGGTTGTTAAAGTGCTAGGAACATCAAAATCATTGCCAAACTTTGAATTTTAACAAACAAATGAAGAGAGTTGTATCACATACCAAATGCTAAATACAAGGAAGCATGAACAGAGCTAGGAAGCTTGGGACAGATGAATGGTCCAACAACGAAACTGGGAATCACAGTCACAACATCTAACCCATGTTGTTCTCCAAATTCAAGCACTGCTTTCTCTGTCATTGTCTTAGAAACCGCATAGGACCATCCAAATTTCTTGGAAGTTCTAAGATATTCTACGTCACTCCAACACCTCTCATCCATCACTTCATCACCTCTACCATTATAAAAATTAACAGCGAAAACACTAGAAGTGTAAACAACTCTCTTCACAGTTTTTGATTTCAGGCATGCCTTCAAAATACCCAATGCTCCATTAATGGATCTCTCGGTCACAATCTCTTCAGCTTCTTTCTCCTCAAAATCAACAGGGGAAGCCACATGGAACACCCCAATGCACCCTTCAATGGCTTCCTTGAAACTTTCTGGGTCGCTTAGATCTGCCTTCACAATCTGTAGCTTTTGGGATGCTCTTGGCAAATTTGTGAGAAAGCTCACATCTTTCCTTTCTTCTGCACATTTAAATTGGGAAGATAAATTCATAGTTTAATTAAGTTGCTTCATATTTGTATAGAGATGATGTACCTGGGTGAGATCTAACAGTGGCATTAACGGAGTAACCATCCCGAAGGAGTGTCTTGATGATCCAGGAGGCAATGAAGCCAGTACCACCAGTCACACACACTCTTCCTTTCCCTTCTTCCATTGGAACAACAAGATCGGCTGCTAAGTGTTGTACGAGAAGAGCACAAATTGAATCTGGGAGATAAGCGAAAGGGATATAATATATGTCCGCACTGTTCTTTCTATGACACCTGCTCCTTTGTAATTGGTTCAGCTTTGACAAAGTTATGCATCTTTTTTCATCGTGTCCGCTACTTTTCATAATCCCTGTAACTCGTTGATTTTAATGAGCAGATAGTCACTCATGCACTGAGAATGTAAGGCTGAGTGTTTGGTAAAATAAATCAAATTTAGGATTAAATTGAGAATTGAAAGATCTTATCTTTAAAAAATATATTATAATTAAAAAATACATCTATGTATATAAAAATCACACTAAAGAATAATATTATATTAAAAACAATCAATCAATATAAAATTTCAATAAATAAGATCCGAAATATGATAATAGAAAAGACATTTTGTAACAATAATAAGAATCATTATTATACAATATTTGAAAACATTTAATAGTAAAGAAAAAAAAATAAAGAATAGCATCTACTTTCTATTGTATTTAGAAATTTTTTTTCTCACCAAATAGACATTTTGTTGTTCAAAACCTATAATACTATAAAATGTCATTGTCAGCTATCACTAAACTAAGTTAAAAATTAAACAAATTATGAGTGGTAAGACTGTAATTGTATAGTATTAGTAGAAATTTAAGTTAGTTTAATGAGTTAGTTTTAGTTTAATGAGTTAATTTAATGACTTTTTCTTCCATCCCAGTTTACTTAATAGATTAGAAACATAACAAATAAAAAAATAACAAAAATAAAAAAAATGTTATATGATCGATAAAATATAAAATCGTAAGATGTTAAAATTTAATTCGAAATTCTATTAAAATCCTAAAAGTTGTAAATCTTACAAATGATCGGGATTATTCAGGTTATTTAGAATTGTAATATCGTAAAACCTTAATATTTAGATCAAAATCTTAATAACCATACTTAGTTTAATCTAGATCGTTGGATTTTACAATCAATAACCCAGATTTCTGGATATTGTTTTCTAAAAATATTCTTAAAAAATCTTGAAATCTGAAAAGTTAATTGTGAATTTCAACAATTCAGTTTAGATCAAATGGGAGAGATCCTCTTCTTACGTTACTCTTACCAACTTCTTGTTGAGATGTTAAATTCTTTTATCACTTCTAGAAAGTCTTAATTACTAAGAATTCTTTCTCATCCATATAAGGAAGTTACTTCGTTTTAGATTGATGTAGAGTCATTCTCCAAGTAATAGCTTTTACCATATTGATCATCCATATTATTTCCATTTTTTTTAATATTACGATGAGCAGTGAAATTTTTTTCTCTTTTGGCAACAGTTTTTATAGATGTATCCCCTCACATAAATGTTATGTAATTGTATGTTACTCTCAAGATAATCCCAAAAGATATTAACTTATAAGAAGTGATACTATATTTATTTAGTAACTGCACTAACTCATTTATTTGTATGTTATTTTAATTATAACATTTTGCTAGCTATTGGCTATGTTTTTACTATTGTTCTCTATTTTTGTTTCCCTCGCCCTTTTACAATGTTTAACTGCTTAACTATTTTAGTGGAGAGTACTTTTGTGGTGCTCTGTATCCCAGACGTGCAGTATCATTTATGCCATCAAAATAAGTTTAAACGTTATTAATTACGAAAAAATGTAAAAGCTCTGTTTAGTTATGTTTTTGTTTTTGTTTTAATTTTGAAAATAAGTTTTATAAAATTGTCTTAGAAACTATTTTTTAAAAAACAAAATGAATTTAGATGATTTGTTCTAAAACAATTTTTAAACTTAATAAAATAAAAAAATGTATTTGGAAGTTTTAATTTTAAAAACAACATTTAAAAATTATTTGATACAAACGTTTTATGTAATGTTGTGATAAATTTAACACAATAAAATAATTAATTAAAATATTTAAATAAATGATAAAAATAATATAAGTCAAATATATTAATCATCATGTCTAAACTACAATGTCATTAATTATAAGTTTTCATAAGCAAAGTTTATAAAAAACAAAAAAAACAAAAATTAGAAAACAAAAACATAACGTAATCGATAAAATGATCGTTGTAGCTATATGCCGCAAAAATTAGAAAACAAAAACATAACGTAATCCATAAAATGATCTTTGTAGCTATATGCCGTTTGTAATTTGATCATCATATCTGACCATTTCTAATGCAGCTTTATCTGCCATTCTTCACCAATTTTAAATTTTAAATGTACACTTTCTTCAATTCACATAATATATTTTATATTTTATTTTTAAAAACTATAAGAAATTTTAACTAAAATTAATAAACCATGTTTATTGAGATATATTTTGAGACTGGGGGCCTGAATCCTATATATAATTTATTTATAAATTGAAAATAAGTTAAAACTGGTACCATTTTTTGTCTTTAATTTGCTTCAGTATAAAATAATTTTAAATGATTAAATGAAATATTTTCTTCCTTATATTATTAGCAATTGAGAGGGACTGCCAACTTGATGGGGATGCTGCTTGCGTCATCACTGACATCATGCCATGGCATTTAGATCTTAAACTCTTGGCCACCCTGTCACGTCTCTTAAAACATTTTCAATCGAGTTATTTATTGCAAGTTTTATAATATTATATTATTTTTTTGATTTTAAATAATTTTTTATTTTAATAATATTATTTTTAAAGATTTATAAATGAGTCTCATAAATAATTTTTTATTATTTTAATTTAATTAATGTAAGATAATTAATACAGATATGTTTAAAATTTATATACTAAATTCTTAATTGAATTAAATTCTAAAGAAAGTGAATTGATGTATGTATAGTTATAGGATTAATCTCAATCTTTATATGAAAGAGCAGTTTGAAACTATATTTAAATATACTATGAAACTGTAATATATATTATATTATTAAATTAATTATTAATTATTAATATTATATAATTTAGAATCTTTTAATATAAAATAAAAATAATACAAAATAGAACATAAATATAGAAATTTGATATAAATGATAAATAATCTATATAATCTTTTTTAATATATTTTTTAATAATATATTTAAATAAAAATTTATATAAATTAATAAAAAAGGATTTTATTTAAATTGAGTTGTTCTATTTGTATAATCGTCAATTACTGATATTGGTAAATAGCCCAAAACAATTTAATTATAATTCAATTCGTGAGAATTATAAGTCAAAAGTTTACATTCTTCAATCATTGATAAACAATTTGTTGGATAATACTCAGCACAGTTACCACAAATATGGATTAAAGCTTCACCTTAATTGTTATTTGAATAAGTAAAGTTATGTCTTGGTCCAAGTGGGAAGAGAATTTCTCTTCTGCATGTCCATGGAGTTTTGAAAAATACAAACATCTCAAAATAGATAGAAAGGTAAGAATTTATTGAACGAACCACACTCTTTCGTATACATCAAGAGTCCATTGAGGAAATGGGCTAAGGGAAAGCTTGAACCCAGTTCCTCTAGTGATGAATATAAGCACAATTGAAATTTTTGGAGAGTTATACACTTGTGTATTGATAAGATCATTCACTATTTCTTGAAGCCTAATCTCTCCCCCAGATGAACCATATAGCCAAGAGAAACCATGAACCAGAATAGAAGAGCTTGCCCCACCCATGAGTAAATATTTCACAATAGCCTCATTAGACCGTACATCTTTTTTGGTATATCTAGATAATAGATAGAAGCATAAACTGAAACATTTTGGAGTTATAAAGATAGTTATTAAAACATTAGCACCACATAAAAATATTCCTCCTAGAGTAGCTATTAATACGAATAACAAAAACTCGGTTATAGCCATTTCTATAAATTCAATGTACTCTACGAATAAAAAAATACATAGAGTTGAACATAGTAAAATAAGAAATTGAAAGATTTAGTTGAAATTGTTCATTTGGAAATTTCCTAAAAAGCTAATCATAAGTTCTTCTCTCCATTGGAACAATAAGGTTGTTATGCTCATTACTAAACTTGTTATTTGAACAAGTAAATTTATGTCTAGTGGGAATAACCTTCCAAGTAAAGCTCTGCCAAACATGGATTAAAGCTTCATATTAATTGTTATTTGAACAAATAAAGTTATATCTTAGTTCAAGTGGAGGGATCTTATATTTCCTATAGGGTGGAGATGATGGGGTCAGTCTATAGATTTTCTTTCCTTTTGCTGCATTTTACTTAAAAGGTTGAAGGGAGATAATGCATCAAACTATTCGCAAGGGCCAACTTGATCCTTTTCCCCAGGGATCCCAAATGAGGAAACCCTAAAGGAGCCACTGACTCTAACTACTGCCCATGTACGATCCATACTAGATTTGATCAGCTGCCCATCTTACCTCCTTTATGTTCTTGACAGCCCATCTTTGCCTCAGTAGATTCTTTCAATGGTATGTTTCGGTCCTCTTCCCCATTACTTTGAAAAAGTGAGCCACCAGTTCAAGTACAAGATACTATCATTACCGCCTAGACAATTATACATCCAACCCAAATTCAGAAGGAGAATTAGGCCAAAAATTAGGATACACTCTGGGAAAATAAAACTTCCATAAAAAAGAAGCAAATAAAAGGCTTTCATTAAAATTCTTGTAAAATTGAGAATGAAATTTTCATTCTGTACATACCAAATCATGAATTAGTAACTACATCCAATCTACAAAAAAATCCAAATTATTTCAAATTTTCTCTTTTTGGAATGGAATATTTACAAAATCCCCATGAATAGGACCAAACCTTATTCCATGGTATTTACATGGAATTCCTCCTTCTTCTTTTTAGGCAAGTCTTCGAGAGGGCTTAGTTGATCCATGATTTATGTTTCATCTTTCGTTTCCTTTTCATTTGTTTTCAAGAAATACATCGATCAATTTTGATTCTTTTTCTATTGATTATTTTCCAATCAAGATGTATGGATCCATGGGTTTGTGTCTATATAGATTCTGTTCATAGATTAATGAAATTGTGCAAAAGCTCTAATTGCCTCTGTCATTCTATGATTCTATTCCCTTTTGCATACGACATCGCCACTTCCTTTGGAAGCAACCACTAATTTGAAACTTAATTTGAAAGTCATATTTCAACCCTGGATGTTTTCTAGATGCCTCTAATAATCAACGAATGGCAAGTACTTTTCCTTATGTGGATCTTATTTCAATGGAAACTCGTTCAAGTTTTATAATAAAAATTCATTTCTTTTTTACTAATTTACATTCTTCTCATCAATTTTTCTTAATGTTTTGAAATGTAAAATAAAAAAAAAGAAATGAATGTTTAAATTTTAGTCTATCTTATCTTAGAAGACGAGGAAAAACTTAAAATAATTATAATAAATAAATAATACAAATGAAAATCTATGTCATTTTTAGATAGTATTGGGGTGGATGTAGTATATGTTTGGGAGCTCAGTGGATTAAACGTGGTTAGAGAAAACTATGTTTGATTAAACGTAATTGGAGAAAATTAGGTTTGGATGAACGTGATTTATGTTTAGGAGACACTTGGAGTAGACAAATGTGGTTTAGTGCAGGAACATGATGTTTAGATGTTGATGTGCAAACGTGGTTTAAGATGTGTAATTATCAGAAAGCACATAAGTTTTTTATTTAATTTTTTAATATAACATTATTATTTATTATCATTTATTTAAAAGGAAACTTTATTTTTTTGTTTATTTGTCTAATATTACAAATTAATCACTAATAAATCATTTTTAATTTTTTAATTTAGTAATTTACTAATTTCTCATAATAAATTAAAGATCTCTAATTAAATTTCAAAACATTTTTCTTCTCTATTAAATTAATTTTATTTCTAACTAAATTTCAATATAATTTTTATCTTCTCTATTAAATTAATTTTATCTCAATTAAAATTAATGAAAACAAGCTTATAATAATTTAACGAAAACAAGCTTCTCATTAAAGAGATAAGACAAATAAATTAAAAACAAGCATTCTATATTTAAGAATTTCCACATTGCTTAAATCAAGATGGGGATGAGGTTTTATAAATGTAGATGTGATATTGGGCTCATAAAGATTTAAGGAAGAGATGAGCTGTTACGCAAATAAACCAACACAAATTAAAGTCAATGAAATACAAATCAGACAATTTGTCCCCTCCCCCCCCCCCCCCCCATCCTCTTCTCATCCTTCCCCGCCTTCTATCGATCGGTACCATGGGTAAAATGTGGCAAAACCCACACCAACTGCGTCAACTTCATCGAAAAATCTACAAAATGTCGCAGCAAATCTACTGGGGTTTATGAGCTCCCAAACCAGGTTTAAGCTCTAATGTGGTTGGTGTGAAAGCCACGGTTGGAGGCACAATAAATGTTGGTTCTCCGAATTGAAAACGCAAACAAATAGGCTCGTAGACAAGTGGATCAAGGCAGTAGATTGTGAATTAAGTGAAAGAAGTGATTTATTTTAATCCTTATGGAGGAGATGGCCACTCTTTTCCCTTGACGTGCTGGTAACCTATGGAAGGTAATTTTAAGAAAGATTAGGCTTGATTATATACAACTTAATTTCTTATATGTTGCTATTAAGTTTTTTACTAAAAAAATATGGGTAAAAATTTTATTAAAAAACCAATAATAAAGTGATCAGTTGTAAAAAAAATATACAATTATTTTAAAAGATCTAAATTTGTTATATTTTTGTTAAAGAACTTGATAATAAAAATATAAAAATAGTACATAAGTTTTTTCCTTTTAAAAAATAATTTTCTCTCAAAAACCTGAATTATTATATTAAATAAAGGCTGGTTAATTAATAGGTTTTGTAAGTTGCTTGAGAGCATGGAAATATGGATAAAGTAAAATTTTATCACATTCATAAGTGATGTGGTATGATTATAATTTATATCTTATCACATTTTCTTGCTCTGAACTATTTGCAAGGGATGTTTGGACATATAAAAGTACAACATCACACTCATGAATATTTTAATTTTTTCTTATTATAAATTCTAACATTTCCCCACACATAAAACTCCCTAGTGGCATTAAAGTATATATGACCAAGCACAAACCCATCAGGTGTGTTAAAATTTAAATTATCCTGTCTGGTGTGAGGAAAATTTTCTTCGTAATTAATTTTGACGAAAAAAATTATTTGTCTTTCTTTCATAGAAGATATTCTTTTTCTATCAAAACGTATGCATATGCAAGAACAAATATATTTTTTTATGTAATACAAACAAAATATTTTTTTTAAAAGGAAGAACAACAAAATTTTTTGCTCTTGATTATTTTCTTTAAAAAAATTTCAAATAAAATTTTTCTAAAACAATAATGATATTTTTGACAAACAAAGCCTTAATTAAAGGAGTGAGAGTACCAAGATTGAATTCTTGATTACTTAGTCATAAAAAAATTCTAATATATACTAGTTCAAATTAAGATCTTTTAAACCAAAAGGTTTATATATACTTTTAAATGAAAGTGCATATATGAATAATTTCTTTTATTATTGTTTATTTGGATTGGTTGCTTTTAAGCAAGAATAATCAAAGTCAATAAGTTCTTATCTAGTTCATCTTTTCATTTATTTTTTTTTTGAATTTTACACATCAGTAATAGATGATATAAAAAGAAATAATTTGATGCGATTTGGACTTTTGGTCTTAAATATTTTATCACATTTTACAATTTTGACATTTACGTAAGTTGCTTGTTGCACTAGTTTCATAGCCCCAGACAAACGGTGTAATACAAACGTCATCACCTACGTTGCATGATTACAACTGATACTATAATTAATTATTTAATTGCCTTTATATCTCAATATAAATACCATTTTATATCTCACATTTTACAATTTTGACATTTACGAAAGTTGCTTTTTGCACTAGTTTCATAGCCCCAGTCAAACGTTGTAATACAAACGTCATCACCTACGTTGCATGATTACAACTGATACTATAATTAATTATTTAATTGCCTTTATATCTCAATATAAATACCATTTTATATCTCACATTTTACAATTTTGATATTTACATAAGTTGCTTTTTGCACTAGTTTCATAGCCCCAGACAAACGTTGTAATACAAACGTCATCACCTACGTTGCATGATTACAACTGATTCTATAATTAATTATTTAATTGCCTTTATATCTCAATATAAATACCATTTTATATCTCACATTTTACAATTTTGACATTTACGTAAGTTGCTTTTTGCACTAGTTTCATAGCCCCAGACAAACGTTGTAATACAAACGTCATCACCTACGTTGCATGATTACAACTGATACTATAATTAATTATTTAATTGCCTTTATATCTCAATATAAATACCATTTTATATCTTTAGTTTCTGCTGTTTACACAAATACATACATATAATTAACCTACAACAATTTTTAACGACATTCATCAAGCATCTATATATTGTGAGGTCTAACTTTCTTTGTTGAATTAATACTTTTATATATACGCAACTTATCAAGCCAAGACTTCAACACATTTTTCAAAAGAGAAAACGGTTTCCATGCCATTTTCAGTTTAGTCCTTCTTCATTCTTTTTGTCATCACTCGCCACTTCAATGCAAATTAATACACGAACAAGGCACATCATGCCACATTACAAAAATCATTTATTCATTGTTTTCAATCATGATCATACACATTGATACGCACATATGAGTCACAACACAATACATAAATCTCATGGGTATTATACACTGAATGTCCATTTTTAAAAACCACTAAAACTCGCCACTAAAAATTAGGCTCTGTTGTCGCTACTGAAAATTTCACTTCCAGTAACCACCGAATCTTACTTTCAGTGATACAATTATTATGAAATCACACATAGAATCTAGTTTTTAATCATTACTTATGTTTCTCTCTTCAAGTACAACGCATACAGTCTAGTTTTTAATCATACAACGTGGACTCTTAACATTAATTTTCACCGACACTACAACAACTGTGTTACAAATAACCCTTTTCTTTGCAACATTCAATTGCATTGACAAGCATTTCCTCAAGTGATCTATACTTGAATTCAAATCCAGCTTCTATGAGCTTCTTTGATGAAAGATCTGGAAATTTGACACCTTTCATTTCCTTCAAAGATCTGCAAGGAATGAGAGATAAGAAATCATTAAATTAATTGTTAGATGATGAAAACGAAGTCATTTACTCATCAAACAAAATTTCATATATATGAACAACTGGTGAAGGACAAGAACTCACTCTAAGGATGGTAAGTGAAATTCTGGGTATTTATTGGAAAGAATTTCAAACACCTTTTCAACAGTTGCCAAACATGTTGAACAATTGTATCTCCCTTTAGGATTAAGATGTTCAAGTAGAAATATATGTGTTCTAGCCACGTCATCCACGTGCACCATAGGCGTTTGCAGATAACGAAACGTGTGCTTGTCATCTGCCACAGTTTACTACAATTAGTATTTTAGGAAACTAAATTCAACTAATATTTCAATTTCTCAATTTGGGAGATTTTGGAAGAGAAAACTGTTTCCAAACAAGAGAAACAAGAATTGCCATTTAACCATTTCTTCACCTCTCTCTTCTTTCCTCTTCCTCTTTCTTCAGATTCATTTAGTTTTCAAAAAATTATAGTTATATTAATTTAATTTTTAAAAAATTAAATATCTCCAGTTAACTTTTTTTGTTGCTACGTCTTAGTTCTAATTGCTAAAAACTAATAAAAGAATGAACAATCTTTTATGAATTAAATTGAAACACTTTAACCTTTAAAAACTATATTAATGAAATCACTATTATTTTTCACAAACCAAAATACTAAATTACTTTTCTTTTTTTCTCCTGGCTTCCACACATAATTTCAAAATGAAAATAGGGGAAAATTGAATCTAAATGAAAAATATGAAGATTCAATTTTACGTTTTTTTCCGAGAGAAAAGTGCACTAAGAAATATTTTTCAACCATCAAGTTTTTAATCATCACTTGTGACTCTCTTCAAGTACAACAATAGAAAAGATCCCATTCTAGTCCGAAAGATGTAGGATTCCAACGAATTTGGATCCTCTGATATTGTTTTTTTAATGTCATAATGACGTTGATTTTCATTTGTTAGGTAAGATCAACCGTTAGGTAATAAGTAGGATTCCACATCTGTACCTTTTTTTGTAATAAACGAAGACAAATCTAAATGGTATATATCTTCTAATATGACGGCTGAAAATCAACGTTAATATGATATTTAAAAAACCATGTTAGAGGATCCAATCTGGATTCCAACATATTTTTCCCTTCGAGATTCTAAAGTAAAATTAAAAAGAAAAAAAGTTAAACTTAAAACCATATAAGATTAATGT
Organism: Biancaea sappan; assembly: GCA_037074585.1. NCBI lineage: Eukaryota > Viridiplantae > Streptophyta > Magnoliopsida > Fabales > Fabaceae > Biancaea > Biancaea sappan. The sequence goes on along the minus strand of CM073493.1, from coordinate 74,588,455 downwards.
TAGGGTTTTAAAGTGTTAGTAACTTCAAAATCATTGCCAAACTTTGAATTTGAACAAACAAATGAAGAGAGTTGTAGCACATACCAAATACTAAATACAAGGAACCATGAACAGAGCTAGGGAGCTTGGGACAGATGAATGGTCCAACAACGAAAGAGGGAATCACAGTCACAACTTCTAACCCATGTTGTTCTCCAAATTCAAGCACTGCTTTCTCTGTCATTGTCTTAGAAACCGCATAGGACCATCCAAATTTCTTGGAAGTTCTAAGATATTCTACGTCACTCCAACACCTCTCATCCATCACTTCATCTTCTCTACCATGAAAATTAACAGCGGAAGCACTAGAAGTGTAAACAACTCTCTTCACAGTTTTTGATTTCAGGCATGCCTTCAAAATACCCAATGCTCCATTAATGGATCTCTCGGTCACAATCTGTTCAGCTTCTCTTTCCTCAAAATCAACAGGGGTAGCCACATGGAACACCCCAATGCACCCTTCAATGGCTTCCTTGAAACTTTCTGGGTCGCTTAGATCTGCCTTCACAATCTGTAGCTTTTGGGATGCTCTTGGCAAATTTGTGAGAAAGCTCACATCTTTCCTTTCTTCTGCACATTTAATTTGGGAAGATATATTCATAGTTTAATTAAGTTGCTTCATATTTGGATAGAGATGATGTACCTGGGTGAGATCTAACAGTGGCATTAACGGAGTAACCATCCTGAAGGAGTGTCTTGATGATCCAGGAGGCAATGAAGCCAGTACCACCAGTCACACACACTCTTCCTTTCCCTTCTTCCATTGGAACAACAAGATCGGCTGCCAAGTGTTGTACGAGAAGAGCACAAATTGAATCTGGGAGATAAGGAAAAGGGATATAATATATGTCTGCACTGTTCTTTTTATGACACCTGCTTCTTTGTAATTGGTTCAGCTATGACAAAGTTATCCATCTTTTGAAATGTCCCTCTTTCTTCCTTGTCTCTTATCATCGTGTCCTCTACTTTACGTAATCACTGTAACTCGTTGATTTTAATAAGCAGATACTCACCAAGTCAAAATGTTAGGTAGGGTGTTTGGTTTCAAAGTTACTAAAATTATACCTTACTTAAGGGCCATCAAAATAGAAAATAGATTAAATTTAAGATTAAATCAAAGATTGAAAGATCTTCGCTTGAAAGAAATATTATAATTAAAAATATATTTATTTATATAAAAATTACATAAAAGCAAAGTATTATTTTAAAAATAATCAATCAATATAAAATTTTAATAAATAAAACTCAAAATATAATAATAGAAAAGATTCTTTGCAACAATAATAAGAAACATTGTTATACAACAATTGAAAAAATTCAATAGTAAAAAAAAAAAAAGAGTAGAATTCACTTTTTATTGTACTTAATTAAAAACTTTTTTTTTCTCACCAAATAAACACTCATTCTTCAAAACTTATAATATTATAAAATTTCATTGTCAGTTTTCATTAAACTAAGTTTAAAATATGATAAATTATTAGGGGTAAAATTTTAATTGCTTAGTATTAATAGGGATTTAAGTTAGTTTAATAATTTTTTCTTTCATCTCAATTGACCTAATAGATTAGAAACATATCAAGAGATAAAAAAAATAACAAAAATAAAAAATTAATATTAAAAATTAATAGATTTCTAGATATTTTTTCTAAAAAATTATTTTAAAAAACATTTTGAATATAAACGGTTAGTTATAAATTCCAATAATTCAGATTAAGTCAAACAGAAGATCCTCTTCTTACGTTACATAAACCAACTTCTTGTTGAGATGTCAAATTCTTTTAGTCGCTTCTAAGAAGTCTTAATTACTAAGAATTCTTTCTCATCCATATAATCAAGTTCCTTCGTTTTCCATTTGATGTAGGGTCATTCTCCAAGTAATAGCATTTACCATATTGATCATCCATACGGTGAGCAGTGATTTTTTTTTCTTTTTTGGGGACAGTTTTATAGATGTATCCCTCACATATAGATAATCCCAAAAGATATTAACTTATAAGAAGTGATACTATATTTATTTGGTAACTGCACTAACTCATTTAGTTGTATGTTATTTCAATTATAACATTTTGTTAGCTATTGACTATGTTTTTCCCTATCCCTTTTACTATGTTTAACTGCTTAAGTGGACAATAGTGTTGTGGTGCTCTGTATCCCATACGTGCAGTGTCATTTATGCCATCAAAATAAGTTTAAACGTTATTACCAAAAAAATATAAAAGCCCTGTTTGGTTATGTATTTGTTTTTGTTTTAATTTTGAAAATAAGTTTTATAAAATTGTTTTAGAAACTGTTTTTAAAAATAAAAACAAAAATCCATTTAGATGATTTGTTCTAAAAACAATTTTTAAACTTAGTAAAATAAAAAAATGTATTTGGAAGATTTAATTTAAAAACAAGATTTAAAAAATTATTTGATACAAAAGTTTTTATGCAATGTTGTGATAAATTTAACGCATAAATATTGAGCATAATTCTTCCCTCTCTACACCATTTATTATGGCTTCTCATTCTTCTCTTCTTCCAAATAAATATTAAGCATACATAACAAAAGAGACGCAAATTAATACTTTTAGCTAAGAAATCTGGCACAGAAAGAAGCATTTGAGAGTAAGAAATCTGACATATCTTCTTCCTCATCCACGACCACACTGCAACCCTCCTATTGATTTTCCACTTTAACCCTCATCTTCTCCCATATATATGACACTGAAATAATATTTAGCTTTTTCAAAGTTTACCCCATACTATATATATATATATATATATATATATATATATATATATATATATATATATATATACCGTTTTGACCACATACGAATTATAAATTCTTGAACTAATTTCTTCACTGGTTCGATTGGATTTTCAAAACTTTGTCTAATAAATTGAATGATTGGTTTTGTATTTGATAGGGTATACTATTCATAAGATATATTAATAGATAATACATTTTTTTGGGGTCAATAAGTGGGCTAGCAAACCAAAAGCAGAGGAAAAAGACACTCCAGGCATGGGCTTCTCCAATTGGTTTATACAATAACATAGGCCCAAAGCAGCACACTAAGAACCTGAAAAAAGAAGGTCGCCTCCATTGTGGTATATGAGGAAACTTCAAGAAGAGTCCGGCTCCTTTGTTTAGCTAACATCTTGTTTGGTCAAGTAAGGTTGTTTGATTAGGATTGACAAGTAGAATTCATGTGAGATCTATATGATCAGATGATTTTGCTTGAACAAGCAAAGTATTGGCTTAATGTGTGTTTGGTAAACTAGTAAAAAAACGTAGTTTGGGCAACCTAAATTGGGTGAACGTGATTTGAACAAAATTAAGTTTGAGTGAATATAATTTATTTGAAAAACAGGTGAGTAAACATAATTTGCTGTAAAACATAATGTTTGAATATTAGTTTACAAATATGATTTTAAAGGTGTAATTACGAAAAAATACATAAATTTTATATTTTATTTTTTAATATATCATTATTATTTATTGCCTTTCATTTAAATCTAACATAATAAATATAATGTCATTGAAAATAAATTGCCTTTGATTGCATCTTGCTTTATTGCATCTTTTTTTAATAGTAATGTCTTGCATTCTTCTGTCACGCAGAGTTGTTATCTCTCTAAATGGAATATGAGGTGCTGAGATTTGTTTCCCTTCGCCTTTTGTATTGAATTTTATGCTTCCATAATATTATACTTCCAATGCAATGCACAAGAGACAACCAGAAACAAAGGTGCACACGCAGGGAAACAGAAACCACAACAAGAGAAAAGGCCAATATGAACATGATTACATCGACTTTTTGACTGTCTGATATTTCTTTTAATTTTAAGTTCTCCATATATCTCTCTTTCTTTTTTATTTCCTTATATATACTATTTTTACTCTGTAATAAATGTATCGTTTCTATCAGAGACGACACATGACATATTGATGTTGTCTTTAATAGGAGTGATACATGTGTCGCATGTTAGATAGACGACACATGTTTATTTTCTCTCCTGATTAAGAAATATAAATATATATTATCTTTTATTACTATTAATGGCAATCTCTTTCACTTTCTTACACTTTTTGAAAAAAGTCAGCCTCTTTTATTATTATTAATGCATTTAATTGTCTTTCTTTTCTTTATATTTCTTGATTTTTTGACTTTTTAGTTAAAATAAATTATTTTTTATTCTAACCAAAGAAATTTAAATTCATATAATAAAAAATATTTTAAAAATATATTTGCACTCCCTAGACTTTCACAACTTTTTTTTTAATTACATTTTAATAAGATTGAATGTTCAGATCTGAACATTTTGCCCTGATTCCACAAATTTTTTATTAAGCATTTTGGATTTTTCATTATTTTTTTGAAAAAAACTGATTAATTTTTTTTTTACTGTCAAAAATTTCTTTTGACAGTCAAAAAGTCGTACAGTATAGACTATAGGGTGTGTCAAATTGAATGCTTCCTTACGTGGCACGTTCTGGGTCATTCTAAATATTTGTTTTTTTATTAATTTAATGTGTAAGTAATTTAATTGACATCCGAAACGCTGAATAAAAAAAAACTCATTGAAAAATATAATAATTCAGCGTTCATTTTACATATGGATTTTTTTTATTTTTTTATTAATTTAATGTGACACTGAATAAAAAAAAACTCATCACAAAGCTCATTGAAAAAAAAACGTTTAACGAGTTTTTTTCAAAAAAATAATAAAAAATAAAACATCCAAAATGTTGAATAAAAAATCTGTAGAATGAGTAAAATGTTATTTTTTAATTTTATTTTTTGTTTTTTCAGATTTGAACATTCAAGCTTATTAAAATGTAATTAAAAAAGTAAAAAGTTGTGGAATTATAGGGAGAGTAAATATATTTCTTAAAATATTTTTTATCATAGTAATTTAAATTTCTGTGGTTAGAATAAAAAATAATTCATTTTAATCAAAAAGTCAAAAAATCAAAAGATATAAAGAAGAAAGAGACAATTAAGTGTATTAATAATAATAAAAGAGACTGGTATTTTTTTAAGAAGTATGAGAAAATGAAAGAGGTCGTCATTAATAATAATAAAAAGTATATATACTTATATTTTTTAATTAGGAGAGAGAATGAACATGTGTGGCCCATCTGACAAGCGACACATGTGTTACCCTTGTCATAGGTGACATCAATACGCCATGTGTTGTTTTTGACATGAGCGACACATTTATTGTACAGAAAAAATAGTATACATAGAGAAATAAAAAAAGATACATAAAGAATTTAAAATTAAAAAAGGTATTAGACAGTCAAAAAGTCTGATTAAACATCTAAAATTATGTTTATAAATTAATATTTAAATATCATATTTTGTATAAAATCATATTTATCTACATTCATGTCTAACGTGGTTATAGATTGTCCAATGCGGCTAAGATAAACCTAACGTGTTACCAAAGAAAAATTCACTGGGAAAGCAATGAATAGACACATGGGAGAAAGTTTATCCTGTCCAGATATAAAATATTAATTAATGGACAAGAAAAATCTTAACTTGGCCATGTGGGCCTGGTTTGAGTTTTTCTTGGTTTGGTAGAATCTGACGAATCTGGATCATTTACTTATAATTCTATCTGTTTAATTTTTAGTAATAATTTTTATCGTTGTTAAAAATTTTCAGCAATAATTTTATTGTTGTTAAATTGTTGTTAAAGATTTTTAACAACGGTAAAAATTGTTACTAAATATTAAGTATGCTTCTGCTTAATTTTTCTCCAAGCAAAGGATCTATGTGCGAATCTGGCTTGAGGTTTTAACAGTGTAATTTGAACATAGGCTTTTAGCCCACATCATCTAACTAAGTTGGACCTAAACCCATCTATCTGCATGCCATCCAATGGTTTCACGTTATAGATATAATGTATGGCTCTAAGATCTTGATTCTTTCGACCAAAAAAAAAAAGATCTTGGTTCTTGACCATAGAAAAAAAAATCTGCAAAAGATGAAGCTGTGGAAGGAATCAAGGAAGTCATTAGAATAGTAGAATCTGTTTGGTTGACGTGTCCTCTTGTTGAAAACTTGAACTCCACACATTTTACATTTAGGGCCCGTTTGCAAGAGTTTATTTTGATCTTATCTAACTTATTTTATACCATAAGCACTTATGTGCACGTTTGGAAGAGTTTATAGAAATAGCTTATGCTATGAAAATAAGCTGTTTTCAGCTTATTTTCATAAGCTACTTTGAATAGCTTATGAAAATAAGCTGAAAATAGCTTATGTAAAATTTGTTTTCGTAAATTCTTTAATTATAAAAATAGTTTATATATAAGTACTTATATAATAAGCGCTTATTCTATAAGCAATTAAATAAACTGTTTATCTAAATAGGACCTGCTTCATCGTTCGTTGTACGATACTGTACCCACCAGTTCCAAATTGAAATATCTCGATCATGAAGAGTTACATTCACTTTGAAATCATGATATTTGTTGATGCATGTCAATTCTACGTTACGGGTCGAGCCGGCGAGGTTGGATATTGCACCACATTTCATGGTCCCGTCTTCATATACATTGACGTTGCATTGATTTTTTGCAGTACACAAAAAAATTAAATGAAAATAATGTATTTTAGTAATTCTTTTCTTTACTCTCTCTCATTCTCTTCATTCGACCAATGCTGTTAATCTTGAACGGACACTACGTCATCACATATTCTGTACATGAGATTGTTGTAAATTACTTTAATATTAATATTTATTATTTTTATATAAGGTTTTGTAAAAAAGTTTCAAATTAAATTAGTGAGAAATTAAACAAATATTCAAATATTATAATAGATGTGAGGACAGGACATAAGGCTCTACCATCCTTCTCACGTCACGTCCACATTCACATTAACATGGCTATTTTCGTAGGTAGCATCTACTTCTATTGTGTGTGTGGCTGTCACACTCACACGTCTTCTACTTTAGCTTACAACCACACACACCAATCCACATTCTTCCAAGAAATTGCATTGACCAGTAGTTCAACTATATTATTTATTATTTTGCCACATTTTTTTAATTAATTTTAAAGGGCCGTTTAGAAAGAATTAAAATAAAAATAAAAATAAAAAATAGAAAGAAAGAGAAAATAAAAAAATGAGGAGGAAAAGAAAAAAAACTTATTTGATATGCAATAAAAAAGAAAGAAAGAAAATAAGATTATTATAATTTTTTTAATGATAATGAAAAATAAATATAAAAATAATTTACTATTTTACCCTTAACCCAATAGTCTCAGCATAGCCAGTCGACTGGCTATTGGTACTTGACAGGAGCCGGTCGATCGGCTGTCAGCGCATGACAGGGTCGGTCGATTGGCTGCTGCAAGCCGGTCGATTGGCCTGTTGTGTAGCAAGCTAGTCGATTGGCCTGTTGTGTAGTTGTAGGCTGGTCGACTGGCCTGTTGTGTAGTTGCAGACCGGTCGCCCGACAGCCGATCGCCTAACTTAAGAAAGATTGGATCTTGCTTGTTAGGCGCTATTATTGTGACTGTGAACTATTCAAAATTCAAAACTTGCCTCAGTAAGGGCAAAGTTGAAGCGTGCTTGCACGCAGAAGGATATTGCGACTCCGAAGGAGATGCCGAAGGATATTAGAGTGCTACTATTTTAATTTATAAAAGTGGGAAAATTTGACATTTCTCTTCCTTTTCTCTTTTCATAACCGATTTTTCATCGATGAAGCGATTGAAACAAATATCAGAATTTTGAAGGAAGAGGAAATGCCGTCTTCCGTTTCCAACTGTTACAGCGTGCCATACCAAATAAAAAAAAATACACAATAACCAAAAAGCGCTTTCATTTTTCGCTTCTGTGAACGTGTCAGACGACCCCTTAAGTCTCTAATACAAAATGTACGATCGTCAGCTCTCTTCGTAGCCGTTCCACCACATGCAATACAAAGGAGATCTATATGGGACCCAAAGGGATCGAAGCCAATTATTTTTGCTCATTTATTTTCCTGGTCCAGTGTTTCCACCAAAACTCACCACAAATAATAGAGCTGAGTCACTGTCGTATTGCATGCTATGTACGGGCTTTCAAAATCAGTCCTTTAAATTCAACTGTGCTGATAATTTCAATACAAACATTATCAAATAGCAGTTCATCAGAGCCACAGCTTGCTTATCATTATCACTTATCATGAATCGTCCACAGCTGAGGGGACACAAATTTGAATGACATGCTTGGTAAAATGGGATCACGTGATGAAACAGGTAAAGCAAAAGAAAACACTGGAATAGGTGAAACAAAAGAAAACAGAGTGAAAAAAGTATTTAAATATATTTAGTACTGACAAATGCATCGGCCCAAGCTATTTTAACTCAAATTTTACAAAGAATAAGAGTTGTGTATTAGGTCTTATATAATTTATAATTAAAAATTTTTAACTCATAATGAATCAAATTTATTTTGACAGTCCTAGTTAAATTATAACTATCTAGGGTGGGACCAACGTGGAATCATTCTTCTCCACTGATCGGATGACTTGCTTGACCCTAAGGATGTTGAACCAAACAGAAAGGCCAGATTCCACTTGCATCCTCCCATAATCTTTAATAACTTTGGTCCCTATAAAATGACTGCACAAAGCAGAAAAATTGCCTATCCATAACCAAAACAAGAATGGATGGCTTCAGAATACTACAACTGTTCGCCCTCCTTCCCATTCCTGTCATGCTTTACCTGTCTTTGGATTCTTCAGATTCTTCGTCCCGCGACGCTTTGATCCGTTGCCTTTTGAATAACCATTCTCAGCCCTCTCATCCCATTGCCCCTGCAATCTTCACCCCAGACAATCCCTCCTTCTCTTCAATCCTCCAATCACAGATCAGAAACCTTCGCTTCCATAACTCCTATACCAGAAAACCATACCTCATTATCACTCCATTACATGTCTCTCATGTCCAAGCAACAGTTCTGTGTGCTCAAAATCACAACTTGCTCATGAAAATTAGAAGTGGAGGCCACGACTACGAGGGTGTGTCTTACAGAGCTGAAGTCCCCTTCTTCCTCCTTGACATGTTCAATCTCCGAGCCATCCAGGTTGACGTAGACACCGAGACAGCTTGGGTACAAACAGGTACTGATGTTGGAACTAATTAAATTTAGTCTTTAGAGTAAATTACTATTTAGTTTTGAGAATATTACAATTATCTGAAGTTAGTGCTTGAAAGTTCTAAGTGACTCAAGTTAGTTTTTGAAAATTTATATTTGATTCAACTTGACCATTTTTATTTTTAAATCGCTTAATTTATCATTGTAAAATTTTAATGTTTTCAATTTCGAGTAATTTTCATAGATAAGAGGACAAATATATTTTTGTTTCAGTGAGCAACTTGAAATGCTTATTTATTTTAGAAAACACATGGAGACAAATATAATTTTTAGAGGTCAAATTAATGTTCAATTCTTAGTTTTAATGTTTGTGTACTTTTGATAATAGTTTCTAAGTGAACAAGTTTAAAGTAAATTACTATTTTGTATGTAAATGATTCTAGTTGTCTCAATTTGTTACTTGAAAGTTTTAAACGTCTCAATTTAGTCTTTAAAAAATCATCTTTACCTCAATTATGTTTTTTTTTGTTAAATTATCAAATTTACTATTGCTAAATTCTAAATTTTTTGTTTGCAGAAGTCATTTTTTTATTGACAAAAAATAGAAATTGAAATAAACATGATATTATTTCAATGTTTAACTTGAAATGCTTTTTTTTTTAGAGATCAATTGAAACAACTAGAAATTTTCAGATATTAATCAATAATTTATTCTTAAGTTTAATGTGTGTATGTAATTTGTATGAGGTATGATGTTCCTAGCTATAATCTATTGACGTTCATATATGGTTATTAATTAAAGGGTAAATTATTGATTAAGTTCTTAAAAGATTACGTTTTTCTCAGTTTAGCTCAAGAAAAAGTAAGTGTCATTGTCACGACCCATTTCCTAGACACATGACCGGTACAATGATAAATATCCCATCACTGTAAGCCTTTTGATAAATTCTACCTACAAGTAAAATTATTAGTCATTATCTCTATATTTTTAAAATATCATTCCTTAATAAATACAAAGAAAATACATCAAATTTTCTTAATTAAAAATAATAGATTCTCAATACAAAATATATTATCATACTGAAATAGAAGCCAAATATCAATCCCCTGACCTAGATGTCTTATACGGTTACATAGCAATATAATCTATGACAAAACAGGGGCCTACCCGACAGCGGGAAGGTCCAAAGTGATCTACTACTCTAACGGATGTTCTTCGCTAGCAACCTGATCTGAACAAAAAAAATTGTACAGAGAGTGTGAGCTTTTAAACTCAGTGAGCGAATCGGCCTCGCGTTAATAAAATTCAAATACATTACCAATCATGCAAGTATATCCGAAGGCTCAAACTCAACCAATAGACATAGTTAGAAAATACATACTGAAAGATAAAAATTCATCAAATTCAACAAACGTTACTAGTACTCATCAATGGCAATATATCACGGAAAGCGCACACAGGCCGGCTCACCAATTTTTTATATTTCTGTCATGACGCACAAGCTCATCCTTTTAGCTAGGGCGTATCACGGATTTATCACTAATTCGGGCTATATCCCTAATGAGGGAATCGTTGTCTCCATACTCGTTGGTCAAGACACCCTTTAAACCGGGTTTTCTGCCTTGCCGTGAGAGGGGGTACTGTCCCGCTCAATCACAATCAATAGTACAGTATTTCATATCATAATCAGAAGCACAATATAATATTCATCCATATAACAAGTATAATATATAACTATATTATAGGTTTATAAATCACAAATAGAGATAACAATTAAACTGTTTTTGAAAAGATTCAAACTTCACATCATCATGAGATACTTGGTTCGTCTTATCCATACTTATGGATTAATTATCTCATTAGATTCATCATTCGAAATCCAATTTCCCCTATGAATATTGGAAGTGTCCTACAACATACTTTTTATCACCAGTAATGCTAAAACTCTATTAAAACGGGGTCGTTTCACTCACCTGGATTCCGTACGAGTATCGCTTCTCTAAGTCATTACGGACAAGAGTACGCATGTGAATTTCAGTATTCCGCTACAGGGATTTTCATGAAACATTAGAGAAAATACGTTAGAATTCTTTTCGTACAGATACTGTTCATGCATACATACTGTTCATATGTATAGTTACTGTTCATACATACAGTTATTGTTCAAACCAGAAATAGAGAATACAATCTGTAAAATAGTACACCAGGTAAGTTCCCAGGAAAGAGTGAAGGGTCACAATGGACACACTTAAAAATCAGGTCTTTCTTTAGCCACAACTTTCCTAAACATGTATTTTTCACAGTTTACATCCTATTTTGGTAATCAGAGAATTAAAATAACATATAGACAGCTAAGGACAGTTTTTCTGATGTGGAAGATCAACCAAAGCCGCGACCACATAGCATACTTAAGAAAATAATTTCTAAAATTTAAAAGACATAGAAAGAGAATAGTATCCTTACCTAAACAGAAAAGGAAAGACCCAAAATCTCATATGTCTAGCGTCAGAGCAAGAGAAACTTAAGGAAAGAAAAAAAGAAGTTGAAGGTGTAAGTTTAGAAGTAAAATGAAATAGTTTATTTATATGAAAAGTCAATGGTACTATTTGACACTATACACTAATAAAATATTCAATTTACTATTCATGAAAGTGACACTATCATTTTACATTAAACCTTTAAGTTTCTTTTCAAATCAATGCTTTTATTTTAGTCCCTGATTGTATTTTTACACATAAAACGTCATTTTCTCGTATAAACTTCTTTTTAGATTTCTCTTATAACCAAACCACATCTAGTAATTAACATTTTGATTGTATAAATGAACAATACCATATACATAAATAGTATTATACGAGTGAATAGTACCGTATACTGAAATAGTAACAGTAGTTTGTAAACAAGCATTTATATTTTATTTTTCATGAGTATTACAGTCATAATTTACTTCTTGAAAGATTTTACCTGTCACAAGTTGGTCATTTTATTATTAAATTATAAAATTTATCATTACCAAATTTTCATTATTAAATATAACTTTGATAAATAGAGACACCACAAATTAAAACAGAACATCTAAATCAAAATAACTGCAAAGTCTTAAAGGCCAAATGAGTAATTTACTTAATTAAAATTGATGTGGGTAAAGGGTCATCTTTCTCCTTTTCCTAACAGGTGCGACTCTGGGCGAAGTGTTCTATAGAATAGCCGAGAAGAGCAAAATCCATGGCTTCCCTGCAGGGGTATGCCCCACAGTTGGTGTAGGAGGCCACGTCAGTGGAGGAGGGTACGGGAATATGATGAGAAAATATGGTCTTTCATCAGATAACGTGGTCGATGCAGAAATAGTGGATGCTCAAGGAAGATTGCTCGATAGAAAATCTATGGGTGAAGACTTATTTTGGGCCATACGAGGTGGTGGGGGTGTCAGCTTTGGGGTTGTAATATCCTACAAACTAAACCTCGTTCGTGTCCCCGAGGTTGTCACTGTTTTTGAGGTTCAGAGGACACTCGAACAAAATGCAACAGACATAGTGTATAAATGGGAACATGCTGCACCGACCATCGATACTGACATATTCATTAGGCTTATCATCGACGTGGTGAATGTTACTACGCAGAGTGGGAGTAATCATAAGACGGTGAGGGCTACGTTCATAGCATTATTCCTTGGAGACTCCGAAAGGCTTCTTTCACTTATGGATGAGAGTTTTCCTGAATTGGGTTTGAAGGAATCGGATTGTGTGGAAACAAGTTGGCTTAGGTCGGTGTTGTTTTGGGACAATATTGACATTAGAACTCCGGTGGAAATCTTGCTGAATAGGACATCTCAGACAGTGCGACACTTGAAGAGGAAGTCAGACTATGTGAAGGAAATTATTCCAAAGGAGGGATTGGAAGGGATATGGAAGAAGATGATAGAATTGGAGCATACTCTGCTATATTTCAACCCTCTTGGTGGAAGAATTGCTGAGATTCCGACCACCGCCACCCCTTACCCTCACCGTGCCGGCAACCTTTGGAAGGTAAAAGATTATATTTGTTTTATTTGATCATTGTTAAATTATAAAATTTTTCGTTATTAAATTTTTAAAAAATAAAAATTATGTCAAAAGTTATACTAACAAACATCGAAATTAAATTGAAACAAATATAATATTTTATAAATTAAATTGAAATAACTATAATCTCTTAAAAATTAAATTAGAATTAGCAACTTTCTTATATTATAATCTTTTTGCTTACACAAAAGCTACTCTAGAGTTTGAGGTGTGTACTTCCTCTTTTAATTAAGAGTAATAACTAACAAGGACATAACTCCTACCTTCATAGTGATTAAAGTTGTAAGGGCAATGATATGAGCTGAGCTGATCCTTACTGTTAGATTGTCCCAAACTATTGGAATTTGTAGGTGTGGCTCTATATATAAATTATATATAGTACAACACTATTAATTAGCTAGTAAGTAATAAATTGAAAAAGTTAGTGATGAATATTTTGTACTAAATATATAATGCATGCGTGACAGATACAATATCAAGTGAACTGGCATGAGGCAGGAAAGAAGGTAGCAGAAGAGAAGATAGAGCTGTTAAGGAGACTTCATAGGTACATGACACCCTTTGTGTCCAAGAACCCTAGAGGGGCATTCTTCAATTATAAGGATCTTGACTTAGGTGTCAATACTCTGAACAACCCCTCCAAATCCAATGCTCACAACACCTATGAAGAAGGCAGAATCTATGGAGTTCAGTACTTCAAGGACAACTTTCCCAAGTTGGTCCAAACCAAGACTAAGGTTGATCCTCATAATTTCTTTAGGAGCCAACAAAGCATCCCCCCGTTGCCTCCCAACCGCAGCACACTCCAAGATGCTTGATTTATGTGCTTTCAATGTGCCCAGATCCTATGCTAGGCTTTGGCACCCAGCACCGTCCTATGCAGGTGGGACACCCTGACTTCCTAACATCTGACGATGCTGAGAAGCTTGGCACGTGCCCAACAGAGAATTCAAGTCCTACTTTTCATATATCATTTCAGTTTTAAAATTGCCTTTTTAGTTTTTTTTTCCTGAACTACTACTGATATATGAAAACTTAGTTGACTTTAACTAATATGATTCGAATCAGGTTAAATTATAGAGGTGTAATAAAACGGTTCCAGTGATTATTTTTTTTCCATTCATATATAGGATATTTTTTAATTTGGTGTCATAAAATTGTATTTTCAATTTAGTCTTTTACATGTAAATATTTCTCAAATTGGTTCCTCACAATTAAATATATTGTCAATAATGTCCTTATGTTGATATGATGTTAATGAAAATAACAAATTTGATTATATGTGACATATTTTTTGAGAGGTTACTGTTTAGTTATTATATTTTCAGGGGATCGAATTGGGAAGATAATTCTATGAAGTATCAAATTGAGAAATACTTTGAAACTATCTACTACTATTCCTTTGCAGTTTGCATTGTTTTCTTTCGGGCTTGTGAGGCCCAGAAATTTCAATGACTTGACAAGACAAAACCACTTTACGTGTGCACAGCCGAAGCCCAACAAAGTCAATTTTTGAATTAGATTTCGTGTGTAATTAATCGGTTTGATTTTAGTTGTGAATTGTGAACGACTATTAAATTGTAGATTTTATATTTTTTTATTTTAATGGATGATCTAAAATCTAAATTTTAAGATATTAAACTCAAATTAAATTTTAAAACTTAAAATTAATATTGTAGTTTAGACTTAGCATATCATATTAGCAACTAACATTTCTTCGCATGAAAAACAAAATTTAAAACCAACTCGGTTGAATCATATTTTTAAATACTGCCCAATTTCAAACCGAAAAGAACTTTTGAACATGCGTACTTGAATTGAACCCCCTTTTTATTTTCTTCTGAAAGAATGACCATTATCTTCTCACTATTGTCTTTAGTTTTTCATTTGTTAATTTTATATATAATTCAAAAAATCATATAATGTTTTTTCTTATGAAATAATAATTAAAAAATTTTGTATAAAATATATTTCAATTTTTGTCACATAAAACCAGAGCCCATTTTGAATATGAAGAAGAAAAGGAAAGAAATAAGAACATGAATTGAAGAAAACAAAAATATTGAATATGTGCAATATATAGTTATGTAAAGTTGTTAAAACCGAGCATCTAGTCCGTTTAATCCTAACAAAAATAAAGGGATGGGTTTAAAAAAAATTAGATCATTTTAAATTATAATCATTTTTCCTATTTTCTTCTTTCACTTTTTCTTTTATTATAGATCAATAATACTTTTTTATATTTATTTATTCGAGACCTCTCTCACATCTCAAATTTTAATAATTATTTGATTAACCTACAAATTTATTTTATATTTTAAGTTTTTTAATAATTTACTTTTGTTGGTTCTTTGTAGGATGTTTAAATATTTTTAATATTAGACTAATGTTTTTATTTGTTATTTTAATAATTAGATTAAATCTATTATCGTTATTGTAAGTATTTAATACGTTCATTTTCAAAGCAATCAAATTAACAAATATATGTTTTGTTTTAGTTATTTGAATGCTTAAATTATTTATAATTAAAGCCTTATAGGGAAATATATATTTGATATAGTTTATATAAAAAAATAGGTTAAATAGTGCTTTTAGATACCATAGTTCAACATATTCTTGAATTCAGTCCTTTAGTTTACGAAAAATGATCCCTATTGTTAAAATCTGTTAGTCAACCATTAATTTATGCACACGTGGCACTAAGACATATCCTAGTCAACACATAAATCCATGTCAGTAGTTGAGGCAGTTCCATGTGTGCCCAGTCAACAATTTATGTGCTTACTAGGATGTTTTACTCAATGTTATATGTATATGAACTAACGGATCTTATAATGGTAAGGATATTTTTCGTAAATTTAAAAACTATAAGAACTAAATTTTAAGTTTTGAAAGTTTAAGAACCAAATTAAAGAATAGGTAAATCTATAAGGACTAAAAATACTATTTAATTAAAAAATATCTAATAAAAAATAGTGAAAATAAGAGTTTTAACCCTAAAAACTCCAACCTACATTTAAATAGGATTTTACCTATCTATATCCGAAATAAGCATGGATTGTAAAATCAGACGGACTGGTTAGTCGAATTGGTTGTACCAGAAATCATACCTTGATCCGATCCGAACATGCTAAAAAATTGGTGGATTGAAGAACTGATCAAACTTGATCAAGAACAGAATTTGACTAACGATTTTTGCTTCGAACCAATCATGGTCAAACTGGTTCAAGTTAAAAAAAAAAAAAAGGAAATTGGATCTTCAAGTTCTGCTCCGCCATGACGGCAACAAAGAGGAAGGGGAAAAAAAGCCAAAATCACCACGATGACGAAGAAGAAGAAAGAAGGCTAGAAGCATAAACATAGCGATGATGACAATGACAACAACGACGTGAGAGAGAAGAAGGTGAGTTAAAACATTTTCAATAAAACTATGTGTGACTATGGAAGAGAGAACGAGGAGTGGAAGACTGGAGAAGAGATAGAGATTGAGTGGAAGTAGTAAGATTATGTGGAAGTATGCAGAGTAGAGTCTGACTTGGTGTGCATGAAAGAGTTCGAATTGGGATTCGAAAATCGAGACTGGGGAAGGGGAGAGAGAGAGAGAGAGAAATTGTGTGGCACGGACAATAAAATATTTTCAAATCTTAATTTTATTTGATTTATTTATTGATTATAATTTTTATTTTATATGATTTTCTTATTGATGATTAATATTAACTTGTTAAATAATTATGTAAATATATTTGTATATAATTTTTTTTATTTTTTAACACGTTAATTATTTATTTTTTTCTTAAATTTTGTAAGTAAAATCAATATATTTGCTACATTGGAGCGTTGCTAACAATAAAATAAATAATGATGATAATCAACAAATGAGAAGAAGTAAAAAATGTACATATATATATATATATATATATATATATATATTGGTTATAATTTTATTCTTGACAAGTTTTAGTGTACGTTTTTTGTTGAAGGAAATAAAATTGGAATTTGTAATAAAAATATCCATTGTGTTAAATGTTGAAAATTATCCAAATAATTTTTAAGAAAATTTGTATTTTAAAATATAATATTTTGGAAAGAGGTATAAATAATGAAATGAACATGATTATGCTCAATAATATTTGGATTTTAAAAGTTTATTTATGGTTTGAAACAAGCACTAAAATAATGGTAAGAGAGATTTGATAGTCTGATATTATCAAATGGATTTAATGAACATGATGTCATTACTTGTCGGCTATATGTTAATATTTGGAGCAAACATATATGGTTTCTAAAATAAAAAAGTATCTAAATTCGATATTTAAAATTAAATATTTGAATGAAGTAGATATTATCTTAGAAATAAAAAATTCACAGAGATAACAAAGAAATGACTTTATCAAAGTCAAACTACATAAATAAAGTGTTTGATAAATTCAAATATTTAAGAATAAAGGAGTTTCATACTCCTTATGATTCCAATATAAAATTGACTGAGAATTATGAAAGAATAATATCATAATTATAATATGTTAGTGTAATAGATCGTATGATATATGCAATGCATTATACTAGGCTAGATATTTTATTTGCTTTTCAAGATTTACAAGTAATCCAAACAACGAATATTGAAAGTCATTTTTATAGTGATTGGATATTTGAAAAGAACAAACCACTTTTAGAATTTGCTATAATTGTTTTCCAGTATATTAGAAATTTTATTCTAATACAAGTTGGATCACAAGTATTAATAATAACAAATATACAATTAGTTGGATATTTAACTTGAGTACGGGTGCCGTTAGTTAGGCATTTAAGAAGCAAATTTATATTTCTCATTTCACAACTGAATCTGAATTCATAGAATTAGCCGTTGCTTTAAAAGAAACATAATGGTTGATGAACATGTTTATTAGACAAAGTTGTGGCCACAACTCTGTGCCAACCATTTTCTATTTTATGTGATGATGAAACTAAAATGTATAGCTCATGATAAAGTTTATAATGAGAAATCAAGACATATAAGCTTAAAGAAAGTGTACTACACAACATCATGTGAAAAGTTAAGGAGTTGTTAGATGTCTAAAATGAAGATGACTTGCTGACAAACATTCTCTAGTACATACTGTTACAAAGAGAGGTTGACAAAGGTCTTAATGAAATTATTAAATATCTAGAGTAACAGGGACATAACAATAATACCACTTATATGAATATTAAAGTGGTGTCATTTCAAGTAAATTTTAAAAGGGCTGATATTGTAAATATTCATGAAACCAGAATTAACACATAATCATAAAAGTACTAAAGCAAAATTACTAGAACATCACCACAAACTTAATGATATTGTATATGTTGTAATTTTGGTTTTGGCAAATAAAGTTATGGTTCAAATCTTATGATATCACTATCTTCATCAAAATTTTAAAGTATTACACTATTAAGAAGTTCAAATCATTATAAAAATATTTTCTATTATATATGATATCATGTAGAAATATTACAAACTAGTAAAGAATTGTTATATAGTTTGTAATATAGAAGTAGAATTAAAGTCCTTTATTGGACATAATAGGATGTTTTTAAAGGAATTTAATTGTTGTTCCTTTTATTTAAAAAGATATATCCTTTATTTGAAAAAACATATCTTTTATTTTAAAAGATGCATCTTTTAATTTAAAAGATGCATCTTTTAATTTAAAAGGATGTATATTTTATTTAAAAATATGTGCCTTTTATTTAAAGAGATATGCCTTTTATTTGAAAAGATGTGTCTTTTATTTAAATAGACGTGTCTTTCATTTGAAAGGTAGATTTTAAATTTATTTTAAATTCAATAAGACATACATTAAATAGATATATATATTCGAAATAAAATAGACATAATTATTAAAAATTTAACGGACATAATTATTAAAAATAGAATAGATATAACTGTTAGAAATAGAATAGACACATATGTTAAAATTAAATAGACATATTTATTCAAACTCTTTATATATCCTATTAAAATTTTAAAGTATAAATCTTGGTTCCAAAAGAGCTTTATTGTATTCTGGAAGGATTTGTACGTGATTATCTAATAAACAAATAAAAACTCTTTAAAGATAGTATCTATCACACCTGAAAGTCATTATTATTTTTTAATATTTCTCACACTATACACCACTTAACAAAGTCAATTTTTGAATTAGATTTCGTGTGTAATTAATCGGTTTGATTTTACTTGTGAATTGTGAACAGCTTTAAATTGTAAATTTTATATTTTTTTATTTTAATGAAGAATCTAAATTTTAAGATATTAAATTTAAATTAAATTTTAAAACTTAAATTAATATTGTAGATTTGACTTAGCATATTAGCAACTAATATTTCTTCGCATGAAAAACAAAATTTAAAACTAAGCTCTGCTTGAATCATATTTTTAAATAGTGCCCAATTTCAAACCCAAAAGAACTTTTGAAATGAGTACTTGAATCCCAATGGCCATTATCCTCTCATTATTGTCTTTAGTTTTTCATTTGTCAACTTTATATATAATTCAAAAAAATCATATAATGTTTCTTCTCATGAAATAATAATAAAGAATTTGTATAAAAAATATTTCAATTTTTTTCACATAAAAACAGAGCCCATTTTGAATATGAAGAAGAAAAGGAAAGAAATAAGAACATGAATTGAAGAAAACAAAGATATATGTGCAATATATAGTTGTGTAAAGTTGTTAAACCAAGCATCTAGTCCGTTTAATCCTAACAAAAAAAAAGGGATGGGTTTAAAAAAAAAAAAGAAGAAGATCATTTTAAATTATAATCATTTTTCCTATTTTCTTCTTTCACTTTTTCTTTTATTATAGAATAATAATGCTTTTCAATATTTATTTATTCGAGACCTCTCTAACATCTCATATTTTAATAATTATTTGATTAATTTACAAATTTATTTTATATTTGAAATTTTTTAATAATTTACTTTTGTTGCTTCTTTTTAGGATGTTTAAATCTTTTTAATATTAGACTAATATTTTTATTTGTTATTTTAATAATTAGATTAAAGCTTTTTTCGTTATTGTAAGTATTTAATACCTTCATTTTCAAAGCAATCAAACAAATATATGTTTTGTTTTAGTTATGGTTAATTAATTTGAATACTTTAATTATTTATAATTGAATTCTTATAGGGAAATATTTATTTGATATAGTTTATATATATATATATATATATATATATATATAAAAGGTCAAGTAGTTCTTTTAGTTTCCATAGTTTTACATATTCTTGAATTTGGTTATTATAGATTTCAAATTTACAAAAAATGATAAAATATATTTAATTCATCATTAGTTTATACACACCTGATGCTAAGACATCCTAGTCAACACATAAATCCATGTCAGCAAATAAGTTAGTACCATGTGTGCCTAGTTAACAATTTATGTGCTTATTAGAAAGTTTTACTCAGTGTTACTTGTATATGAACTAATAGTTGATCACTAATGGATCTTATCGCGGTAGGATCATTTTTCATAAATTAAAAAATTATAAGGATTAAATTCTAAGTTTTGAAAGTTTAAGAATCAAATTAAAAAATAGGTGAATCTATAAAAACTAAAAATATTATTTAATTAAAAAATAAATATTTAATAATAGTTAAAAAAGGAGTCTTAACTTTAAAAACTCTAACCTACATTTAAATAGAATTCTACAAATAAGTTGGAAGGGATCGTGTTCCCTTCCTTAACACCGTATGATGAGTAGGGTCTTTAGCGCTCAAAGTACTTAGATAGCTGTGAGCCTCACACAAAAACTGTGGGTGCACCACACAGCCAAAGACGCTCGGAGCGCCGTCCAGTTGGATGGTGTCAAACCATTTTATGAAAGCGTAAATGTGACTTCACTCTTCACTCTTCGGTCTGATGAGGTGGTGGTGGGTATGTGGGCCATCATAGTTTATGAAATTTAATCAAATGTCCCATCGTCACGCTCAATTGTTATGATTTATGGGACATATATTTATACTTCTTTTAATGAAAAAAAGAAAGAATCTTTTATTCCATCATTCTATTCAATGTTGTTTTAATTCAAAGCAGCTAGATTCTTTATAATAATTGTGCACGGCAAGTTGTTTATTGTCACGATCTATTTTAATTTAGATAGTCAATATTTAAATAAAAAAATTTTCATGAGATAAAGAAAATAACTTGATTCAGTGACCGCGTCTTTACAATTATTGCAGACAACCTATTTTAGTTTTAATTAGCATCCGAGAAAGCTCAAGAAAAAAGAAAAAAAAAGCATCATATTTCTAGAAAAATTAAGTCTTTCCCGGTTACAATAAGGATCAGACTAGTTATAAAACTAGGGATAAATGTTTACTAGAAAAATTTAGTATATAAACTAGTGTTGTGACCCGTGTATAAATCATAACTCTAAATTTTTTAACTTATAAAAATAATGAATAAAAGAGGTAAATTTGTTAATTTACGAATTATTTGTTATTTATTATAAATTATTTGTTGCACAGATTGATGATTGATTGAATATTGATTTCATCTTTAATTTTAAATACGTCTTTTTTTGTTTTCATAAAATCCAAAGAAGAAAAACACTGAAAGTTACTGTTATATTTAGATTAAATCTACAAGTCTCAGATTTCGTCTTTTAAGAATTTATTTTTGTCACGACCCAAACCTGAGCACGCGACCAGCACGAAAAGTGAATTTCACCTTACCTTCGTAAGCCTATCTTTCTCTCAAACACAATACTAAATATTATTTTGGTTATTCTTTTAAATGTAATTAATTTAAATTACACAATTTAAGAAATAAAAAAAGAACTATTTCTCTTCTCATAAAATGATAAGAAATTATGGCTAAACTAAGTTTCCCACATACGTTACAATTATACACATGACGTCGCTAAACAAATCTACTCGATTATAGAGTTTTTCTATATTTATACATTAGAATAAGACCTAAATATTATACATTTACCTTAAACAAATGAAAAAGTAATCTTGGCGTGAACGTCATCGGATTAGCAAGTTTTCCATACCTGAAACTGAAGACAGCTTCTACTTGAGAAAATCCTACCACATTTATACACAATATAGGTATATATATATATATATATATATATATATATATATATATACATGCAAATATACATAATTGATATAACAGTATAATCATCTAAGTTTTGGTGTACAAAACATTAATCAACACACACACATTGAAATCACCTCGCAATTATTAACAACACATTTAAAATCAAGCCAAATCACATTTCAAACAATTCAAACAATTCATACAATTTCAAATCAAGTTTTCAGACATTTTTCGTGTCCCGTCCACAATAAGTGGCCGTTACCCTACGGCCCCTGCTGTATCCTTCCTTATTTTACCCATGTCATCAAATGGACAAATTTGTAGTCCAACCTTATTTCACCCTGCCCTTAAAAGGACGAATATCATATTCAATATCACGTGGTCATAGTGATTTTATTCCACCATTATTTCATCATATGGGATCTCATAAACTCCATTTTTGTTTCTCTCAAGATCAAATACAATTACATTACACAATCATAGACAATCATTTACATCCTATTTCAAGAAAAGTTCACAACAGTATCATATTTGCACATTTCAATGCATAACATGAATGCATAAATTTCATGTCACATATATATATATATATATATATATATATATATATATATATATATATATATATATTTATAGTACACTTTTAATATATACATTAAATAAGTAAACAAGATAAGGTAGGATCTCTCACCTTAATATTTTTTCAATTTTACCTTGAACTTTCTTCGAGATGTGTAAGATGATAGAAGGTAATTTCCTTTATTCCAATCTAGTCACAACATCTCAATAGATGTGGAAGATGCATAAAAAAATCCATCCATATAAGATAATCATGCAAAAATATGTCAACGTCACAAAATAGGGAACTCCTTATCACTACTTCAGACATCTGGTCACTCTTTTGGTCATAACTCTCGAACAGTAAAAAATTTTTCATTGAATCTTATTTTATTAAAAATTAGACTCAAATACCTTTCTAATGATATAAAATTTTCTAAAAACGGAGTTCGAATGACAGAGTTATGACCATTTGAAGATTGGTCACAAATGTTGAACCATTCTGTCACTTAGGCATCTAAGCGGGACATTTTTGCACTTAAGCGTGGATAAGGCAGCTTTCTCTGCCTCAATCGCGCTTAAGCGTGTGTATGAACACTTAAGTGGTCAGAGGACAGTATTGTTACTCTGTTTTCGCAATTTCTGCCTCCTCTAAGATTTCTCCTTCATCCTAGATCAATTCTCTACCAAAGCTCAAGGTTCTTTCCATGGTTTTACTCTTGGAATGGTAACCAAACATCCACACCCTCAAATCATAAATTAAATCCATGAATCAAGACTCAAATTCATGAAATTCCCTCCCAAGATCCCTAACTTCTCATAATTTTCTGTCACCCTTTCTAAACCAAGATTAGAATGTTTTAATCCAATGATTTCAACAAATTTCTCTCTCCAAATGTATCACCCAGCATAGAAGAGCATTCAAGAACAACATCCAAGCTTAAACAACCACATTTGATATCCATTTCAGCCCCAACATCCTTAGATTCGAAAATATGCAGAAAGAGGGCAAGAAGAGCAAACTCACCTCAACTCATGGTGCTCCGGTGAAGTCCGACCGTCGGAAGGCTAAGTCCATGGCAAAGGAAGGTGGCCGAAGGTCCAAGCATGGTTCTTGTGTGGGATGAAGTTGGCAGACAATAAGAGAGGTAGGCCACAAGAGGCTAGAGATGAGAGAAAGATAAGTATTGAGTAAATTTGTGGGCCCCAATAATTTTCTTGGATAAAATTTCTCATAGCCACTCTAACTTGTAAAAGTTGTTCACTTAGGTCCTTTAGAATTTGTAAAAATTCCCCAAATAAAAAATGTGAAATTTTTATTCCCAAATTTTGTTTACTAATTCAAAAAGAACATTTTCTACGTAATTAGATTTTTCAATAAACTTCAAAATATATTTTAAATATTCGTAAAAATTATTGAGGTATTACATTATTCCCCCCTTAACAGAATTCGGTCCCCCAAATTCAAAACTCACCTCAAGACTGAAATAAGTGTGGATACTTCGTCTATATCTTATCCTTCATATCTCTTTCTTCCCAAATCTCATCACACCCTTGGTGAGATTCACAAGAACACCATACCATCGACTGTAAACTCTAGATCGCATTATCGATGGTTTGCATAGGACTTTTGCCTTTTCTAAATAGCAAACAATCTCTTCCTCATCAGTTTGATCTTCTCCACGACCTCTTGTACCATAAAGTGTGTCATCCCTCTAACCTTACCAAACTCAAATCATTTAATCAGAGACGAACTGTGTCTCTATGTAAAACCTCAAATAGGTGTTGTCTCAAAAGTGGCACGTGGTCTTTCTAGTTTACACTGAATATCAGAACACATGTTACCACACACATAGCTCATAACATTTATGAATACGAGCACCCCACCCGAAGGTGTTATTTTGGCCATAGGCAATACTCTTGCCCCAAAGCGATACTCTCACCTGAAGGCATCATATAAAAGGCAAAATCACATAAAATCATTACATAAATCTCTAGAAAGAACAATCCTAGAAAATATGATAAGTAAATAACATACTACTCATGTATAATTATAAAATAAATATATATGAAAATTCCTCTCAACTCAATGACTCATATAGAGTCGTACCCCTTCAATGATTGTGGCAAACCCATAGTTTTCTATGTATAGGTTCATAAAAATACTTATTTAGCACTCCTCCATAGTTTAGAAGTGCAATGATATTACTATACTCTACTTTAAAATTTCCATAATCAAGTATGAAATATAACAAGTCCAACATATTTTCATTTCTCAAGTTACTTCATTAAAAGAATTACCTCAAAAAAAATTCAAATACTAAAATTTTATTTATGGTATATAACCTACAGACAATGAGTTTAACTTGATTTTCAAAACAGATAATTTTAATATATGAAGCTTATATCAAACATCAGTTTTAATTACAAACAAAAGAAAGGATAAATTAAACACGAGGAGGCTTATGAGATGTAGAAGGTGCTCTAGGTCTAAAAGAGGAAGTTGTTTCAGACCTTAAAGAGGAAGCTAATCGTTACAGCCTAGAAAAGGTTTATGCAGGAAGCGCCTGGGAAATTTGGTGAAGAGCAGAAGTCACTCCATTCATACAGTCAATACACCTCACTTGTTGGTCACGAAAATTTTGAGTTGCAAATATTGAATGTTTATCAACTCGATTAGCTAGTTCCCCGAAACGACGCTTTATCAGTTTCTCTTGGTTTTCAAAGAAACGGTTTATCAGTCACTTCTGGTCTTCTGTCTTGTATTTCAGGCTCTCTATCTTATGCTCCAAGTTTTCTATCTTACGCTCTAGGAACGCAAGCTTATTTTCTGAGGATGTTGCAGTGATGTCCTCCTCCAACTCTATTACATCCCTCTTTCTCTTCTTAATTTCTGGTGACCTATCTACAAGTCTCTTTCATTTGTTATTTCCAAGACTTGGATTTAAATCAAGCTCTACATTGCCAGTCTCAAAATTCAAGTTGAAAGATTTATTGTTGGCCATTGCTCTAGGGACCTCAAAAATAAGTTCAAATGAGAAAGGAATGAAGATTGAGTAATAGGTATGTAATAAAAGAAGTAGGTTTTCTTAGTGTGGTGAATGAGATAACAGCATACAAGATTTATAGGCAACATAAAGCCCCTCGAACTAGAGTCACCACAACCTATACGTCGCTCCCTAAGAGGTTTATAGATCTCATACGTCGCAATGCCAACTATTGATGTCGGACATGTAAGTAAATATAATTTAATATAATCAATACAAGTCAAATATTTCCTCAAAAATTTCGGCTAATCTTGACCTTTTTCAAAGTTTCGACTAATACCATTTTTAGTCTAAGATTTTCTCACTCTAAACTTGTTTTATCCTGAAATCCCATATCACAACGTCACTCCATGATTAAGTAGTCTCATATTAGCCTTATCTTATATTCTAATCGGTGTCTTTACTCTAGACTTACACATAATATATATATATATATATATATATATATATATATATATATATATATATATATATATATTAAAACAAAATTAACTGCTTACGGTCGCATGCATCAAGTATTATCATGATGCAAGGAAATCATTACCTTTCATTTGCCCACGAGAGCATTATGTATAAGTATGTGTAACCATGAAGATGTATCATCCTCTACACATTTCATTTTATTCAAGTCATTTTAAATTTTTAACTTCTCATTCTCTATGAGTGCATGTAGAATCATTACATATTATTCTTGACCGTAGCTTTTGCTCATGATGCATGAATAGCATACACAACATATATTCTTAGATACATGTACTTACAGCATGATTCAATCAATCATGTATATTATACTCAACTGAAAGCTTTCAAGAACAACACAACAAAATAGAGAAATATGATTATGTTTATCACCATTTTATTAATCCTTAAAATTTTCAATCAAAACAAACTAAAGCAGCTGCAAATCCACCTAAATTGACTTTCGTGGTTTTGGCATCAATGCGACGTACTGTTGGTGTGCATACCTACCCTAGACTTCTGGCTTCCAGCTTGTAGAAATTCATAGGTTGAGCGTGTAGGTGTGCGGCGAAGAGATATCTTCTTTGACTCTAAGTCATAATTTTCTCTCTATAAAGACTGCCCCAAAGTTCTTAGTTACCACACCACAAACAGTATTCATCTCTGAGCCTACAACTTCCTGGCATTCCTCTCTCTTCATACTTTTACAAAAATTTTTAAATTTTTCAAACCATGGCCACAAGAAAGTACATTGATCTCACAGTAGAAGCTAAGGAGGAAGAGCTCGACTTAAACTTGAGTCTAGGAAAGGACAAGGGCAAAAGACCTTTCGAGGGATCTCAAGAGAATCAAAAGGAAAAGAAGATGAAGAAGAATGAGAAAGCTGAGTAGATTAGCACGGGTCATACGTCAGAAGACAAAATCGCTTGTCTAGAGTAAGAGGTGAAGAATCTGAAAAAGATGATAGAGGACCTGGAGAAGTTAACTAAACGTAATAATGCGGCAATGACTTCGAGAATACATAGGTTCTTATATTGGTCCACCCAGTGCTTCTGCAATCAACAGCAAAGAAGTGTTGATTGTATTAATGAAATTTACACTACTCTCCGTGACATTGCTCTGTCTCTCGCCCCAAGAAATGGTCGAGGGTTGATGATACAATACAACCCTCCTAATCCAATACCACCTCGCCTGTAGATTACTCATGCATGAGTAAACTTTTTTTTTTGTGATGTAATCCTTGTGTTTTTTTTAATGCCAATGGTTTCTTTTATTGGATGTGTAATACCCTTCATTTTTAGTTTTCGTTTAATTTCATAAATTTTATTTCACAATTATTGATTTGAAAATACTATGTGAAATGTGTGTGATATCATAATATGATGTGACAATGCTTAGATATGTGATTTCGGGCTGTACGCTAGCAATGTGTGATGCTAGGCTATATAGGGACTAAAGTGGAAATCACAGGGACTAAATGAAAGATTTTGAAATCTTGTGAGGTGTAGCAAAAATGTGTAGAAAGTATTGGTATAGATGGAGAAAATTTTAGGAAACCTTGATGTGAAATAGAAAATGAAAAGTGACTCTTAAATCTTGAAATATTAGTTTTTTTAGATAAATGGTTATAATTAAATAATTAATTAAGGAAGGAATAAAAGGAAAAATTTTGATGAATTACGAAAACAAATTAAAAGGAAAAATCTGAAATATACCTTCCAACATTTGAAGTAAGATCTTAGATTTACAAAATCTAAGATCTGGCGTTTAAGGTTGAATTCTGAAATTTGAACAAAAAAAAATTAATAAAAATACAAGTTGATAAATTAACCAACTAGGATACTAATCCTATGAGCAACAAGGGATTTCGAAAGACTATAAGGAATAATTAAATAGATATTAGTAATAGTAATTAAAACAAATCAAAATTAACTAAACAAAATAATATACATATAATATAAATAGTAGTAGCAATGGTTAAAGGATAATGCAAAAGATTAAATAAGGAAATTATATAATTATCCAAACTAACCAATCTAATTAGACATTAAATTGAAAGATAAATTATCCCAATATGAAATCTGAAAAAAAAAAATTTTTTTTAAAATCTGAATTAAACATATTATTTTTAATTAGAATAATCTAAAATTTGAATAACAAAATCTATTTAAATTTAAACAATTAAATTGATCTATCTTAAACTAAGTTAGAAACCCTAAAACAAATACATACTCAACCAAACCTATCCCTCCCAAAAGCACACTCTCTCATCTAATCTGTAATACCCATGAAAAATAAAATATAAATGCGTGTTTTCAAACTACTGTTACTATTTACGTATATGGTACTGTTCATTTATACAATCAAAATGTCAAATACTAGATGTGGTTTGGTTATAAGAGAAAACTAGAAAGAAGTTTGTAGGAGACAATGACATTTTATGTGTAAAAATACCCTCAGGGACTAAATTGAAAGGACTGAATTGAAAAGAAACTTAAAGGTTTAAGGTGAAAGGATAGTTTTCCCTTTAAAGTTTCTAATGGTAAATAAACGAAAATTTTCCGCGTAATGTGCACAGTAACTGCATTATTAGAAATGTCATTTTCATGAATAGTAAATTGAATATTTTATTAGCGTATAGTGTCAAATAGTACCCTTGACTTTTACTATAAATAGGCCCTTCCATTTCACTTCTAAACTCACACCTTCAACTTCTCTTCTTCCCTCCTTAAGTTTCTCTTGCTCCGACGCTAGGCTTCTGAGATTTTGGGCCTTTCCGTTTTTGCTTAGGTAAGGATACTATGCCCTTTCTATGTCTTTCAAATTTTAGAAGTTATTTTCTTAAGTATGCTCTGTGGTTGCGGCTTTGGCCGATCTTCCACATCAGAAAAACTGTCGTTAGCTGTTATTTTGATTCTCTGATTACCGAAATAGAATATAATCTGTGGAGAATACATGTCTAGGAAAGTTCTGGCTAAGGAAAGACCTGATTTTTAAGTGTGTCCAGTGTGACCCTCCACTCTTTCCTGGGAACTTACCTGGTGTACTCTTTTACAGATTGTATTCTGTATTTCTGGTATGAATAGTACCCGTACGTATGAATAGTGACCGTATGAATAGTACTGTATGTATGAATAGTGACCATATGAATAGTACCCATACGTATGAACAGTATCTGTACGAAAATGATCTTAACGTACTTTCTGTAATCTTTCATGAAAATCTCTGTAGCGGAACACTGAAATTCATCTGCGTACTCTTGTCCGTAACGATTTAGAGAAGTGATACTCGTACGGAATCCAGGTGAGTGAAACGACCCTGTTTTAATAGAGTTTTAGCATTACTGGTGATAAAAAGTATGTCGTAGGACACTCCCAAGATTCATAGAGGGAAATTGGATTCAGAATGACGAATATAATGAGATAATTAATCCAGAAGTTTGGATAAGACAAAGCAAGTATCTCATGATGATATGAAATTTGAATCATATAGTTATATACTATACCTGTTATATGGATGAGTATTATATTGTGCTTCTGATTATGATATGAACTGTTGTACTATTGATTGTGATTGAGCGGTACAGTACCCCCTCTCACGGCAAGGCAGAAAACCCGGGTTAAAGGGTGTCTTGACCAATGAGTGTGGAGACAACGATTCCCTCAGTAGGGATATAGCCCGGATTGGTGATAAATCCGTGAGGCGCCCTAGCTAAGAGGATGAGGTTGTGCGTCATGGCGAAAAAATACAAAATTGGTGAGCCGGCCTGTGTGCGCTCTCCGGGATATATTGCCATTGACGAGTACTAGTATCGTTTGTTGAATTGGATGAATTTTTCTTGTATGTAATTTCTAACTATGTCTATTGGTTGAGCTTGAGCCTTCGGATATGCTTGCATGACTGGTGATGTATTTGAATTTTATTAACGCAAGGCCGATTTGCTCACTGAGTTTAAAAGCTCACACTGTTTGTACAAACTTTTTGTTCAGATCAGGTTGCCGCCGAAGTACATCCGCTAGAGGAGTAGATCACGTTGGACCTTCCCGCTGTCGGGTAGGCCCTTCTTTTGTTATACAGTATGTTGCTCTGTAACCGTCTAGGACATCTAGGTCAGGGGTTTGGTATTTGGCTTGTATTTCAGTATGATAATGTATTTCGTACTGAGGATCTATTATTTTTAATTAAGAAAATCTGATGTATTTTCTTTGTATTTATTAAGGAATGGTATTTTGAGAATATAGAGATAATGACTAACGATTTTACTTGTGGGAAGAATTTATCGAAAGGCTTACAGTGATGGAATATTCATCATTGTGCCGGTCATGTGCCTAGAAAATGGGTCGTGACATAATCTTTTTTCTAAACATCAACACAAATACAAGAACACACCATAACATATTTCCTCCTTTTTTTTTTCTCTTTTTGGGAAAATCAACATCATAGAACTCAAAGGGTTTCATCTATAGCAAGAATTAAAACAAGGTAAGAACATTTATTTTCGAAAATTCTGGAGCAATTTGTTTGAAAATTAAAACGACCATATCTCTCTCTAGAAAACTCCAAAATTTTCAAATTACCTATGCACGGAAAGCTCTTTCCGTCTATTTTCCAGAAAATCTAAAATCGTTTGAAAACTCCCTACCACTTGAGAGATATGGCTGAAACAGTACACGGAGGTTAGAAAAATGAAATAAAATAATTTTCTGTTTTAATTTCAAAGTTTGTCTTTCAAATATGCGATAGGAAAATCCGGCACATTACCGACGAATCTTGGAATGTCATGCTATGGTTTAGCAAGGAACCCAGGTGAGTGAACTAACCCTTCTTTAATATTATCTTAAATGTTTAAGTAATAGTATATAAAGATAGGTAATGATCATGGTGGAAAAGAGAGAATTCAAAAACAAAAAATTCAAAATATTGAAATTGAAACTTTTATGCATAGTCTAATTGTTGATGAAATTACTAACGGGAAACGTTAGGAGAAAAGAGATGGTTCATGAGATAAATGTGATATATTGTGATTTTGGATACTTTAAAGTTATGCGGTGGAAATTGATACGATGATTACATTGACGATTATAATGATGAATATATTGTCGAATGTGTTAATGAATTGTTTTTGGTGATTTATATGAAATTGTTTGAACTTTGATTGTGTTTGGGCGGGATATTACCCTGTAATATCCCAAGAATTTATATGAATATTTAAAGTCTAATTTGAAGTTTAGTGAAAAATTTAATTACGTGAAAAATTTGCTTTTTGAATTAGTGAAGAAAATGTGGGAATAGAAATTTTAATTTTTAATTGAGGAAATTTTTACAGATTCTCAAGGACTAAAGTGAAAAGAAAAGAAAGTATAGAGGACTTTTGAGAAATGACCAAGTAGGAACCCGAGAAGAAGAATAGAGCTTATGGGAATGAATTATGAGTCCGGTACCGAAAGGATGATGAATTTGAGGTTAAAGTGAAGTTTGAGACATTGAGAGGGACTAAAGTGAAATAAGGAAATCTGTGGGGCACCTAGGATTTAGAAACACCTGAGGTGAGATTTTATGAATTTGCTTTTGCTAGTCTTGACTGAGGGTCAATTGTAGAGCAAGTGATAATTTCACCCCGGGCGAGTATATAGGTGGCCTCACCTATTTTTTTATTCATTTTTCTCCTTTCCTCTCTCTCTCTCTTCACTTTCTCTCCTCTCTTTCTCTCTTCCTTCTCTCTAATTTCTCTCTCTACACTCCAACTCTACAACCAGGCTTTGAAGGGCGGATCTCGGGCTACGGGGCGAGCCTCTAGGAGCCAAGCAACGTAGGGAAAGCAAGGAATCGAGGTAGAAATTTCTATTTTTTAAGCTTTTCCCTATTTTCTAGTTTTAAGAGTGTTTGAGGAAAAATTGAGATTCCGGCTTCGTTTCTCGATTAAAATTGGTGATTTTGGTGTCTAAATGCTCCTTAGACATTAAGGGTGACATCCTATGGAATAAATCATGAAAAACGGTGAAGATTTGGCCAGATTCGGGCCAAAACCGAGAGAAAGTCGCGAAGGGTCGCGATCGTGGCACCTAGGCGCCATGTGTGGCGCCTAGGCGCCAAGGACATGTGGGGAAGAGAAAGGCATGGCGCCCAGGCGCCAGGTGTGCCGGAAAACCTTAGCTCATTTTCAATCGGCCATAACTTCTTCATCCGGACTCCGTTTTGGGCAAACTTTATATCGTTGGAAAGCTCTTTGAGTCTAGTTTCCAATGGTATAAGTTTCATTTAGATATTCATTACTGATTAGGAGTTATAACTTAAGATGTGAGTAAAGGTCGAGAGTAGTGGTAGGAAATTTCTCTATTTCGTAACCCTGATGGTTTTTGTCTGGTTACAATAGGAATGGTCAAGGTGCAAAGTGGGAGTGCCGAGAGCATGAAATCCAGGTGAGTGGGTTAATACTTGCTATGATTAAATATCTGTTATTGACTTTTTGCATCATAGTAGAAATATGTTGTATATCCAAGTTTGAAGAGGATGATGTGGAACGATGAGGCATAAACAATTGTGGAACGTGTCTGGTAATGTATATAATTATATTTTCTTATTTTCCCATGAATGGAGGTTATATAATGGATTGTGAATGGCATGTGAACTGAGTTGAATAATTGTTCTATATTATGGGTTATGTTGTATACATGCTATGTTGCTGGAACCACATTGATTATGTTGTGGCTTGAATTGTAAATGACCGAGTTGTGTATGTGGCTCAAGATTATGATTGAGGATGTTTTTATATATGATTGTGATTGTGTTTGACTGGAAAGGAAAGGCATGGTGGTGCACCCCATGGAGAAATTTATGTGAAGTTATAAGGGTGGAGATTATAAATGGAGCGATAAGGGTGGATGCGGCAGGGGCCGCGGGCAACGATCTAGAAGTATTCTGGACGACCCGGTTGGTACGAGAAATTTGTGTGAAATTGATTTCACCGATTGTTGTTGTGAACTTTTGAATTATGTTGAAATGTATTTGATTTATTTGGATATTGTCGTGAAGTACTACGAATAATATCATATCATATGATGATCGATTTACGTATGATTGCTGCATGTTATCATTATGATGTATGATATTTTTTTGTCATAGTGTTGTGTTATCTACTCACTGGGCACGTGGTTTGCTCATACCCCTCTTATTGATATTTTTTTTCAGAGTTGACAGCTGAAGGTAAATATCGGAACAAGGAATTATGGATCCTTAGTCCATGATTACATTTTCATTTGTTCAGGATAAAGGTATAATAGTTAAGTCTTATTCTAAGTTGTATAAATCTAGAAATCTCTGTAATCGGGTAGGTTCATTCAGTGATGTAATGTGAATGATTGTAGTATGTATAGAGAATTCGGTTTGGTTGCATGAAACAGAATTGTATGATGATTAAGAGAAAGATGGGCTTACGGAGGTGAAATGAAATTCACTTTCCGTGCCGGTCACGTGCTCAGATTTTGGGACGTGACATACCCTCTTTCATGTCAAGTGAAAAAATCTGGATAACAGGATGACTTGACCTCTGAAAGTAGAGACAACGATTCCCTCGTTAGGATCTCAAGTCCGGATTTAATCTGTGGGATACCCTGACCGTTGAGGATGAAGTTATGCATCATGGCGGATTTTTAATGAGATTGATGAAATTGGTTGAGCGAGCCTACTGGTGCTCCCGGGTATGATAAGATTGGTTGAGCGGGCCTACGGACGCTCCCAGATATTTTGCCATTGACGAGTACTAGTTCCGTTGGTTTGAATTGTTTAATTGAATTCCAAATCTTTGATGTGTATCTTTCTTTGTGAGTTATGATTTATGCCTATGTTTTTATTTTATTGCTTTTACATAGCGGATTTTATTAGAGTGGGGATTGGCTCGCTCACTGAGATATTTATCTCACACTCGTTGATCTAACCCTTTTTTCAGATCAAGTAGCAAAAAAGGAGTATCCGCAGAAGATTAGGTTCGCCGTTGGACTATCTCATTATTCGGTGGGTCCCGAGATGTTAGTATTTATTTTATTAAACATTAGGAAGCTTTGTGGTCAACTAGGACATCTAGGAGGTTTGGGATGAATTGATTATTTTATTTGAATAATACATTCTATTTA
Source organism: Biancaea sappan (assembly GCA_037074585.1). NCBI lineage: Eukaryota > Viridiplantae > Streptophyta > Magnoliopsida > Fabales > Fabaceae > Biancaea > Biancaea sappan. The sequence goes on along the minus strand of CM073493.1, from coordinate 74,553,971 downwards.
GACTTGTTAATTATAAAAATTATTTTTTATAAATATTCATAAATAAACAAAAATAGGTAAAAATTGAGATGTCAATTAGGCTTACGGTGATACGGGATTTGTGTCAGCGTGCTGGTTACGTGCCCGAAATTTGGGTCATGACAGGATGGTACTCTTAAAAAAAATAATAAAATAAAGAAAGATAAAGAAAATCAGTCACACAAAATCAATCACGAATTTAGCTTATAAAGCCCATCTCGTAAAAATTTGATCCAATAGCAACGGAATCAAAACAAATAACAACATTTCCTTTACCAAGTTTAAAAGTGTAGTCACATATATCTAAAACTAAAACTAAAAACATAATTCCTAAGAAAAGATAAGTCTCAGAGGGAAAGGGAATGAAAACATCCTACAGGACCTTCAGTAGATCCATCTCTTTATAGTTGTACCTAGGTTCACAACGATAGAGGAGGTCACACTAAGGTTACCTTACTATGTAATCGGTAGGAAACCTAAACCCAATGTTCTGATACCAACTTTGTCACGTCCCAAATCTGAGCACATGACCGATACGGAAAGTGAATTTCATCTCACCTCCGTAAGCCTATCTTTCTCTTAAACACAATATTAAATCTTATTTTGTTTATTTTTTTAAATGCAATTAATTTAAATTACACAATTTAAGAAATAAAAAAAATAATTATTTCTCTTCTCACAAAATGATAAGAAATTATGGCTAAACCAAGTTTCCCATACACGTTACAATTATACACATGACGTCGCTGAACAAACCTACCCGATTATAGAGCTTTTTTAGATTTATACATTAGAATAAGACCTAAATATTATACTTTTATCCTAAACAAATGAAAAAGTAATCTTGACATGAACGTCATCGGATTAGCAAGTTCTTAATACCTGAAACTGAAGACAACTTCTACTTGAGAGAATCCTACCACATTCATACACAATATAGGTATATATATATATATATACATACAGATATACATAATTGATTTAACGGCATAATCATCTAAGGTTTGGTGTACAAGATATTTATCAAGACACACATTGAAATCACATCGCAATTATTAACAACACATTTAAGATCAAGCTAAATCACATTTCAAACAATTCATACAATTTCAAATCAAGTTCCCAAACATTTTTTGGGTCCCATCCACAATAAGTGGCCGTTGCCCCACGGTCCCTGCCTCATCCTCTGTTATTTCACCCCTGTCCTCAAATGGACAAATCTGTAGTCCAACCTTATTTCACCTTGTCCTTAAAAGGACGAATATCATATTCAATATCACGTGGCCATAGTGATTTTATTCCACCCTTATTTCATCCCATGGGATCCCATAAACTCCATTTCCGTTTCTCTCAAGATCAAATACAATTACATTACATAATCATAGGCAACCATATATATATATATGTGTGTGTGTGTGTGTGTGTGTGTGTGTGTGAGACATGAAATTCATGCATTCATGTTATGCATTGAAATGTGCAAATATGATACTGTTGTGAACTTTTCATAAAATGAGATGTATATGGTTGTCTATGATTATGTAATGTAATTGTATTTGATCTTGAGAGAAACGGAGATATATATATATATATATATATATATATATATATTTATAGTACACTTTTAATATATACATTAAATAAGTAAACAAGATAAGGTAGGATCTCTCACCTTAATATTTTTCCAATTTTACCTTGAACCTTCTTCGAAGATGTGTAAGATGATAGAAGGTAATTTTCTTTATTCCAATCTAGTCACAACATCTCAATAGATGTGGAAGATGCATAAAAAAATTCATCCATATAAGATAATCATGCAAAAATATGTCAACGTCACAAAATAGGGAACTCCTTATCACTACTTCAGACCTCTAGTCACTCTTTTGGTCATAACTCCCGAACAGTAAAGAATTTTTAATTGAATCTTATTTCATCAGAAACTAGACTCAAAGATGTTTCTAATGATATAAAAGTTTCTAAAAACGGAGTCTAAACGAGAGAGTTATGACCATTTGAAGATTGGTCACAAATGTTGAATCATTCTGTCACTTAGGCACCTAAGCGGGACTTTTTCGTGCTTAAGCGTGGATAAGGCCGCTTTCTCTGCCTCAATCGCGCTTAAGCGTGTGTATGAACGCTTAAGCGATCAGAGGACAATATTGTTACTCTGTTTTCGCAATTTTTGCCTCCTCTAAGATTTCTCCTTCATCCTAGATCAATTCTCTACCAAAGCTCAAGGTTCTGTCCATGGTTTTACTCTTGGAATGGTAACCAAACATCCACACCCTTAAATCATAAATTAAATCCATGAATCAAGACTCAAATTCGTGAAATTCCCTCTCAAGAACCCTAACTTCTCATAATTTTCTGTCACTCTTTCTAAACCAAGATTAGAATGTTTTAATCCAATGATTTCAACAAATTTCTCTCTCCAAATGTATCACCCAGCATAGAAGAGCATTCAAGAACAACATCCAAGCTTAAACAACCACATTTGATATCCATTTCAGCCCCAACATCCTTAGATTCGAAAATATGCAGAAAGAGGGCAAGAAGGCCAAACTCACCTCAACTTATGGTGCTCCGGTAAAGTCTGAAGTCGGAAGGCTAAGTCCATGGCAAAAGAAGGTGGCCGAAGGTCCAAGCATGGTTCTTGTGTGGGATGAAGTTGGTAGACGATAGGAGAGGTAAGGCACGGGAGGCTAGAGATGAGAGAAAGATAAGTATTGAGTGAATTTGTGAGCCCCACTAATTTCCTTAGATAAAATTGTTAATATCCACTCTAACTTGTATGAATTGTTCACTTAGATACTTGTGAATTTGTAAAAAAATTTCAAATTAAAAATGTGAAATTTTTATTCCTAAATTTCCTTCACTAATTCAAAAAGAACATTTTCTACTTAATTATATTTTTCAATAAATTTCAAAATATATTTTAAATATTCGTAAAAATTTTCATCTTTTTCTTCAGTCAAAGGATTATGATTTAAAGATTTATATCTCAAACTTTGATTTCTATTAAATTAAGAATTATTTTAGAAAGAAATCAAAATCAAATCAAATAAAAGAAATTTTTTAATTCACATATCAATTCGACAATCACGTTTATTTTACCTACTAAAAAAATTATTTAATACACTACAATAGTCAAATAATAAATGTAATTGTTTTTCAATTTTAATTCAAATCATTTAAATAAATTCAATTCAAATAATTAATATTATATGATGTCATTAATTTATCAAATTTATTAATTTACCTAATTTATTTATTCATTCAAATCAAATCAAATAATGAAATTGACTAATTATCAATTTCACTAATTTCACTAATTAATAATTATTATAAAATATTCTGATAAAAATATATTCTGCTATTTATTTTAACAATAACTCATATAATATATTAAATACATTGGGAACCATGTAATATGATAATAATACTATAATTTATAAATTTGTAAAACTTATGAGACTTATGAGTTATGACATATAATTTTTAAACATAAATATTCTGATATAAATTTTGATTATTTATAAAAATATAAATTATAATTTTTAATATAAAATTTATAATAATAAACGACTACATTATATTATGATATAAAATAAGTTATCAAATGGAATAAAATAATGAAACGTATGTGTAATCAATAAAAAGTTTTAATTTAAATTTTTTTTGAAAAAAATAATAATCAAATTAAAAACTTTTTAAGATAATCAACTGTAAAAAAATTTTATACGTTTGATTAAGAATTAATATCAATATGCCTTGATCCTCGTATATGTATATTTCAACAATTTATTATGTATATATTTCAATTCAAATAAATTCAAATCAAATAATAAAGGTAATTGTTTTTAATTTCAATTCAAATCAAATAATTTATTTAATGTAATGTTATTAATTATTGTACAATGGTCAAATAATAAAGGTAATTATTTTTTAATTTCAATTTAAATTATTTCAATAAATTCAAATCAAATAATTAATATTAGATGATGTCATTAATTTATCAAATTTATTAATTTACCTAAAAAAAAGAAATAATGACACGTGTATTAGTTAAAAATATAAATTTTACAGAATGTGTAACAAAAGTGATAGTATACTTATAACACAAATTAAAAGAACTTACCAATGTGAAAATTATAGAAAAGTTAATACCTTTGAGTTTCTTCTTATAAGAAAATGTGCATCTGTTAAAGGAAACAAATTGTTACAATAATAGGCATGAAAATTGAGTAGATAGTTTACCAGAGCTACGAAGGAACATGACGCTAAGGAAATAGTGATAGTTAATTGGACCATGATCTTCTTCTTCAATTCAGAAAAACAGTGGCAGGAAAATATTACTAGTTCATTGTATCATGATTTTCTTTTTTGAGATATATATATATATATATATATATATATATATATATATGAATGAATGAAAAAAAAAAGAATTGAAGAAATATACCTAAAGGGAAAAAAGGCTGGGGTCTTAAGAAGTCATATCATCAGGTGTCGATTAGGTTCCTATTCGACATAAGGAGGTAATCAAATGACAAAAGATGAGTAGCTGGAGAGAGAGCATTGTCGAGTTGCACCAATGGATTCAGAGAAGAAAAATGGACAAGAATAATGGAAAACATGACTGTACAATTTATCGCTTATAAAGATAAATATATAGCAATTAATTATTTAATTATTGTATATAATAAATGGTAAGTTACCAAATGATAACATATTACATTTCAATTAAAAAGTTTATCTGATTTATCAATTGTATAACAATTATAGCAATTATATACCAATTATATATTAATTATAGTAATCATATAGTAATTTACCATAATTTTTTCAAATTCATTTAATGTGATTATATAGCAATTATATAACAATTTACCCTAATTTTTTCAAATTCATTTAATGTGATGTGATTAATTTACCAAATTTATTAATTTACCTAATTTATTTATTAATTTTATTCATTTAAATTTATTCTATTATACATAATTTAATGACCTACTTGTAATTAATACCTTAGAGTAAAATTATTTTAGTCTATTATATAAATTTTAAAAATATAGGAAAATGCATCCGTAAATTTTGGATTGAAATAAGAATATCAAATTTTAGTTTGTTTTAAATTTTCCAAACACAAAGGAACTTCTGATAATTAATATGATTTCATATAACTAATTTTAATTAAAAATTATTTTTTTAATTTTTAGTTCAAAGCTTATTAGATGTTTTATTAATTTAAAGTCGACACTATTCTCAGTTAGCTGTCTTTTCTTTAAAAAAAAAAATCATGTATGATTGTGGCAACTCAAGACCTCTGAACTCGAACTCAGACATTTACTTTTCTATAGTTATCGATCAACATCTTGGGACTGATGTAGGATCTATTCAAGGACCTACCAGTTTCTTCTTAAGGGACATATCACATGTTTTTAAATTTTTATAAACTGCAAGTAATATGTATGTGCAGTGGAGATTTAATGATTTATTATCCACTTGTACCATGAGTCCTTACACTCTATTTTTAGGGTGGAAATTCTTTCTTTCATCTAATATTTTTTAAATATTTTTTTAAGAAAATAAGTTAAAAATTTATAATTATTATTTTATATTTATAATTATTATTAGATCAGTTAGTACTTTATAAAATTTTTATTTAAAAAAAATATTAAATGAATGGAAACCATTAATTGAATCAAATTGATCTAACGATTTCTAACTTTCTTCCAACATATAGGAGCTTCTTATGTGTAGAAGGGAAGCCTCACCCCTATTTTTGCTTGAGTTACAATGATGACATAGATGTACATAGTATATAATGGAAGAAAAGTGAGGAGCAAGTTCTTAATTTATTTGTTAATTACACATTTAGGCTAAAGTATCCTAATTTTTTTTTAAGATTTCAGGTTCTTTTTTTTTTTAGGCTAAACGCCACATTCTAATTTTATTTTTATTATGCTAATAAAAATAGTTAAATTAATATTAAGATCTAATATGAAGTCATTATTTTATTTCTAATTTATATGATATTTAAAATTGTTAATAATTTTATTACATGAAAGAAACACATATATTTTATACAAAAACATGAAATCTAATGTACCCCAAAATATAATCCCAAAAAAAGTAAAAACCCGCCCCAAAATGCTATGAACAATTGCAGTTTCATTTACACGCCATTCAAAATCATACAAATATTCCCAAATCAAATGCTATACACAATCACCATTCAAAAGAAATAATTTTCTTTCTTTTTTATTTTGTGTCTATTTGTGTACCTGAATGAAAGGAATGGCTGGTGGTTGGCCGGGTTGAGTAATAAAGAGGAAGTCGGCAGGGTTTTACTAAGTTACTAAAATATTTTTAAAACATGGGCTCGATTCTAATCCGTTTTGGCTCTTTTGTTATTAGAATTGATTGGGTCGGAACAAAATCAATTACTTATTTTTAAAGGACTATTTGGTTTAATAAATTGGAAGAAAAATAAGTTTTTCTATTTGATTTGCAAGAAGAGAAAAAATAAAACAAAATGATTTTTTATAGCCCTTCAATTTTAGAAAAGTATGCAAAAAAATAAAGAATGTGATAAATTTATTACCACTTATATTCAAAGAAATTAAATTATTTGTTATGATTAAATAATATAATATTTTAATAATTTTAGTTTGATTCTTCAAAAAAATATATTAAATATATAATGTGTCTTAAAAATTATATAAAATTTTTATTTTATTCTTATTGTAATTGAAAAAGAAGTTAAATAATTTTATTAATAGAAGAGAAAAAGATAATTAATTATAAATTAACTAATTTATTAATTTTTAAAATTTTTTTTTAATTTAATTAATTTTTAGTTATCCTTATACATATAATACATTATTTAAGTATAATAATAATAATAATAATAATAATAAAATTTTTATATAATCCAAATATGTTAATAATAGGCAAACAAAATCACGGGAAAACAAGGAATTAACAAGCGAACAAGAAAAATTGGAAATACGCGGACAAGATATTTCAAAAAGAAAAAGAAATCGCATGAGCATTATTGCTGTAACAAATAGTAACGCTGCAGTAGCGTTAAACGGTGTGATAAATAGTACTGATGATGAAGCGTACAGCCTAGAATATATATTTTGTCTTTCACTTTTTCTTTTATTATAGAACAATAATCTTTTTTATTTTTATTTATTCGAGACCTCTCTCACATCTCATATTTTAATAATTATTTGATTAACCTGCAAATTTATTTTATATTTGAATTTTTTAATAATTTACTTTTGTTGGTTCTTTGTTGGATGTTGAAATCTTTTTAATATTAGACTAATATTTTTATTTGTTATTTTAATAATTAGATTAAAGCTTTTTTCGTTATTGTCAGTATTTAATACGTTCATTTTCAAATCAATCAAACAAATATGTGTTTTGTTTTAGTTATGGTTAATTTGAATACTTAAATTTTTTATAATTAAAGTCTTCTGGGGAAATATATATTTGATATAGTTTATATAAAAAAAATAGGTTAAATAATGCTTTTAGTTCCCATAATTTTATATATTCTTGAATTTGGTCCTTAGAGTTTCTAAATTTATGAAAAATGATCAGTACTATTAAAATTTGTTAGTCAACCATTAGTTTATGCATACATGACAGTACGACATCTATGTCAACACATACATCCATGTCAACAGTTAAGCAGCAATTTATGTTCTTACTAGGATGTTTTACTCAATGTTATATGTATATGAATTAACGGTTGACTAACAGATTTTATAACAATAAGTATCATTTTTCGCATAATTAGAAACAATAAGAATCAAATTCAAAGTTTTGAAAGTTAAAAACCAAATTAAAGAATAGGTGAATCTATAAGGACTAAAAATACTATTTAATTTAAAAAATAAATATTTAATAAAAAATAGTGAAGATAAGAGTTTCTAGTCCGGTCAAACCGGTTAGACTAGAAACTAAACCCTAAACTGGTTCGAATATGATAAAAAATTGGTGGGTTGAACAACCAGTCAAACTTGGTTAAAAACCAGGTTTTACCGACGATTTTGCTTCGAAACAGTTCAAGGTATTAAAAAATAAAAGAGAAATTTGGGTCTTCAGGTTCTGCTCCACCTAGCATTGTCAAAATAGGTCAGACCAAACGGGTCTAAAGTCTCATGTCCTAGCCCACCCATGCTAGCTTGTGGGCCAGCCTATTTGGTCCGCGGGCTAAGCTTTATTTTTAATTATTTAAATTTAGTAAAAATTCAATAATTTGATATTGAAACATAATTTATATATGTAAAATATTATTTCTTTAATATTTTTAAATAATTAATAAATTTATTTTTTCATATTTTATTTTTGAGTTAACTACAATATATTTAAATTAGGGAATTCTATATTTATTTTTCAGAATTATATAAGTTTTCATATCTAAATTTATTATAATTATTGAATATAATGTATAAAATATAAAAATGTGACAAATTAGGAGTATTTATATAGTAAAAATATAATATATAAAAAATTATTTTTAAAATAAAAAAGCAAGCCAGCTCTCGAACTCCATAGATCCTGTTCGTTTAGACCCACGTGCCAGTCAAGTTGGCACATTTTTAAATAGTTATTTTTTTAATGTACAAACCCGTACAAATACGAGTAAGCTACAACTTATTTTGTTAATGGTAGCTCCAATGTGAACTTCATAGCCAAGAAAGTTTATAGTGGCGGCGGCAACAACAAAGAAGAAGAAAAAAGAAAGCAAGAAGTAGAAGCACAACGACGACGACGTGAGAGAGAAGAAAATCAGTGAAAGCATCTTCAATAAATTATGTATGACTATGAAAGAGAGATCGGAGAGTGGAAAATTGGAGAAGAGATAGAGATTGGTGAAAGACAGTAAGATTACGTGGAAGACTGAGTAGAATGTGGCATGGAGAATAAAACATTTTCGAATCTTAATTTTATTTGATTTTTTATTCATTATAATTTTTATTTTATATGATTTTTATTGATGATTAATATTAACTAGTTAATAATTATGAAAATATATTTGTATATAGTTTTCGATTTATTAACACATTAATTTTTTTCTTTAATTTTGTATTTTTCAACCTATTCTTTAATTATTAGAAAAGGACCCACGCACCAATTTTCTTTCCTCTTTATTTTGAGTGTCTATTTGTGTACTTTAATGGAGGGAATGGCTGGCGGTTGGCTGGCTTGGGTAATAAAAAGGTAGTTGTTAGGGTTTTACCAAGTCATTAAAAATTTTTTAAGAAAAAAACGTTTACTCTGGGTTACTTAGGTTTAGAAGTGTAAAAACAGACTGGCTGGAGCCTAATCCGTTTTGGCTCTTTTATTATTAGAGTCGATTGCATCTAATGAGATCAATTGTTTGTCTTTAAAAGATTGTTCAGTTCAATAGATGAAAGGAGAATGAAAGAAAAATAAAATTTTTTAGTTTAGTTTAGTTTGAGAGAAAGGAAAGAGAGAAAAAATAAATTTTATTTTGTTTGGTTTACAAAGGAAGTGACAGAAAAAAAAAATCAAATAACTATTATAACCCTTTAATTTTAGATAAATATGCAGCAGAATAAAAAATGTGATAAATTTGTTATCACTTATATTCAAAAAAATTAACTCATTTATAATGATAAAATAATATAACATTTTTATAGGTTTAGTTTGATTCTTCTAAAAAAAATCTTAAATATATAATATTTCTTAAAAATCATATAAAATTTTAATTTTCTTCTTATCATAATACAAAGAAGCTAAAAAATTTAGGATTGCTTTCATTTATATTTTGTCAGGTGAGCAATACTCGTTTATGATTCAATATCCAAATCAAGCATGATTTAAAATTAAATTTCACAATTTTTATAAAAAATGATTAATTACATGATAAAATATAAATATAAATAAAACAAATTTTTTCAATACTACATTAATCCATCTCCGAGCAAAGGTGGTCCACACAGTCATAACTCATGAGTATTGCATGTGACCTACCCTGCAAAATTACTATATAATGTAATGGCCTTTGAGGGGGGCCTCCCGTAAACCGCTTGCATGCAAATTCATCTTGGAAAGTCTTTCCTCCCTTAATTTTTTCTAATCCTAGAGCTACATATTGAAACTTTTTATGGTTGCAACACTTTGAAATTTGTCTGAATCAGTTTTAGCTACCGTACACACAAATTTCAAAGTAGTATGCCGACAAAAGAACTCAACTTTTTAAAACATTTTTCACTGTAGAATTTTTCATGTGTTGCCTAGCTAACTCTTGAATTTCTTTTACTTTCTGGAGCATTTTCACTTGATGAAGAAGATGATGATTGTGTTGGATGTGTGTGTGTGTGTGTGTGTAGGGTGCGCAAAGATGAGCGAAAGACGAAGGAATGAGGAAGCGCCATTTTCGGCGTCTTCGAGGTTGTCGTGCTCGTCGGTGGTGACAGTTGAGGATTCGTTGTTGTCGTCGTCGTCGTCGACGTCATGTGTGTCGTGTCGGAAGGTTGAAGAAGAGACAGAAACAAAAGTAATAAAGAGCGTGATGCCTCTGGTAAGTTGCCCTCGATGTCTAATGTATGTGATGTCATCGGAGGCTGATCCCAAGTGTCCCAACTGCCACACCACTGTGTTGCTTCCCCTCCATATTAATCAATGACTTCATTGTTGTTGCACTCCACTTTTCAAATCTTTTCCTTCTGTTTTGATTGATAATGCTATGATCGTATCATTTCCCAAACTAGATTCCCTCCATTACTGGTCATGAGGTTATGGGTTTTTCGCCAGTTATCTGATTGTGTAATTAGACTGTTGATGATGGAGTTTGTCTTTTTTTTTAATAAATTGACTCCCAACTGTCTAATCAAATATCGGACGGCTGATGAGACACTAATAATTTCAATATTGGAGTAAATCTGGTTCCATCATTCTGGTCATGAATGTTACAGTTAAAAAAAATAGTGAATCATCCCGGCTGGCGTGAATTCCTTGTTATAATTGGCAATGAAATAAATCCGTTGTTAATCCCTGACTAAATAACAATCTTTATGGAAAGAGTTATATTTCCTAGCTATTTAGTTGCTATATATGTTAGCGAGGAAACACTTAGGATTAGCAAAAGAAGTGTTCTTGATAATTTTTTATTTATTTTATTTTCTGTAGCGCTATTAGTATTATTTACGTATTTTTTAATAATTTATGGTATAATTCTTGTCTTATTAAATTAGCCATAAATTAATTCCTTAACGTTATTGACATATGAATTCGAGGGCAAGGAAAAGGGATGTCCCTGTCCTTAAAATTAGAAAATTAGAGGTGAAATTTTTTCCTTCAATATGTATCAATTTTATCTCAAGGTCCATTTCTAATTTTTTTTAAATTTTTTTCATTCTCTAAATTACAAATATATAAATTTTCATATTGTAACAATAAACTATTAATAAAAAATAATGATAAGATGCATTATTAATAAGGAAACAACTTAGGTGCAATTCTTTATACATTTGCTATCAAGTTCTCCAAATATAATATGATAATTGTAGTTCTCCAATCAAAACATGACAAATGTGTAGTCTCTAAAGAATAACTTTATATTTTTTATAACTCATTGTTACATATATGATTGGTTATTCAAGAAATCATTTACACATGCTATGTTTCCATTGAGGAACTTCATAGCAAAGAATAAGGGACTTTATATAATTTTTCTCTTATTAACAATTACAAAGTCACAAATTTGACTCTGCTAAAATACATAATTTCACATAATTTAACCCATATTGATATGGGCTTTCCCGCTAGCCGTTGTGGGTGGCCTAGTCCATAAATTATTGAGCAGTTCAATGGAGTTATTGAAAATTATATCTTGTATAAGTTATATTAATTTCTACGACAAACCTAAACTAAATGTTAATTGAATTGAACTGAACCAAAAGCACTATAGTTGCCACTAAAAAGTTTAAAAATCACCACCAAAAGGTCTTTGGTAATGACTCTAGTAGCAACAAAGGTAGCTGTTAAAAGTTTCATGGTTGAAGGTTTTGGTCATGACAAAAGGGGGTCGCCACCAAAAGTCACCCTTCAGCGGCGACTCCAAAGACCAAACCCCCCCCCCCCCCGGTAAAACTTGTATAAAACATGTGCCATCAGAGCAAGCTGCCACAAAAAGGGCAAGATTCAATGGCAAAGGTGACCTTTTTGACATGCAAAAATTATCCTTCAAGCCAATTGTGATCCAAACAGATCTCTTGTTGTTCCTAAAAGAACAGCATGCTATTGGGCTTCCCAACACGTCAGATTATGGGGTAAGGCTCACATGGATCCCACCTTTCCTTGTTGAGCCAAACAAAGAAGCCGAACTTAATTGTGACAGTGTAATACTTAAATATAATTAAATTTGTTGATTTGATTAATATGATAATAAGAAAATAATGTTATTGATGACATATGTATTTGTGAAGGACTAAAATAAAAACTATCTATCCATAGGGACCAAATTAAAAAAAATGAGAAACCAAATTAAGAAATATTCTATTTGCAAGACATCAAATTGAGTAAGAAATTTATTAAGGGGTCAAACTGAAGAATTCTCTATTTATAAGGGATTAAAAATACAATTTTGGTCTATATTATTATTATTTTGTCTTCATATATGAGTATATGTTATATGTGTGTGAGAGAAATATTAGTAATATAGAAGTATAATTAAAGTTTGGACAGAATATGACGTTTCTAAAAGAATTTAATTGTTGTTCTTTTTATTTGAAAAGATATATCCTTTAATTGAAAAGATGTGTCTTATATTTTAAAAAAATGTATTTATTAATTTGAAATGATTTATTTTTTATTTGAAAAGATGTATCTCTTAATTTGAAAAAATGTATCTTTTATTTACATTTGAAAGTTGAATTTTAAATTTATTTTAAAATTTAATAAAACATATATTATATAGATATATCTATTCGAATTAGAATAGTCATAACTATTGAAAATTCAAGAGACTATTAAAAATAGAATAGACATGATTGTTGGAAATAGAATAGACACATAAGTTAAAATTAAACAGACAAAACTATTCAAACTCTGCATATATCCTATTAAAATTTTTAGGTGGGAATCTTGGTTTCAAAAGGGCTTTGTTGTATTATGTAAGAGTTTGTCTATGATCCTCCAATACACATACATAAACTTTTTAAAGATATTATTTATTACACTTCAAAGTCATTACTATTTTTCAATATTTCTAATAAGTTTAAAGAGTTTATTTTTTGTTTTGGAAATTCGTAAGAATTTTTTAAATTAGATCATTTTAATCGATAGAACCAATTTCTCTTGTTGGAAAAACTAAGAAAAATGATAAAGCAAATGTGGTGAAAAACATTATCCAAGAAAAGAGAATCTAGTACACAATTTTTATTTTATTTATTGATGAATATTCCATATTCATATTTGTCTATTTACTAAGAATTAAAGATGAAATCTTTTCAAAAATTTAAAAAATAAAAATAAATGGTAGATCAAAAGAACAGAAAAATCAAACTTGTTCTTGGTAATAAAGATGAAGAATATTTCCTATTGAAATCGATAAATTATATGAACAATATGATTTAGTACATGAAAAAAAAATACACTTTATATTCCATGTTATTTTATGCACATTTGTTACATGGTTTATAGGGTAAAGCACGATTGCATGCCATACATTTATAATAGAATACTAAATTTAAATTATTTCAAAGTGTAGGGGTATATTTCATATTTTAGTGTTTTTGATCATCAAAGAACAAAATTATGGCTTAAAGTCATAAAAAAATATTTTTGTAAGATGTGCATAACCTTCCGAATATGTTTTTTGATTTGTAATCAAATATAATTGTGGAATCTATATATATTGAATTTATTAAAAATAAATAAATTTTTGGATGATTCTACAGCTAATTTTTTTTTAAAAAAATAGAACAATTTGTTGCATATAGATCGCTACATTGTAGCGTTGCTAACAACAAAAGTAATAATAACGATAATCAACATATCAAACGAAGTCAAAAAGTTAAAAGTATAGATATATTGGTTCTGATTTTATTTTTCACAAGTTTTAGTACTTCTTGTTGAAGGAAATAAAATTGGTATTTTTAATAAAAATATCCATTGTGTTAAATGTTTAAAATGATCCAAAGTATTTTCAAGAAACTTTGTCTTCTAAAATATAATATTTTGGAAAGAGGCATAAATGAAGAAACATATATGATTATGCTAAATAACAATTGGATCTTAAAAGTTTCCTTATGGTTTGAAACAAGCATTGAAACAATAGTATGAGAGATTTGATAGTATGATATTATCAAATAAATTTAGTGAATATGATGTTATTATTTGTCGGCATATGTGTTGATGATATGTTAATATTTGGAACAAATATATCTAATATCCCTGAAATTAAAAAGTATATAAATTCAGTCTTTAAAATTAAAGATTTGAATGAAGTAGATGTTATTTTAGAATAAAAATTCAAAAAGATAACAAATAAGTGACTTTATCACAGTTACACTACATAAATAAAGTATTTGATAAATTCAAACATTTAGGAATAAAGAAGTTTAATACTCCTTATGATTCCAATATAAAATTGACTGAGAATTATGAAAGAATGATATTATAATTAAAATGTGTTAGTGTAATAGGTAGTATGGTGTATGCAACGCATTATGATAGGCTAGATATTACATTTGCTTTTCAAGGTTTACAAGTAATCCAAGCAATAAACATTGAAAAGTCATTTTTAGAGTACTTGGATATTTGAAAAAAAAAAAACAAACCACTTTTAGAATTTGCTATAGTGGTTTTTCTACTATATTAGAAATTTTATTCTAATACAAGTTGGATAACAAGTATTAACAATAACAAATCTAAAATTGGGTTAGATATTCACCTTGAGTGAGGATGCTATTAGTTGAGCATCTAAGAAGCAAACTTGTATTTCTTATGTCACAATTAAATCTAAATTCATAGAATTAGCAGATGTTGGAAAAGAAATATAATGGTTGATGAATATTTTTATTAGACAAAGTTGTGGCCATAACTCTTTGTCAACCATTTTCTATATTTTGTGATGATAAAGCTACAATGTATAGCTCATGATAAAATTTATAATGAAAAATTAAGACATATAAGCTTAATATGTGCTTATATAAGGGAATTGGTCACAAATAGAAATATGACAATTGTCTACGTAAGGTCAAATAAGAATTTGGCTGATTCATTGACGAAATTACTATCCAAAAATGTAGCACAAAAAGCTTGTGAAGGAATGAGATTAAAAACTTCAAAAAAATAAAATACTAGTAACAGGAACCCAACTTTGGGTTAGTATACACTCTAAAAATAAAAAGTTCAATGGGTAATATCATGTTGCTAAGTGTTGTTTGAAACACGAACTCTAAAATTGTGACCTTCTTAAAAAAATATAATGTCATGTAAAGAGTTAAGGAGTTGTTATTAGTCTAGAATGAAAACGACCTTCGAACAAACGCTCCATAGTGCATATTGTTACAAAGAGAGGTTAACAAAGGTCTTAATGAAATTGTTAAATGTCTGGAGTACTAACAGTGACATAATAACAATATCACCTATATAAATATTGAAGTGATGCCTCTTCAAATAAGATTTAAAAGAGTTAATCTTGTAAATATTCACGAAACTAAGATTAACACATGACCATAAAAGAGTTAAAGCGAGATTACTGGAACGTCATTACAAACTTAATGATGTTGTATATGTTGTATTTTCAATTTTGAAAAATGGAGTTATAGTTCAAATCTT
The DNA here is from genome assembly GCA_037074585.1 of Biancaea sappan. Taxonomy (NCBI): domain Eukaryota; kingdom Viridiplantae; phylum Streptophyta; class Magnoliopsida; order Fabales; family Fabaceae; genus Biancaea; species Biancaea sappan. The sequence goes on along the minus strand of CM073493.1, from coordinate 74,538,122 downwards.
ATGATACCACTATCTTTATCAAAACTTTAAAGTATTACACTGTTAAGAAGTTCAAATTACAGTAAAGATACTTTTTATTATGTGTGATATCATATAAAAATGTTATAAATTAGTTATAATATAGAAGTAGAGTTAAAGTCTTTTATCGGATAAAATAAGATATTTTTAAAGGAATTTAATTATTGTTCCTTTTATTTGAAAATATATATCATTTTATTTGAAAAAATGTATCTTTTAATTTAAAGGTAAAAGAGTATTATATGCCCTTAACGTTTATGCCTCTGAATTTTTTTTCCTAATTATGTCCTTTACCTTTAAATTTTTATCAGATATGTCCCAAAATACCAAAAATACACTTCATCTCTCTCTCTCTCTCTCTCTCTCTCTCTCCCTAAGGCACACTGAGACAGAGAGCTGAGGTTTCCAATTTTCACCATGCTTTCCTTCTCTATAAACCCCTTGTTACTGAAGCCCCTCTCCCTCATCTCTCCTAATAATAGATTTTAAAACTGAATTGGACCAGCAACTAGTGGGGGGTCCAGTTTGGTCACCTTAAAAAATTGGTAGAGATGAAAATTGATATGATATCGGTTGAACCGGTCTGAAACTGGTAGAATGGTCGAGTTTTGGTTCCATTTCCCTTTTTTTTTTCCCTTTCTGCCATCAAATCCCGTCGATCTCGCCATTCTACCACCATGATCGAAGAAGCCATGAACGGAGAAGAGATGGAAGAGAAGAGAAAGACTCGAAATATCAAGTAGTTGAGGAAGAGAGAAGAGAGTTCTGTGAGATGAGAAAGGAGAAGGAAAGAGAAATATGAACCATGGTTTCTGAAGTTGTCGTCAAATTGAACTCAGTAAGAGAGAGACTGAGCGAGAAGTGAGACCGAAATAGTGAGAGAGAGAGAGTGAGAGAAAGACCGAAGAGAGCCAATATAAAAAGTGTTCTGATATGATATCACATATTAGTGATATATGTCATAGGCTCATAGCTAGCTACCGTGTATAGGTGGTCTGATATGATATCACATATCAGTGATATATGTCATAGGCTCTCATGACTGTCGTGTGTGTGATGTGTAAAGAGAGGATTTGGACGTTTATATTTATTTAATCAACCATTCTTATATTATTTTTATTAGTTTTTATATCTCATGTCAATATTTATCTGATTCTACTAATAATTAAATAAATAAAATAAAGACATATAATTGATCAAATATTAATTCTTATTATTAATATAAAATTAATATATATATATATATATATATTTATAATTATGTATATTATTTTTTTTAATTTTTTTAAATTCTACCGGTTCAATTATGATTCGATCACGGTTCGACCATTGAACCTTGAACTGGTGCCTCCACCGATTCAATGTTCGGTTTGATTTTTAAAACATTGCTCCCAATAGGCCTCCCTCAACTTCCTTCTCTAATCATAAGCCCTTAAACCCATTTCAGCCTCTCTCAACCCCTTATTTTTTGTTTTTAATTAAATTAATTTAAATTATTATATATATAATTAATTATATATATATATATATTATAAATATGTTATATATATATATATATATATAATATTATATATATATATATATATATGTGTGTGTGTGTGTGTGTGTGTGTGTGTGTGTGTGTGTGTGAGAGAGAGTGAGAGAGTGAGAGAGAGAGAGAGAGAGAGAGAGATATATATATATATATATATATATATATATATATATATAAGAGTATAATGAGTATTTTTATAAAATAACGATAAAAAAGGAAGAAAAATATAAAAAGCTATAAACTACTAAAAATAGTATTTTATAATAAATTATAAGCTACTAAAATAAGCTCGTCTATCGAATACTTCTAAAAAGCTTATAAGTAGTCAAATAAACTATTAATTAATTTAAATAATTTGCAGAACATAGCCAAAATTTAAGAAAATATCAATGTTTTTTGAACTGGGCTTGACATTGATCGGATGACCACCGGGCTACTGGGTTACTTGTTCAACTGTAGGTCACTAGATCAATTGCTAAATTGGATAATATATATATATATATATATATATATATATATATAAATGTTTACAAATAAATTTAAAACTAAGTAAAATAAATAATTTATATGCAAATTTCACATTTTAAAGTCTTAAACCATAGTCATTAGTCATAAATAATTAAAATAAAAATATCATTAAATAATTTTTTTAGTTGCAAAATTACAAATAATTTTTTTAAAATATTTGATTGTTATTTTTTATATTAGATGATTATATAAAAATTTTTTGTTTATACTCTTTAATTTTTCTTGATTTAATTTTTTTACATCAAATAATTATATAAATATAATTATTTTTTCTTATCTCCTAATTCATTAGTAATAATATACTTATTTTATGTCTTTTCCATTTTAGTTTTTTTCCATCTTGCCACATACACATTTTGATTTTTGAGTTAGAATAATTTTATCTCCTTATATATATATATAATATTTCTCCCATGTAAATTAAGAAGAAGTTGATAATAAGATGGTAAAACACACAACTTATAGGTAGAAGATAGAGTTTGATTCTTGATAGGTGTATATTTTTCTAAAATTTTATACAAATTTAAAAAATTAAAAAAAAAAAAGAGGTTCGGATCAATCCAGTTGATTTAGACGGTTTTGACTTGACCAAGTCAAAACTGGATCATATGCAAATTGATCTAAACATGTGACGCTATCCAAGTTAGGCCCCAGATTCTGTGTCAAATCAAGCGGGCCAGGTCCGAAAGACATTGTACAATACAATGTTTTTGGAACTGGCCCGGTCATTAACCCGGGCTGGCCTCCGGGTCACCGGGTCAATTGCTGAACTGGATAAATAATTTTTTTAAAAAAAACTATATATATACTTATATATTTTCACATATAAATTCAAAAGAAAGGTAAAATAAATAATTTATATGTAAATTGCACACTTAAAACTCATAAACATCCATAATAATTTATAAACACCTATAATAATTCAAACATAAAATCATAAATATTTATAATAATTCATAAAGTCATAAATAATATCATACAAACATAATAATTCATACATTAAAGTCTTAAACATCCATAATAATTTAGAAAGTCAATAAAAGAAATATTTATAAAATCATCAATCATGTTGAAAATTCCAAGCATCTGGGTTATCAGTTTCTCCAGTACAAGGCATGCCCCAAGAGTCAACTAGTCGTCTGTTATACTCTATGTTAGTAGCTCCCTGAATGTCTTCACCACCACCACCACCCTCATCATCATCATCATCATCATCATCATAAATAATCTCATCCAAATTCAATTCTGTAGAAAATAACTTAGAAAAATCAAAATCTTGAAATAACATTATAAATTATAAAACAATATATCAAAATTATCAAATACAAACAACAATCAGCATCATCTTTCTCAATGGAATAAGCTGCAAATTTATGATTAAGAACTTCTAATTCCTCAACAGTCAAGCTTGGTGGTTCTTCTTCCAATATCCAATCACCATTTTCTTCAAATGATTCAAAACTAATTGGATCATAATTCTTCTTCAATTCTTTCATGTATATTTTTATTTAAACATATAAAAATGTAAATGACTCTTTGTTTAAAAATTACAAACAATGTTAAGAAGAGAAATATACCTCTTTTGTAGCTTCAAGTTGTAATGAACATAAACAAGATCATTAAGCTTTTGATGCTCTAATCTGTTTCTCTTCTTTGAATGAATATGTTCAAACACACTCCAATTTCTTTCACAACCCGAAGAACTGCACGTTTGACTTAAAACTCGAATTGCAAGCTTTTGTAAATTTGGAGCACTTGATCCATAACATTGCCACCACTCATCTAATGATATTATACAAAATAAATTAATGAAATAATATTAAGACAAATGAAAAAAATTTGTTAATAAAGATCAATATTACCTGGCATCATTGTGTGACGACTATTTACTGCAAGTCTTCTTCCAAAGTCTCCTTCTGCATTCCTGAAGATTTTCATCTCACTTGATAACTTGGTTTCCAATTCTCTGTCATTATAAGTATATCTTTCAATGACATCAATAACCCCTGAGATAGTGCCCTTATGCTTTTCCATTGCTTCAGCATCATATTGATAACTTGGATTAAACCAAAAACCTGCAACATAAAGATTCTTTTGTAGTTGATTATCCCAACGCCTATCGAGAATTCTTAGAAAAGGCTCAACAATTCTTTTCCTTCTTTGAAACCTTTTCACCATTTCACCCCTAGCTGCATGAAAGGCTACAAATAAATAACCCATTGCAGGCTTATCTTCACTATCTACAATACGCAACAGACGGATCAACAGTTCAGTAACTTTCACAATGAATGTACAATCTTTCCAAAATACTGAATCCAAGATAAGATCCACAAATTTCTTTGCTTTGCTGTCCCTAGCATATGCTGAACTTGTCCATTCTCTACTTGTCACCATGGCTTGCAAAGCATTTTTTTGCACTAATATGCTTTGGAAAGCAATGAAATTAGTTGCAAACCAAGTTGGAGCTGGACGAAGGATCTCTCTTCCATTAGTATGCTTCCTCATCAAATGCAAAGCAAAACAATGATTGTAAATGAATTTAGTAATTTTGGAAGCATGATTTACAACTTCTGTCACCTCATCTAATTTGCCCATGTCTTGCAACATCAAATTAATACAATGGGCAGCACATGGAGACCAATAAAGAGTTGAAAATTCTTGTTCCAACATTCTACCAGCAGCAACATAGTTTGCAGCATTATCAGTCACAATCTGAATTACATTTTCAGGTCCAACACACAACACAATCTCTTTAAAAAGCTTAAACAACATATCACCGGTCTTAGAAGCATCAGATGCATCAACAGATTTCAGAAACACAGTTCCTTTAGGAGAATAAACTAGAAAGTTTATGAGGGTTCTCCTACACTGATCAGTCCACCCATCCGCCATAATTGTGCACCCAGTTTCCTTCCAAGTTTTACGGTAATTATTAACATATGAATTTAGCTCTTCAACATTTTTCCTCAACAAATAACCACGAAGGTTCCAAACTCCAGGGCCCTTATATCCCGCACCCATACTAGCAATAGCATCAATCATTGGTTGATAATAAGACGAGTTGGTAGCATTAAATGGCAAGTTAGCATCAAACATCCATTTAGCAATAGCAATGTCACACCTTTCTCTTGACTCTTTAGTTTGCAACACACTTTTAATGGTGGGTTGGGCTCCAGGAGTTGTTCTAGGCATAAAATAAGAGCTTATAGGCTTCTTTCCCTTTTCTTTTGCTTTTTCCCTAACCTCAGAAGGCCGAACAACAAAGCTATTTAATTCTAAAACATCATCACTATATAAGCTCTCATCTGGATAAGGATTGCTTTCTTCATATTCTTCCACTACCTTTCTTTTCTTTTGAATAAATTCCTCAACACTATTTTGTATTTGAAAACGAATATCTGCTGGAACCTTTTTACATGGTTCCACATCTCCCTTTATTCCGGCTAGATAAAGCTTAATTCGATTAATTCCACCCCCCTTGAAAGTGTTGTTACAATATAAACATATTAAATGACGCCTAGAACCAGTCCCTTCAGCAATTCTACAATGACCCCATGCTAAGTCTGTTTTTCCTCTTGAAGCACCTTTTTGCACAGACTCAACTGACTCTTGTGTGGGATTGCTAGACGACATTTATGACAATCTAAGATTAACAAAGAAATTCCTAAATCAAAATTGGTTCCAAAGTTCTCATTTCAAAATTCAATTTCAACAGCACTCAGTCCAGCATTCAATTTCAACAACATTCACTATCAGCATCCAGACATTCCATATACAATAAGACATGTCATTCTAAAGTTTAAATCACATTCAGCATTCAATATATAAAAACATATACTCAGTCATTCAGCGAAAATAGAACAACAGCAACATTAGTGGGGGTTCTATCATTTGGTAATAGGGTCAGAACAACAGCAACATTAGAGGAGGTTCTATCATTCGGTATTACAGTGCAGAAATTTCAAGCAGGCTGAGTATTTGGCATTTCAAACCATAAGGACTAAGTTTTAATATATTTCACTATCAGTATTTTATTTACTCCTTCCCTAAACTTCCATCTATTCTTGTTCATTCAATATCACGTATACAGGGGTTCTATCATTCGGTATTAGAGGCTGAGCTCCTCTGTCTCTCTCTTTCTTTTGCATTATTTACTGCCTTTTTTCTTTTCCTCTTCATCATGGTGAATACACGCACAAGTAGCATACAAATTAGTCACACAAGTAGATTTAATTTTTTCTGCCTTTTTTCTTTTTCTCTTCATTCGGTATTAGTCACATTATGCCACCACAACCAGAGCCATCACACAACTGGCAACACTCACAGCCCAAATCAATGCACTCAACTCGGAAATCAGAGGCCATTAAAATGCAGGGGAACATACCTCTAGTCACTGAACCCAGCGATGGAATCCGAAGCAGAGGGTTCACCACGGAGACTGATAACACATCACGGAGATGCTCCCACTGGACTGAACACGAGGAGGAAGAAGCGGACAACCAAGGTTGGGGGAGAGGACATGCGCGTCGACCCTATTCAAAATTCGAGTTCCTGAAATTCGAAGGAGGAGACGCCAGCGATTGGATTTTAAAGGGGGCGACGCTGTTGATTTCTTCGCTTGGATCAATTACCCTGTGCTGTGGTCGTTCGAAGCTGAAGAGGAAGATGGGGGGCTGTGTTCTCAACCTAGGTTTTCGAAGGGGGCTGCTGAAAACAGGGGGAAGGTAATTAGATATTTAGGAAAGTTGCCTTGCCTCAGCCGAAACCGAAAAAAAAAAAAAAAAAAAAGAGGAACGGGTCATACGGGTCGCCGGGTCGGCCATGACCCGGCCGGGGTCGATGTTTAACCGGTCCATAACTATGACCCGAACCGGACCCGACCCTAGGTCACCGGGTCCCGAGTCTACCCGCGGGCCGGTCCGGATCCCAATACATTGGTACAATATCCATAATTTAATATTTGATGTGTATTAATTAATTAATAAAGAATCTCCTTGTGGTTTGGTTCAATTAAATACTTTGTCTTGTACATGAGGGACAAAACATTGGTGTAAAATTTAACAGATAAATTAATAATCCCTGCAAATATCATATACAGTAACTAGAGATTTAATGAAAATAATTAATGTCGTATATGTCAACAGCACATAGTATTGAATCAATAAGATTTTCATTTTACGATTTATATCAATATTTCGCAGGAATTTCTATATATATATATATATATATATCCCTAATCCTTACGACCATTACAATTACAACATCGCGGCATGAACAAGATGGTTTATTAATTAACTGGAATTTACAGTTGGATTATATTTTACTAATTTAAGAGCTATTTGCAAGTAAATTCCACTGAATTAATAATTAATTAGTAAAATTAATAATTAAGTCCTTAAACTTTTACATTTAAACAAATATATCTTTCGATCTGTTTAATTTTTGTTTTTATAGTGCTAATCTTTCAAACTGACCACGTGTTGGAATATGTATTTTTGAATTATACTTTTCAATAACGATCTTACAATAAAAATATAGGAAGTGATGATAAATGAGTTAACGCTGTTAGAAAAAAATAAATAAATAAAATGATTTTTTTTGTTAGAACTATTAATATTTAAAAATTCATTAAATTTTAATTAATTTTAGTTCGAACTCAGTCGATTTCAATGGCATACATCTCACATCACTAAGTTAAAAATTATATATCTCCTCCATTCTTGCAAGCTTATGAGACTTCAGAAACAATTCTCAGAGGGGCATTTAATACAAGAGAAATTCAAAGAGGAGCATTAATGGAAGAGGATCCTTGGAGCTCAAATGACGGAGACTTCTAACAAAAAGTTATTTAAAATCTTCTCCGACCACCTGTTTGAGTATTCATTGTTTGAGAAAAAGTCTTGATTATCTTGAGTTTGAAGCACCTACTTCCTCTATTTCTCTTGGAGCGTTTTACTGAAGTGTTTCACTGAAGTATTTTATTTGTGTAAGTTTATTTCTCTCTCTCTCTCTCTCTCTCTCTCTCTCTCTCTCTCTCTCTCTCTCTCTCTCTCTCTCTCTCTCTCTCTCTCTCTCTCTCTCTCTCTCTCTCTCTCTCTCTCTCTCTCTCTCTCTCTCTCTCTCTCTCTCTCTCTCTCTCTCTCTCGTTTTGAGTGAACCAAAAAACAACATATTGATTTTTGTGTAAATTATAGACAAAAAACAAAATAAAAAAAATTTGATAAATTTGATATCACTTATATTCAAAAAATTAGTTTATTTATTATGTTAAAATAATATAACATTTTAGCATTATTAGTTTAATTCTTTTAAAAAGTATCTTAAATATATAATGTGTCTTAAAAATCATATAGAGTTTTAATTATATTCTTATCATAATAAGAAAAGAAGCTAAATAATTTTATTGTTAGAAGAAACAAAAAAATATAATTAAGTATAATTTAACTAACTTATTAATTTATTCTATTTATTTTTAATTTAATTAATTTTTTTGATTAACCTTTATTATTCACTTATATATATATATAATACATTGTTTACGTATAATAATAATGAAACTTTTATATAATTCAAAAATATTATATAAATATGCTAATAATATATTATTTATAAAACAAAATAAAGTAAGCTATAATATGTTGTTTACAACCCAAAATTTTGTTTTAAAGAAGGAATAAAAAAAATAAACCAAACCTAATTAATTTGAACTCTGATACTATATGAGAGTGGTTCTGTAGAGTGCATTGACGAAGATACTACTACCAAATTGAGTTACGATTGACGTTATAAGCGTAGGGAGAAAATGATGGAGATTAGATTTAGAGAGAATTTTGGTATTAGAAAAAAGATCTTAAAGACATGTAATATTTCATATTTTAAAAAAATGCGGTGGTCTTTTAAAGTTAAAAAGAAATTTTTTGAGGAGTAAACATTTTAAAGTGTAGATATATTGATAATTATTTTGAATGGGAAATAAAATGAACATAAACTTCCAATGACTTATTTGAAAATTTTCTTATTTAGGGGAGAGATAAAATAAATATAAATAAATTAAAATTGATAAACAAATAAACGAAATAAAATTATATTGAAAAAGTCTTATGAAGTGTAAATGAAATTCTAACCATGAAGATAAGGACTGAATTGTAAAAATAGAAAGTTTGAAATAATTGTTTAATATTTTAACTAAATTAGTTTTGATCGACAATTTAGTAACTTGTATGAAATTTACTTTTAACTATAATTTTAATCGTGATTAAATAATTATGGTTAAAATCGTGCCTACAAACATTTAGGAGTATCTGCATGCTGTGTCCCATCACCCTTTTCCTTCAGCTTGCCGAGATGACTTCACCATTTATGTGGTTTTCTATATAATTTGTTGAAAAAATTGATTGAAAGTTATGGGACCCACAAGAAGAAAATTTGCAAAGGTAAAGGAGGTTTGATGGAAGTCTCACATTGGTGGGTTTTTAAAGGAGAGCTTGGCAACTAAGCTATATATAGAAGTTTTACTTCCTTGTATTTCTTGTACCAATACAAGACACATTAGCTTGTATTTAATTCTTTCTTTCTTTATACTCTTGTTCTAGAGTGATAAGAGATATAAGTTAAATACATGCTTGAGAGTGTGTTGGTGTATTTGGGTATCAGTTAGTATCTGGTATTGGATACCGGGTATTTAAGAGAAGTTTCTGTGTGTTGTAAAAATTTACACATAGTATTTTCTCTGGTTGTCGTTGACAACTGTCGTGGTTTTTCTCCGATTTTAGAGTTTTCACGTTATTTTCTAGTGTTATGATTGTGAGTATTGTTTCATGTTATTTCTCTGGTTTATTTGTGCCAAAGTATTTTTCAACGGGGAAAGGTGTTTTTTTTCCAATAGAATCTTCTTTCTTTCCTGTAAGAAAATATCACACTTTATTCGCCTTTTGTAAATCTCTTCTCCTCCATTTCCGTAAGCTAGTTTGAGAGAGAGAGAACCCGAAATTCCCTGTTTTATCAGCTTGAAACACAGAACTCCCTTCAAATTAAATTGTGTGCAACCCGAGAGAAAGAGAGAGTAAGAACACAGCAGTAGACGCACGGAAAATTCTAGGTAGTTTCCAGGCCAATTTGTGTGAAGTTTCTTCTACTTTGGAGTTTATATTGCGACGGAAAATAAAGCAAAATCTGAGGGGAAATTTGATTGAAGAGTGAAGTCTAAAATAGGAGAAAGGGAGGCAAACCCAGAAAGAGAAATGGTAGCGCTGAAACAGACTAAGTGACGAGAGGTAATTGTTCTTCCACTAAGTGATTCCTTTTATCTGATATGTGAGTAGAAGTAGTAGAATCAGTCTATATATGGGATGATTCGAAACTTAGAGGTAAAGATTTCTTTGTTTTCCTTACTATAGAGTAAATTTCTGGTTAATGCTGAGCTTAAAGGAATTAATTTAACTGCTGAAATATTCAATCTGTCATGAACATAAGAGTACAGTCGGCTATGGGAAAAACCGAGAATCTTTACTGATAAACTGAGTTCTATTTTCTGTTGTTGTGAAATTAAGTTCTATGAATTTAAAGAGGATTAAATGGTCTGACTTGGGGATTATACCTGCAACATTGTTAGAAAAGTTCAAAGATGCTGCTAAAACTCATATACGGTTGTGCATGTCATAAACATTAGATGAGTGACCAAATGAGGTCTTTAAATCATGAAATTTTTGTGAGGAACTCTTGATATAGTAGTAGCAATCTAAACTGGAAAGTTTTAAAGTTATTAAAAATGATTTGCTTAGCCAAAGAATTATCAGAACAGTCCTTTAATTAGTTCAGAAACAAATCTGAACAGTTCAAAAATCTATTTTTGTTTCAGTAGCTAAAGATCTTGTTTTAATTTGAAATTTTTATGACACTTAGCTAAGATATGAAACTTAAGACTTGCAAAATTTCATTGCTTTTGATTATGGTTAAGCTAGTCTATCAAGCACAAAACAAAACAGTACTCAGCAGAATTGGGCAATTTTGGCATAGGGTCATTAATGTGACCATTAGAAGGGTTAAACGGTAGAGTTTTAAACTGAGATTTTTATCTTGGTATACCAACACATGATTAAGTATATCTGTCAAGTTTTATGATTTTTAGAGCTATGAATTGATACCGAAAATTTTTTGAAAATTTGGACCCAAAAGTGCCTTCAAAACAGAATAAGGTTGAGTGTTTAGTAGTCTTTGTTCTGATTTAATATTGTTTCTTGCTTTACTGGTCCTCTAGGCTTTTAATAAGATCTTTGGCATCCTTAATTTTCTGGTTAGAATTGTAGAAGCTTAGCTCAAAGTTAAGGTGAATTGGTTCAAAGTTAAAATGAGTAGGTTGATGCTTCCTATGACTAAGTTCTTTCCTTATTAATCTCTTGCATCATAGTGAGAATATATAACATGTCCAATTTATATAATGATGTTTAATACATAAGAGTATGTTTGAATTCATCATATTAATATCCTTTGAATAGAATAGTGAGATATTTAAATAATTGTAAGACTTGTGTGGTTATATGTATGTAACTATTTTCTCTTGTGTATAGAAGTGTGAAGGACATAATTCTAAATGTGTGTATGTGTGTGCATATATATATATATATATATATGTTCATGTACTTGATTGATTTAAAAGAAAATTTAGAGAGTATGTATGTACATATATATTCTATTATTTTTCAGAAGTACGAAAAAGAAATATATGTGTGTATATATATATATATATATATATATATATATTTACACATGTAATACATGAAGTTTCATGTTTTATATTAAGAAAGTATATGTGTGTATATATATGTATAGATATACATAAAGTAAATAATTACATTTGTTTAGTCATGAAATGTATGTACATATACACATATATACATATATATACCCACTTGGAAAGTTACTTGTTGAGAATAATTGGTTTGGCAATATATATATATACACACACTTGTGCATTATAACCTTGTGATTGAAGCAAGAAAGTGTGGCTCTTCTGAATGTCAAGTTTGCTACAATGTAATGAAAACTATGGATATTCATGATTTGCTATATATGTGATGTACTACGAATGAAAAGGTTGCCGCATGTGAATGATGTATTATATGACCAAAATGTGGAATATGGTTAAGTGGAAATCCCATGAGTTTTATGCATTATGAAAGTTGAATAATAGATGTACTAGTATTGTGGTGCTTGATATATGTGAATAATCTTGATATATGTGAATAAGCAAGTGTGAATTTGTGTACCTACGTGGATTTGATGGGATAAAAACTGTGGTGGTGTGGCATGCATTTATCTAAGATAATAACCTTATGAACATGTATGTTGTGGCATACCTCTTGTGAATTATATGTGGAACATGTTATAAGCATATGTGTTTATGGTGCATAACATATGATGATATCATATGAATTGTGGATGATTGAGGTTGCTCATGAATGTGATTGTGATTGTGATTGTGTTTGACTGTAAAGGAAAGACATGACGGTACACTTCATGGGAAAAATCTACATAGAGTCATAAGGGTGTAGATGTATAAATGGAACGATAATGATGGATGCGGTGGAGACCACGGATGACAACGATCTAGAGATGACCCAGTTGGTACAAGAAATTTGTGCCATTGATTGAAATATTTTACTACTATGAATTGTTTTAAATTATGTTATATTGAAATGTGATTGATTTATTTTGAGGCTGTTGAGAACTATTCTTGATTATATCATATTATGTTATAATTGGTTTATGAATGATTGATACATGTTATAATCATGATGTATGATAATCATTTTTGGTCATAGTGTAATGTTGCACGTGGCTTGTTCATACTCTTCTTATTAACATTTTTTAGAGTTAACAATCAAAGGTAAATATTTATGCAAAAAGTTATAGATCTTTAATCCAAAACTTTACTTGAATCCAGGGATGATTTATTGTTCATTCTTATATTTTTGTGTTACTACTCTAGAGTCGTTCTGCGATTCCATAGGTAGCCTAGGAACTAGAATTATGTTATTGTAAGCTAAGGAATTGTGTATATAAATGACTCAATTATATTAAAAATTTGGTTCTAAATATTTTATTGAATTGATTTGTTGTGATGAAATCTATAAAATATCTTTATATAATATGATTATTTATATTTAATTATTCATGGATGAGTAAAAGAAAGCTTTTTTTCAGATGAAGTTTATTTTATTTGTCTATTCTGAAATAATATGCATATCAAATCATTAAATGAGTCAGGTTCCACAGTGAGGTTAGGCTTATACTTGTGCCAGCCACATGTCTTAGGTGAGACGTGACAAGACACTTCTGTTTTTTTACATGGTTATAATTTTTCTTCCCTCTAAATCCTCTCATTTTCAAAGGGAAAGAAAATGAAATGGAAGGAGAGATTTTTCATCTCCATTTTCCCTCCCTTCCCATTTGACTTATTGAAGCAAACAAAGTTATTTAAAAAAAAAAATCTCTCCCCTTCCCTCCTCTCCCTTCCCCTCCAACCAAACAACTCATAATAGAAGTCTTGTGAGTGTACTCGTTGAAGTTTCTAAAAATCTTGTATAAATCTTAAAGTTTGGTGTAAAAGCTTGTTGAGTAAAGCCTCTTGGGTAAACGAAGTTGTAAAAGACCAGGGTAGGTCTATCAGATTAAGTTTGTTAAGATCTTGTATAAACTTAGTTGGTTGTTGACGTAAAAGTAGCTAGGTTGCAATATCTTCAAGGATTGAGGTTGCTCTTTATAACACTTGTGATTTCTATCATTTGTGATTTCTTTTTATAAAATTCTCTTTTGTGTGCTTAATGAGTGGATATAGGGACTTCTTTGTAAAAGGTCTTTAACCACAATATATCGTGGTATTTTTTTTTCTTTGACTCTGATTCTTTATTTTTCAGGAATCTAGTTTTACTAAAACCACAGTTACTTACTAAGTTATTAATATTCAAGTGATTCTCAACCAAATAATTTTTATCTAAATGCCTTAAAAAAGGATAACATTTATCTTCAAATTAACTTTCTTGAGGTCTTACTTCACTATAAGTCAGAAAATTGTTTTTATTAACCTACTTTACAGGATATTGATAGTTTTTAACAAAACACAAGAAATTTTTAGAAGAACTTGATACCTCATTCAACCCCATTTTTTAGGTACAATATCTGACTAACAATCTTTTTCTCTCTTCTTTTTTTTTTTAAAGAAAAATTGGAAACGGGTGGGTGGGAAGGGGGGACAATAACTCGGAAACCTAGTTGATTTTTGAAACTTTCATTTGGGCGTAAATTTGATCTAAAATAATCATCAATATGTCGGCCTATGATAAAGCCTAGAACGGAGATGAATTAATATCCATGGTTAACACAAACCAAGTGAAAATGATTCTTCCTTATTTTTCTATTTTTTAATTAACAAATTGAAGTGACATTTTTAATCAAAATTAATTATTTTATTAAAATAAATATAAAAATATTTTTTTTGAAGAAAAGGCACAAAATTTGTCGCAAAAAAAAAAAGAAAGTCTGGTCAAAAACTCATTTTTTCCGTTAAAGAGAAAAAATTTTCATACTCACAGAGGAAACCATTGGACTGGTGTACAAGCAGAGGCTGGAAATAAGATGCTCCGATCTTGCAAAGGCTGAAGCAGAGATATATATATATATATATTCATGAACATCAACTTTTCCTCCTACGCAATCGGAAATATTACATCTATTTTGGGTGTATGTGTTTTAGAATTTTAATTGATTATAACCTCATAATCTATCCCTGCAACAATGCATCTCATTGCCCTTGAATTCTATTGCAAATTAGGCTTGTTGGATATGTTTTTGATTTTTTTCCATTTTGTTTTTTGTTTTCAGAAATAAGAACTCAGATTGTGTTTTGAACTTCTACGGAGAGAAACCCTGTAAGTGAATCTTTTTTCTCATGTATTTTTTAAAACATTTTCTAGGCTATTTTGTGCATATGATCTATTTTCTAGCACAAGATTTGACAATAAGGATTAATAGTTTCACTTATCCATGTAGACACAAATTATGCTCCTATGCCCCTATTCCTAGCTGTATACATCAAATCTCTGCAAATTATGCAGAGACCACACTGCCTGCACGTGGGAGTCACGTGAGGATGTGAATATGAACTCTGGTTTGGGCATTGAAGGCGTAGGTACCTCATGTTCTGA
This sequence comes from Biancaea sappan, assembly GCA_037074585.1. Lineage (NCBI taxonomy): Eukaryota > Viridiplantae > Streptophyta > Magnoliopsida > Fabales > Fabaceae > Biancaea > Biancaea sappan. Next base: position 74,522,840 of record CM073493.1, on the reverse strand, counting down.
GCAGTGGAATCGAGGACTGAGGTGAAAGAAGAAGCGTTAATGGCGGGAGTGAAGAGTGTTGAAGAGAAAGGAATTGGGGTGTGAGAGTGATGGGTGAGGCAAAGCTTGAAGCTTTCATGGATTGGAACACAAGTGGAAATTGAAATTGATAAAAGAAGAAGAAGAAGAAGAAGAAGAAGAAGAAGAAGAAGAAGATTAGAGAAGTACGATGGTGAGGTTCGAGACATCATGGTTTAATTTTAGTTTGCAATGATTGATGTCTCTTTCTTCTTATGGGATGTTGTTATACACACACACACAGTTGAGTGGTAGTTAGAGAGGCAGAGTCAGTAGAGTAGTTGAGGTAAGGAAGGAAGGCGTCGCATTATTGTTAGGATACAAGGGATACGAAGTGATTTTTTTTCTTGTGCGTTCTAGCTTTAAAAGTGAACTATTAGATGTACATATAATAGCTCATGTTTTTTATATATCTTTTTTATTTTTTAAAATATTTATATTAGTCGTTAGTTTGATGACCTTTGATCGAAATCAAATAATTAGTAAAAAATTTTTAAAAAAAGAGACAAAAAATAGAGAAAAAATGTGGATCGTTGGATTTGATACATCCAACGGTCGTAGATTTGAGATAACGAAGATGTCATATTACTGTTAGGGTCCAAGGGATACGAAGCGATTCTTCCTGCACGTTCTAGCTCCAAATATGAGTCATTGGATGCGCATCTAAAGTTTCATGTTTTTCATATTTTTTTGCTTTTCTTAATTAAAAAATTTATATTAACCATTGGATTTGATGACCATTGATTGAGATCAGACGGTCAGTGAATTTTTTTTTAAAAAAAGGGCAGAAAAACGCGAATCATTGGATGTGGCGCATCCAATAGTTTACATTTGAAGCTGAAGACTCCTATGCTTGAAAGATGTAGGAGGAAATCTACTTCTAAAGGGATAATTGATTTTTGAGTAAATTATTATTTTAATCTTTAAAAGAATACAATTATATTAAATTAGTTCCTAAATAGTTGTGTTTATTTCAATTTAGTCACTCTCTTTGTCAAATTGACTTTTGGCAATAAAAATTTTAATATTTAATAATGGTAAATTTTGTAATTTAATAACCAAAATGACTAAATTGAAATCTTTCAAAGACTAAATTGAAATAGTTGATTTTTTAAAGACCAAATATGTTGCAACTATAATTTTCTTAAGCACTAAATTAGTAATTTAGTTTTGTTTTTTAATTTTTGGGTGAGTGGTATAGTTAAAATTATTAGAGTAAATCACTAGTTTAGTCCTTCAAATATTACAATTTTTTAATTTAATTTTTAAAAGATTAAGTCTTAAATTAGTTTTTAAAAATTATATTTGTATTAATTTAATTTTTTTTATTACTAAATTATAATGTCTGTCATTGTTAAATATTAAATTTTTTATTATTAAAAATTAATTTGACAAAAAGAGATACTAAATAAAAACAAGAGCAATTTCCTAGCCAAGCTGCAGGGACTTATTAAGGAGAATCATGATGGACTAATAATTATTTAATGAACTGTGGTCATATCAACTTTCTTAAGGTCCTATTTGTATTTAATGAATATTTCAATTACACATGGACTAATAGTTAAATAAATGTATTATTTCATTCACCAAAGTAACATGAAAGAGTAAAGTTTGTTATGGTCAAGACAGTTAAATAATTATTTTAATGAAAAAAAAGAGTCTATTATAACTTTTGACTTATATGGTGTCATCATGTGGGTGACAAAACCAAAGTGTGGAAAGTTGCAACTATGGGAACCGAATTTGCTAACTTTTCACTAACGGCAGACACATTATATGGCTTCACAAGGATCGTTCGATCAGCAAATTGAATTGTCCAGATGAAAGCTTGCAAAATGAATCGTGAGATCCAACAAGCACAATGGGAAGTAGTGAAATGCACAGTTTCACTATCTCCCCGCGGGATCCTCTGTTTGAAAAAAATTCAAGCAGAGGCTTGCTTAGTTTTTAGCAACGGTTAAAATCGTTGTTAAAAACTAAGCAGGTGATATTTTAAACAGAGGATTCAGATCCGGTCTTTTTTTTTTTTTGTTTCTTACCTTCAGCCAATTCTTGAATGACATGTGTCCTTCAACCACCTATGCGCCTAAACCACTTCTACATGCCCGAAGATCACCATTTTTCTTGCTTGCTTCTTCGAAACGCAATAGTGGCAGCTTTTCATTCTTGTTCCTGCCATTTTCACTGCTCTAGCCTTTCCAATCCATCGTCTTTGTTGGTCACCGTCATCGTCATTCTCTCTTCTCTGTCGTCGTGAGTATGTTGGTATTCTTTTTCTTTTCTTTTTTTTAGGTTTTTGGTGGCTGGTTTTTCCTTCAACTTTTTTTAATATGATGCTTTATTTGTGGTTTCTGGTTGGGTTTGCTGGTTTTGCTTTAACTTTTCTGTGTAAAAGTTTTTTTTGTGAGAAACGAAAAATACAATGAAACAGGATAAATTTTGAATAAAAGAAAAATTTTTGGATAAAAGACTACATATAGTTGATTCATTTAGTTCTATATTCTGTAGTAGTTGTTGGGCACATGCATTCTAGATCACAATAATAAATTAATAATTTACTTATCACAGTCAAATTATTCAAAGCGTTTAATTTAAAATTATCTCTAGAAGCTAGTCAACTTATAATGGACAGGTAACACAATAATATTATAATGGACACATCAAACCCTTCACTCACAAACTATTTTCCAAAAGGGAATCAATTAGAATGAGCACATATTTCTGTTTCATGAAAGCAAAGTGATTTGGTACTTAAAAAGCATGAGAATGTGGTAAAGCAAAGGCATGATTAATAAGCGAAAGAAGACCCTGACATTGATTTTGAATAAAAGAATAATGATAATGATAATGATAATGATTGGTACCAATTTTAACTGGCAAAGGCATGATTGATTTTCACCTTTCGTTTTTTTTTTTGTATGTTTGATACCAATATTATCTGTGTTTTTAGACAATTTTGCAAGAACATCAATGGAGGTAAATTGCAAGCTCCATGTTGGAATGAAATTCAATAACGTGGATGATGCATTGAGTTTTGGGAGGGTATAGGACGGGAAAACCGAATTTGGAGTGAGGAATGATCAAAACAATAAGAGCAAAAAAGATAAGACAATCTCGATGTTCGTTAGATATGTTTGCTTTAACATTCACGGGCCAGACAAAAAGGGTGCAAACGTTAAGAATCTTCACGCAAAGACTAGAACTGGGTGTAAGACCAGATTGGCGTTGAAACTTGAGGGTAAGAAGTATAAAGTGTATAAGTTTATAGAAGAATACAATCATGCATTGCACACTGCAGAAACTAGTCACATGCTTCCCTTCCAAAGAAAAATTTCTGAAGCACAGGTATACGATATCTAGTTGGCCGAGGACTCTGGCCTTAGGCAAAAAGCATGTTTTGATTTGATGAGTATGCACATGGGTGGAAGAGCCAATCTTGGGTATATAGGCATAGATGCAAAGAATTATCTTCAATCCAAAAGGCAATGAAATATGGTGTATGGAGATGCCAGTGTGCTCCTCCAATATTTTCATAAGCAACTCTATGAGAATCCATCCTTCTACCAAGCATATTAGATGGACTTCGAGGAATAAATTTTCAATGTGTTTTGGGCCAATGCGAGGATGCTCGACTATGGGTTATTTGGAGATGTGGTCACACTTGATACCACATTTGGCACCAACAAGAAGGGTAGACCTCTTGCTGTTTTTTTTTTTTTGGATTTAACCACTATAGAGAAATGGTAATCTTCAGGGCGGTGTTATTATTTGATGAGACTGTCGATTCCTTTAAATAGATCTTTTAGACATTTTTAGAGGCTCATCAGTAGAAACATCCTCTCACGGTCTTCACCGACCAAGACACGGCAATGACAAGAGAGTTGAAAGAGATAATGCTAGACACTGTGCATTAATTATGCACGTGGCACTTGATACGGAATGCCACTAAACAATTGGCTTGTTTGCCTCAAGGAGAATCTCATATTTTAAGTGACTTGTCATGGTGTATGTACGAAATCCTTGATGAAAATGAGTTTGAAGTAGCATGGAGAAAAATGTTGTTAGATCATAATGTCCATGATAATTTGTGGTTATCAACAACATATGGGATAAAAGAAAAATGGGGAGCTTTCTTCATTAAAAAAATCTTTGACCTTGGGTATGAGAAGTACACAATTATATGAAAGTTTGAACTCCGACTTGAAAGAGCTACTAAACCCTCAGCTAAATCTCATTCTATTCTTCAAGCACTTTGAAAGAATAATAGAGGAAAAATGATACAATAAGCTAAAGGCTGAGTATGAATCTAGAGAAAAAAAAAGTACACGTGTGAGAAACTTGGAGACACTTATGCTACTCCAACTTTTAGATATTTATACTTCCCCTATTTTTGACTTATTCTATCAAGAATATGATATGTTTACAAAGACATATGTAAAGACCAGGGATGAAAGTTAGCCTGTGCGACAATATGTCATTTCTCTGATTAATGGAAGGTGGGAATACATGGTATCATTTGACCTTTCAGATAATACAATCACCTATAACTATATGAAATTTGAAAGCTTTGATATTCTATGTTGTCATTGTTTAAAGGTCTATGATATTAACGATATCAAGCTACTCCCTAAGAAACATATTATACGTTGGTGGACAAAGGAAGCAAGGACAGATGTAATATCTAATGTGAGGGGGACGGAGATAGTGGAGGACCCTAAGTTTGACATTACACATCAGTTTAGAGATTTGAGCCGAGAACCAATAAGTGTTGCAGCAGAAGCCTCTTGGTCAATAGAAGCATCATTGTTGACATATCACTTGATGGCCGATGTGAGGAAGCAAGTTCATATCGTGCTTCATTCAATGGGAGAAGGAAGAGATGGATCTCAATGCGACCGATATCTCCACATCTCATGGCACATCACAAGCAAAGGGATTCAAGCAAAAAGAGGATGCAAAAAATAAGAAACGCTATAAAAGTTGCGTTGAAATTCAGGGAAAGAAAAAGAAAAGAGAACCCACAACTAAATCGACTAAAGTTTGTATTTTATGTTTCTTTTTTTGTTTGATTTCCTTTTATTTATTCGATTTGACCTTTATTACATATACTTCATGTAGGTGAATGAAACACAATGTAGAGTATCATTCTCGACACCTCCTGCACCTCAATCGTATATTTCTAAAATGAATTTTACCGAAATGTTAATTGTTAGAATTTCATTATCTATTACTGTAATCTTTTGTGATACTTATACTAATCTGTGTTATTATTTAACGTAAGCGCCTATTGATCAATCAATGTCATCACTTGAAGCATTGCAGTTCAATCCAGATTTACCACATACTGACTCTTGAGGTTAGTTTTGGAATTGAAAAAACAAAGCTTTGATTCACATTTATTTTGTTTATAAAATACTGGCTTACTGCTTGACAGGAGCGGAAGAATGAGTGTGTGATGTTGTTTGTTAACTTGTAGCCTACTTCATAGAATTTACATACTAGCTTGTTCTAGTATGTATTGGATATAACTATGTTGTATAATTGCCTAGGCAGGGCAATAAATCATGAACTTGAGTGTGTTCTATTGTTTGTTAACTTGCAGCCTACTTCATAATTCTTGTGGATTGTAAGCAAAACTTTAGTTTAGATATACATGATCTTCACAAATTAATACTTTTATTTTATTTTACTTTGTAGATATAGTTTGTGCCAAAAACAATTATGTTTATAGGATAATATCTGTCCTATAATTTAATTAATTGCTAATGCAGTATTTTCCCCCTCGTGTTTAATTACTAATGCAGTGTGTAAACGACGAACATGAAGGGTTTGAAGAAAATTGAAGATCATTGACTCGGAAAAATGTAGATTCAACTTGGATGGGTGAATATTCTGTGGATTTAGGGAATGGAAATTAATGTTCTCCACTTCACAGTTCGTAGAAGTATGGCACCTTCTAGTGAGAGACACAGTGATAAGAGAGTCAAATGCAGCATGTGAAGAAGGTAATTATGTTAAAGCTAGTGGCATAAGATTTATTTGTGATTGGGAATTTATTTTTGTATTAATAATTAACACTTTTGTATTTGGTTATTTGAGCTTTGGGATATCTTCCCAGTGTATTTCTCTAGTTGATTTACGATATCTCATAGTATTTCAATTGAATTAGGATAACATGAGCATAGTTGAACTGGGTTTGTCCGCATACTATATTTCAGCTTTTATCATTGAAATAGAAGATATTTGAGTCTGTTTTATTAGGGTTCTCTTTTCCTGTCTCTCACTAGAATATGATATGGTAGAGAATATATTCATATATATTCATACGAATTGTCCTTTTCGGTGTTTGCTTCTGGATGTTTGTCTTCGATATTTTCATATAATATTTTATTCCTTTGCTTCTGGATGTTTGCTTGTGCTCTGTTTTCAAATTGGTTGTGCTGTGCTCTGTTTTTGGCTGGCTGTGCTCCCGCCGGCGTGCAGGGGAAGAAGAGAAGGTGATTTCCGGATGGATCGGATCACCGGATCACTAGTTTAATCGTTGGATCATCAAATTAATTATTGAACACGATAAATAAATTAAAAAATTAAAAATTATATATTAAACAAAATGCTATTAAACTAAGACTTCTAGATGAATTATATGTATTAGTTTATTTGCACTTTATGATTGAGCTAATATTATTTAGTATTTAACTGTATATATTATCATTAATTGAGATTGTTAAGGAAAAAATAATTGAGGCTGCGTAATTAATTAATGCCAGAATCCAGCTCGAATTCCAGCACAAATATTCCAGCGTGATTAATATACTGTGAAATGTATGATGGAGAAATATGATATAAAAGTATACAATGATAGTTATGTCTCAACAACTGTTTGTATGATAGTTGACAAAAAAGATAATATCTTCATTAGTATCCTTTAGCTAGGAACACTTTCCACACAAAAGGAAAATATACTTGATGTTTGGTATGGCAAAGATTTAAATTATTTCCCAAAAAAAAAAAAGAAGAAGAAGAAGAAAACTGGATCGTTTTATAGATCTATGCCAAGGTTTTGAAAATTAAACTGATTTATTGAACTGATGAAAATATCAGTTAGTTAGACTATAGTTAAATTAGTCTACTTTAAAATATTAAAAAAATAATATACATAATTAACTACTATAAATATAAAATTACAAGTTTAATTAAAAATAAAATTTGATATCAAATTATACAAAACAACATCTACAATCATAATTTTATAGCAAAAATTGACCAAATAACAAGAGAATATTATTAGTTAATATAATATTTATTCATATCATTGGCATTTCCACTAAAAATTGACTAATCTGTAATGTTAATTTCTTCATTACCTAATTATACAATAAACAAAATAAAAAATAAACAAAATTCCAAATAGCCCAGTTCAACCAGTTCATTTAGAATCGATTCTTACTCAATTTATCCTATTCTTGATCGATTTGATCACTCACCAGTTTTAAGGGTTATTTTAGACTGATTCCTTAGCTAGTTTTCAGTCCAACCGGCCAGTCCGGATAGATTCTAACAACACTAATATATATAAATCTTTTCCAAGTAGAGATAGTTTTGGGTTTGGAATATTATATGCAATTGGTGCCAAAAATGGAAACAACATTTGCAAAATCAAGATTGTCTATTTTGAATTGGATGATTGTAATTGAAGAAATTAAGAAATAAAAATGCTTTTTTGAAAAAAGAAATTTCTTCTTTCAATTGTGACCATCTAATAAAAAATAAATGATTATATTTATTATTTATTTTTTACTAAAAATAGAATATATATATATATATATATATATATATATATATATATATATATATATAATTTTTATAAAATAAATTAATCATATAATATTGAGTTGTAAGAAACATAAAATTATTTTTAAGTATAATATAATTTATGTTTCAATTAGAAAATTTGATAATAAAGATATAAAAACTATACGTAAATTTTTTCCAAACTATAATTTCAACCCATATATCTTTGATAAATAATAAATGAAACCCCCCAATGAAATCAAATAAAACCACATACCTTAAACTAAATAAATTACGGCGACCACAAGGCAACGCACATGACTATAATATAAGAAAATTAGCAACAAATTTTGACCATTGTTACAACTATAAAGCAAAATACTAATACTTATTTGTATGATTTCCGAAAAAAAAAAAAGAAACAGATATATTTAGTTGATAGCGACCTGGCCCTGTGATCACAGTTTACACAATAATTATTAGGCAAAAATAGTATTTTGGTTCTCTATATTTATTTTAAGTTTCATTCTAATCCTTTATGTTTTAAAAGTTTCATTTTAACCCTTTGTGTTTCATAGATTTACTAGTTTGGTCATTTTTCAATAGAACCGTTAATGTAATAAAATTAGCAAATTATCCTCAAAATATTGATATAACCTATCTAAATATCGTTGTTAATTGAATATTAGTATTTTACGTATAATTCTCAAAATGCTTAATATGGTTCTAACAGAAATGCATTTTGGTCATTTTGAAAATTACACAAGGGACATTAATATTCAGTTAATATCCATGTAGATATGTTATGTAAGTATTTAAAAAATGACGTATCAACATTGTTAGATAGACTAACTATTCAAATGAAAAAAGGATTGGAAGTAAGATTTTAAAATACAGAGGATCAATATAAAACTTTTTAAATATAAAAGATCAAAATACTATTTTTATCTAATGTAGTTAAAGAGTACTAAGAGGTAGACAAGGGCCTAGGTAAGGTCAGACTGTAAGTAGAGATATTATTTTTTTGACCTAAGAAAAACTCATAATTATTATTTGACCAAAAAAAATGCTCACGATTTTTATTTGTATTTTATCATCTAATTTAATTTAATTTTTGGATAAAGTACAGCAATATTGCTCTGACTAAATTACTCTTAATACCTATTTAGTTTCAAACATTACAACCAAGTACTCCCTAATTTACTTTTCGTCATTGAAATAAACTTTTCACAATTTGATAATTGGTATTATATTTTAGCATTAATTTAATTATTTTTGTTATTATGTCAAAAATAAAACTATAGTCTTATTTTGTATAATAAGTTAATTGATTTGACAAAAAATAAATAAATAAAAAATAAACTTACATTATAGTTTCTCAAAGTATATTTTAGTGACAATTTGGTTCTCGAAATATGGTCATTAACTAATTTAGTCTCTAAATTTTAAAATAGTTACACAAAATAGTATCTTCGTCTTTTGCCTCCGTTAAGACATTGAATAGATGGGTCATTTTGTTAAAAAAAAATCAAAATTTAAAGACTAAAGTGGTCAATCACATTAATATGTTAAAATATAACGTCACACTATCACGAAAGCAAATAACAATACACATTAATATATATTATTGATTGTGACAACAACGTTAACTTTTAGACTATTTTATATAGTAATTTCAAAATTTAACAACTAAAATAGTTAATAACTATTTTTTAAAGACTAAACTATCATCGAATTACACATTTAAAGATGAAAATGTACGTTTACATGTTAATAAAAGATACAAGACATGAATCAGACTTGCATTGGACACTTCACAAATTCTGCATATCCTAATTCCATCATTATTATACACCAACACCCAACTGTCTAAAATTCCCAGTCACATCAAATGCATAAATATATATATATATTCCAATACCATTCATCCCCTTAATTATTCCTTTTAGCCACAACATTACAATCCCTATTAAATATTGAATTAACCGATTTAAATTATTTGTCTATTAAAAGAAAAAGAAAGAGTAAATTATTAATTTGGTCTTCAAAATTTAGTCTTTGAAATATCAAGTATCTCTATTTATTCACTAAAAAAATTTATTTGTTTCAATTTCGCCCCTCCTATTTGTCAAAGTAATTTTTGGTAATGAAAAATTTTGAGATTTGATAATAGTAAATTTTGTAATTTAACAATAAAAAATTAAATTGAGACAAATACAATCTTTTGAGAACTTCAGTGAAGCAATTAATTTTTAAGAACCAAATTGAGATAATGATATTTTGTAGGACTAAATTACAATTTACTGATAAATAAAACACAAAACATGAATTAGACTTGCTTTGGACATTTAAAAAACTCCACAAATTTGAAACAGTAAATTACTGATTTTGTTTTCAAAAAGTTATAATTGTCTCAATTCAACACCTAAAAGATCAAGAATTTTAATTTAGTCCTTAAAAAATTATATTTGTTTTAATTTGATCCCTTTTTTATTAAAGTAACCTTTAGCAATAGTAGATTTTTTAATTTAGCAATAAAAAAAGATCAAATTGAGTCAAATGTAATCTTTCAGGTCTTAATTGAGACATTTGATCTCTTATAGACCAAATTGAAAAAATATTATTTTTCAAGGGCTAAATAAATAATTTACTCTATTTTAATTCTGAAATATACTGAACTTGAAAATTGTTTGAAAGATTTGAATCTATCACTATAAGTAGCACTATCAAAATAAGCTTGGCCTCCACCCGCATTTGGGCCAATTTAGGTATCTAAATTTAGGCCTCTTTAGGCTGCACCTGTGGGCCGACTTGCTTTTTTTAATAAATTTTTTATATAATTATATTATATTAGTTAGTATATAAATAATATCACTTTATTACATTTTTATATTTTATAATATTATATTCAATAATTATTATAAATTTAGATATGAAAATTTTTATAATTTTTAAAAATAAATATAGAATTTTTAAATTTAAATATGATAAATTGAAAATATAAAAAATTGTGTTGCACAGTTTTTTTTTTCCAATTGGGTTGACATGGGCTTACCTAAATGTGGGCCTTTTTTTTTTTTTAAAGTTGGATTATATGACCTAATAAATAATAATCATAAATTAGATTTATAATAAACCCTGCATTTTATAAAATTTGAAGTTATAAGAGAAGGTATTTGTTTACGTATGGGTTGGGTCCCTAATATTACGTACGTGTTCTGTTATTTATATTTTGTCATGTAATCTAATTTACTTTTTGGTTAAAGTCGTCAAAATTTTTAATTATTGTCAAGTTAAATCTGAATTATTTTAAAAGAAAATTGTCAAAATATAAATAAAAGTCATAATAAATTTTCTATTTTACAATAATGCAAAAAAATTTCCATTATTTAATTATGAAATCTAAATTAAAGTCTGCCCAGATTTTCTTTTAAATATAATATTTGTTGATACTCTTCAGTTATTTAAGTTGGCTTCACCTTCATCTTTCTATAAAAAACAAACTACACGGAAAAAAGAAAAAGCTTTAGAATCCAAAGTTTGGATTTTTTTTTTGGTTGAAATCATCATTGTTTGAAAACGTACTAAATTTATATTATTTTAATATGAGTCGTGTTAGATCACAAAAGTATAAAAAAATTTTTGACATTAATTTTTTTCATTTACAAAGTTTAAATTTAACTATACTTAAAAAAATAAATATCAAATCATTTAAACTAAGGAAAATTGATAATTCAGGTTTCGATTAAAAAGGATGAAAATGTCATGGGCATAAACGCGGTACCCAACAAGCGTCCGTCTATTTAAAATGTTTTACATCACCTTGGAATGTGCCATAATACTATTTAATTCACTAATAAGTTTATGTTAATCAACCTATCTCTCTCTCTCTCTCTCTCTCTCTCTCTCTCTCTCTCTCTCTCTCTCTCTCTCTCTCTCTCTCTCTCTCTCTCTCTCTCTCTCTCTCTATATATATATATATATCACAATTTGAAAATGAAAATGCAACTTATATATATTGTCAAGCAAAACACATAGAATAGAGAAAATAAAATAGAATAAAAAATATAGAAATATACATAAATTTACGTAGTTCGGTCAATATGACATATATTTATAAATAAAGAGAAGTATTGTATTTCTTCAGGCAAAATGTTTCTGTATATGGAAATACATAACTACTTCAAAAAAAAAAAACATAAAACAAGTTGCTCCGTCAGTCCTTACTCAGCTCAGTCCACAAACATTCTTTTTTTTTTTCCTCTTTTCAAATTGCTCTCCCAAATTTCGAATTGGGTCATATTATGGGTTGGGTCATGAAAATTGGTGCACAAGAAATTCAAGACACTCAACATATATTAATGTATAAAGGAAAAGTTGTTACCAGCAAAAGTATAAAGAGAAAAATGAACTTTACCTCATGTGCAGAAAACTCTCATGAATTTTAAGACTCAACAATAAGCCCTCATAAACTTTTTAATATGTGCAAGTTACTACTTCTATTAAAAAATCCATTAATTAACCTAACGATCAACGTTCAGTCAGCAAAAAATGTCACATAAACTGCTGATATAGCATAATTTCTCTTTTACCAATATGGTCTCATAATTACATTATTATAAAAAATTTCTCAAAATAACTTTTTACTATCAATATAGTTTCCAAAATCACATTATTATAAAAAGTGCCGCCAAACTAATTTGTCTTCTATCAATATGGTCCCCATAATTATATTATTACCAAAAGTTCTCTTAAAAAAAATTTTACTATCAATATGGTCTCTAAAATCTCATAAATACCAGAAATTCCCCAAAATAACAACTTTGTAAAGTGAAGAGTAGGATGCAAGAAGTTGAAAAGCTGGTAAAGGACATGCTTCAAAATGGACATAACCCAAATGCTACCATGTACAGCTGCATTCTTAAGGGGTATTGTGAGGACAGGAATGAGCAAATGGCATTATAGACAGTTAATGAAATAATTAGTAACAACTTCGTAATTAATTTGGACACCTTCTCCACTTTTTCAAGGAGATGTGCGCTAAGGGATATATGGAAGAGGTTGAGATGATATATGAAGAGATGCCGAGGAGGTGTATTGTGCCTGAACCTGACGTAAACGCTTACAAAATGGTTTTACTTTTAACTAAGAATTCACACTTGTGTTCGGCAGAGTGACTGCGAGAAATTTGTTATTTTCGAAAACTTTTAGTAATTATGTGATTTTGGAGATCATATTGATAGTAAATTTTTATTTTGGAGAACTTTTGGTGATAATATAATTATTGGGACCATATTGGTAGAAGACAAATCAGTTTGGGGTACTTTTCATATTAATGTGATTTTGGGGACCATATTGATAGTAAATTGTTATTTTGGATAATTTTTGGTAATAATATAATTATGGAGACTATAGTGCTAGAAAAAAAATTATTTTTGGACATTTTTCATAATAATGTGATTTTGGAGACCATATTGGTAGTACATTGTTGTTTTGGATAACTTTGGGTAATAATATAATTATATGAGCCATATTGGTAGAAAACAAATTAGTTTAGGGACACTTTTCATAATAATGTCATTTTGAGGACCATATTGATAGTAAATAGTTATTTTGGAAACTTTTAGTAATAATATAATTATAGAGACCATATTAATAAAAGATAAATTATACCATGTCAACAGCTTATGTGGCGTTTTTTGTTGACTGAGTGTTAACTATTAAGTTAACTAACAAATTTTTTAAGGAAAAGGATAATTTACATACATTAAAAAATTTATGGTGGTTCATTGTAAGTTTAAAAATTTATGAAATTTTTTTACATATTGGATAAAATTTATGGAGATAAGGTGCATTTTTTTCCAAATATAAACAAAGACATGGAGTTCGAATCGGTTGTGGACTTATCCAAAATTTGCATTGCACAACTCCAAATGGAAAGTATCTATCTCACCAACAACCAAGTGGGTGTTTCCAACACAATGAAAATTCATATATCCAACTGTTTGAAAAATTAATAAAATGATTAAATACTGCACAAAGATGTTGAATCGTTCAACTAATTCAGTTTACTTTTAAACTGGTTGAGAAAGTTATATATATATATATATAATGAAAAGGACCACAAACTGTTTGCGATTTGAATAGTTCCCTAGTTAGGTATCATATGATTATTCTTAGTGGATTATTATCAAGGATAAAATTACATGTAGACCCAATATTATGAGTTAATTGTAGTGGTAGCGATTGTTTTAATTTTAAAGATGACAATAGTTCAATATTTGAAAATGACAATTTGAAGAAGGTTCTAACCTTTGGACTTTGATAAACATGAAAAGAATTAATCTTATGTCATATCAGGTGGAATTATCCTTAGAAAAACGCCAAAAACAAAAAATTAGTGTTTTGGCTATAGATATTTGCCATTAATTTTTTTGAAGAAATGGCACCAATATCTTTTCTTTGGTTTGAATTACCAATATTCAAATATTTATTGAGTTTTAACTAATTTAATTTGAACTAGTCAATCAATTAGGTCAAATCATTTATGTGTAATACTCTCTTAATAGCACTATTTTTTTTTATTCACAAATTTTAAATCTAAAAACTTGCTTAAAAAAAGTAAGTGACAAATTACTTGATTCAACAAATGTTGCTAATATCATAATATCTTTTTATTTTTTTAAAAAAATTCATGAATTCTTTTTAACATCTAATATACATTACAAAAACCTTGTGTACTATTCACTTTCTACTAATAAAATTCATTTTCAGCCTAAAATATATTTCTTCTAAGATATGAAAATAGTACTCTTCTAGATATCATTTTCCCTCTTTGTTTGTGGTGTTTATAAATATAATGCAAATAAATAAACTATTTTTAAAACGAACATGTCTTCTACAAAAATTTAAAGCGAATAATACGCCTTTTATGTCAAAAAATTTGAATGATATTTCAAAAACAAAAATTATATCAAAGTACAATTTAGTTGGAAAATATCAGTGTAATCTAATTTTCTAAAATAAAATATAATAAATAAATAGTCTTTAATTATAATTCAAAATATTAATCATATTTTTCAAAAGAAAATTGACTTTTATAATGATGATATGAATTCATAAAAGCAAAATTGAATTGTGAGACCTTGAGTGGCGTATATTTTCTGACCTATTATTTTCATAAATAATGGGTTACGCGTTTTACATTCTAAATAATTTGTTATCGCATTGGTTTTCCACAATCACACATAGTTTGACTACGGCATGTCAAGCTCCAATGTATCGGTACACTTATTGACAATTATATTCTATACTTTATTTTATTTTCTTCCTTTCATATTATATATTTCGTATTCAGATATTTTTTTTGCGCACAAAAATGACAACTTGTTACACCATTTCAGCCGTCCATTTAAATTTTAGGTCACACATGATAAGGTTTTATGAGTAGATAGAACGACAAAGATGAAAAGAGGGAAATTTAAACTTATAATACTAGCCTTGAAATTTGAATAAATAGTTAAGATTTTGAAATATATATTTTTTTTTTGCATGGAAAAGGAGAGAATTTAAGTTCATATATTTTTTTAGAGTAAATTATTAATTTAATTTTGAAACATTACATTGTCTATTCAATTTGGTATGTGAAAGTGTCACAGAGAAAATAAAGAAGAATACTAAAAGAAAAACATATTATACACATATTTATGTGATTTGGTCAATGTGACATATATCTATAAGTAAAAAAATAGGTTTTTATTTATTTTCTAGCAAATGAAACTTGTTTACAATGCATTGAAAAAATTGAAGAACTATATACATTATATATCGATCATCGCCCTACTAGCCTCATAGATCCCTATTTTTTTTCCTTTCGAGTTACACAACTAGAATTTGAAGTTAGGTCATAATCTGATTTATTAAATAACTTAAGACACTCAACAAAAAGATCAAACAACTCAA
Organism: Biancaea sappan; assembly: GCA_037074585.1. NCBI lineage: Eukaryota > Viridiplantae > Streptophyta > Magnoliopsida > Fabales > Fabaceae > Biancaea > Biancaea sappan. Next base: position 74,507,030 of record CM073493.1, on the reverse strand, counting down.
TTTAAATTTTAAAGGATTGAATTTGTCTTAATTTAATTATTTTCGTTATTAAATCTAAAATTTATTGTTATAAAAAAAATCCTTTCAATAAATAGATAGACAAAATTAAGACAAACACAATCATTTAGAGATAAACTAAAATAATTCATATTTTAGGGGGGGAAATGAGTAATTTGATTACCCTCTTTTTTAGTAAATTCTTGATGAAGCGTGATTTAATTATCAATAATTGTTTTAATTAGTTTGAATACCGTAATTTGCGGATAATAAATTAAAACTAATTAATTACAGAAGATTTTATCACGTTGTCGTTGATTTTGCTGAGGGTAGCCTCTGTTTGAATAGCGTGATTTTAGATCAAAGATTCCTTATTTTATTTTAATAAAGAATGTCCAAATCTTTTTATTTCTAATTATTAGGTAATTATATTACCTAAGTCAAGTGTGCTTAATTATAATTCTAATTTATTTCTGTGCCCTATAATTATGCACGTTACTTTGGTCCACTTATTCACTAATTAGTACTCTACGTTAACTATAGTCAAAACTCTACGTTAAGTTATACAATGAATCAAATTATTTAAATGGTTAAATATTAGATGTTGATTGGAAGAAAGATTTTAATGTTATTAATTTGCAGATCATTTAGCTAGCTAGCTCTAATTTTTAAAATATTTCAAATAAATATTTATTGAGATTAAAAAATTAAGCTAATTATTTTATGTAGTAATAAATTCAATTAAATATTACTGAAATTTTTTTTTTTGGGTTTGGAATCTCTGGATTAATATTTGATGAAATCAAAACCTTCAATGTCAGAATGAAAGTTTAGCCTAGTATTATTACTAATAATAGTCTGTATCATCAATATTAATATTATAGAGATTATATTTAATCCTTTAATATCAATTGGATTATAGATAACATTTTATATTAACAGTCAGTTTTTATTTGACGTGTACAATGTCCTTTTCAGAATTTTTTTTTAAAAAAAAACCGTCATCTCTATATCAATATATACTAAATTTTAAACGCAAAATTATTTTTTTACTTCCTTAATTTTATATTAAATTTTAATTTTATCTCTAATATTTTTTTTAACTAGTTATGTTCTATTTGTTTTATTTTTATTTTAAATATATCTTTTTTACTAATGCCGTTTATTCTACTAATTGAAAATATTGACTAGGCAATTCATATAGGGTACCTCAAGCAACTCCAACTTAACATTTTTCGTCAGTGAAAAAAATAGCATTAATAAAAAAGATAGATTTAAAATAAAAATGAAATATATAGAATATAACTGATGTAAAAAAAATTAAGAACGAAATTAAAACTTGCTATAAATTTAGAAACATAAAAAATACCTTTGCCAATTTTAAAACAAACAGACAATAAATAAAAAAGCTAGTTTCAAGGGTTAAAAAGTAGAAGGGCCACGAATGAGTCCTAATTTTTTTTAGATGTTTTTCAGAACACCAAAAGAATATTCTGTGTATACTATAAATACCAAAAAATATAGGGACAAAAGCGAAAAGAAGAAATCTAGAAGAGGAGACTTTGTTGCTCGAATTCATTAAGGAAGAAGATAAGAAAGTTGGCAGGAAATCATTTTAAAATTGGCTTAGAATCTCTTTTTTGCGGTCAAAATTTTGACTGGGTAACAAACAAATAAAAAAAACAAATTACGTAAATTGCTCATTATTTACTCATTATTATATTAAATTGTCTCTACATAATCCATCAATATAAAACCAAATCGTTTAAACTTTATTATACACAATCTGAGCTCATAATTTAATATTTATTATAAGGCAAAATCATACAAAAGATGACCATTGATTAGTTACTCATCACTTTTCAAATATTAATAACATAATACAATTATTCACAATATCGGATTTTTCGGCGAAGTCAAACCCTAATTAGGGTTGTTTGGATTGCTGATTGATCAATCACGTTATTGGAAAATTGAAGACACTAAAGGCAAGACATGTACTAAAAATCCTGCATTTATATATATTCTTTCTTTTGACCATTCATATTCAAATCTTATTTCAAACTACACTAATTTCAAAATATATTGTTTATGTATGGTATTTAAAAAAAATAATCACATTAACTTTTCTTAAAATTTAATTAAATAATACTCCACATCCCTTTTATTTCAAATGTTACATTTGGATTCTTTCACATTTTGATTCATATATTGCATAAACATTTCTTATAATTTACTTTATATGGAATTAGTTTACTTTTGACATAACACTAATTTTGTTATTAGTACAAGTGTTATGACCGTAAAAACAGTTATATTGACATTAAGAGCTACAATGAAATAGTAAATTTATTATTAATATAAAGATTTTAAAAATCGGATTAATTATCAAACTGGTGAAGCATTTCAATGTTTATTGGTCTATTGTGAATAAATTACAATTGAGCCGGTTATAAATAAATAAATAAACAAATATATATATATATATATATATATATATATATTATTTTATACATTTAAAAATTTAATGTAATAAATTAGTAAATCTTTTCATATTTAAGTTTAACAAATTTACAAAGAATCTAAATAAGTTATTAAGTATTTTTATATAAATCTAATAATAACATCAAATTTGAATAGTAGATGAACGCGAAACAGAATTTAAAATTAGTAATAAAATATTATATTAATATTATCTATATCTAAAATAACACATTAATACTCATAAAAATATATAAGCCATTGAACCGTCTCGTTCAATACCTTTTTTTTTTTTCTCGGTTTACAACCGGCTTGTTTCACTAATTAGTTCATTGGTAATTGAATTATTCATATGAGGATTCATCAATTTTTTGGTCCGCTTTTCTAAGCAATAACTAATATGATTTCATTGATTAGTTCATTAGATAATTAAATTGTTCATATAACTTATTCATCAATTTTTTGGTCCCCTCCTCTAAACAATAATTAATATGATAACGAATATTTTTAATTAATTTTATTATTGGAAGAAATACATCTTGTGCATGAAGTTAATTAACTTTAATAACAGAAGTAAATTAGAGAGGAGTCAAGTATAATATTTGAAATAAGAGAGATATAAATAACTATCAGCCATTTTTAAGCCGCAAGGTGAATCTAATCTAATCATAACCATTCATTACATAATAGCGTAACATAATCCATGGCCTCATGAGGAAGAACTGAATTGTTAGAAAAGTTTTTCTTTTTCTAAATAGAAAAAGAAGAGAAAAACTGCAAAACTGAAGCACTAAATTTCCTTCACACTCTTGCTAATTTCTCCCCATAATAGATCCTCTGCTCGGTTTATCTTAATTATTCATTATAAAAATTAATGATTCAAATTTTATAGTTAATTTTTAAAAATAAAAAATAAAATAAAATTAATATCTTAAAATCCGAGCGATTAATTTAAATAAATCAAATAATTTGACTTTAGGATACATGTGGATTTCTAACACCCTCCATGTCAAGAAAAAGTTGTCCACTTTGGATATATATACATACATATATATATATATATATATATAACCACTTCTCCCACTTCCTTACATGCATAACACGAGCCACCAATGGCACAATCATCGTTATCTCTTTTCCTCTTTCTTCTTCTTCTATTTCATGTCTCTGCTTCTGTGGCAGAATCTTCAGCAGATTCTGTACACCTCTCGTTCCTCAAGTGTCTCACCAATCTCACTTCCGACAATAATGTCTCCGACATAGTCTTCGCTCAGTCCAACGCTGGCTACACCTCCACCCTCCAAAACTACATTCGCAACGCCAGATTCAACACTTCTTCAACCCCCAAGCCTCTCATCATCGTCACCCCCTTAAACGAACCCCACGTCCAATCCACAGTCCTCTGCGCCAAATCCCTCGCCCTCCAGATCAAAATCCGCAGCGGCGGCCATGACTACGAAGGCATCTCCTACGTCTCCGACCTCCCCTTCATCATCCTCGACCTCTTCAACCTCCGCCGCATCTCCGTCGACATCCAAAACGACGTCGCTTTTGTCCAGTCCGGCGCCACCCTCGGCGAGCTCTACTACCGCATCTGGGAGAAGTCTAAAGTCCACGCCTTCCCCGCCGGCGTCTGCCCCACCGTCGGCGTCGGCGGTCACTTCACCGGCGGAGGGTACGGCAACATGCTCCGGAAAGACGGCCTCGCCGTGGACCACATCATCGACGCCACAATCGTCGATGTTAATGGTCGAATCTTGAACAGATCCTCTATGGGGGAAGATCTCTTCTGGGCTATAAGAGGCGGAGGAGGCGCTAGTTTTGGCGTTATACTGTCGTACACGGTGACCTTAGTTCGTATTCCAGAAACAGTAACCGTTTTCCGCGTCGAGAAAACATTGGAACAAAACGCAACGGATCTTGTCGTTCAGTGGCAGGAAGTGGCTCCTCATGTAGACAACAGACTCTTCATGAGACTTCTTCTTCAGCCTGTGACTTCAAAGGTAAACAAGGGTCAGAAAACGATAAGAGTTTCAGTCGTAACGTTATTTCAGGGTGGGGCCGACGAATTAGTGACCATTCTGGGGAAGGAGTTTCCTCTGCTCGGGCTGAAGAAGGAAAATTGCAACGAAACGACATGGATTGACTCCGTTTTGTGGTGGGCAAATTACGATTTGGGGACGAAACCAGAGGTTCTACTCGATAGGAATTTGAACGATGCGAATTTTCTCAAGAGGAAATCAGATTACGTGCAGACACCGATTCCCAGAAAGGGCCTTGAATTCATTTGGAGGAAGATGATCGAGTTGGGGAAAATAGGTATGGTGTTCAACCCGTACGGAGGGAGAATGTGGGAGATTCCGGCGGATGCGACGCCGTTTCCGCACAGGGCGGGGAATCTGTTTAAGATTCAGTACTCTGTGAACTGGGATGAGCCGGGAATGGATAAGAATTTCACGACACAGGCGAAGTTGCTGTACAGTTACACGACGCCGTTTGTGTCGAGGAATCCGAGGAGTGCGTTCTTGAATTACAGGGATCTGGACATTGGGGTGAATAATTTCGGAGCGAATAGCTATGAGGAAGGTGAGGTTTATGGGTTGAAGTTCTTTAATGGGAACTTTGAGAGGTTGGTGAAGGTGAAGACTATGGTGGATCCGGAAAATTTCTTCAGGAATGAACAGAGTATACCAGTGCTTCCAAAAAAGAGATAGAGAATCAGACGTCAAACATAGCAACCAAACCGATTTGATTAGTGGTTATAGTTGGTGCTTGTGTTTTTTACTGCTTAACATTTCAAGTATTGTACTGGATTACATATTGATTATTGTGGCCATTGCTTGACTCTTGGAGATAATAAGAAAGCAAAGATATAGATTTTCTGCTATTTGTTCTATTTTCACTTTTTCTATGTACACACTCTGGAAATTTTTAGTCAATAGTTTTTAAAATTAAATATTAAGACTAAAATTTTATTTTGACCCCTCATAGATATCTTTTTTTTAATTTGATCCCTCACAGATGCTCTTTTTTCCAATTTAGACCCTTATAGATGTTCCTTTTTTCAAATTGGTCCTTTTCAAATTCAAACATTCTCAGTTTGATCTAACAGAGATATTAATTTGACAATTAATTCGTTTACATTGATAGTTAAGTGCCATGTATTTTTCTTTAAGCCAGTTTCTTCCTTTGTTGAACTCTTGACCAACAATTAAAAAAGGAAAATAAACATTTGTAAGGGATCAAATTAAGAAAAAAAATTTATGAGGGATTTATGAATGACTAAATTTAGAATAAAAATCTGTGAGCAATGAATTTGAGAAAAAAGAGAATAAGTGAGATATCAAGATAGAGTTTTAGTCTTAAATATTAATATTTTAATAAATTACAATATAAAATGGGAAAAAACTTAGGTGAAATTTCTTATACATTTGTTATTAAATTTTTTAATTAGAATATGATAAGTGTGTGATTTTTTAATCATACAATAATTTTTAAAAAATAATTTTATATAAAATTTTCCTGTAGAAAAAAAAAGAGTAAGATGATGAAAAGTGATGATAAGAGTAGCAAGTACTGGAATGCAGTTAAAACCAAAAAAGAAATATTATAATTTATTTTTGAAAGAAAATATTTAAAAATAAATTAAAGAGTAATTAACATACACTTGAATTAATATATTATATATGCCAAGTCACTAACTATTACATATGGAATTGGAGCTTTCTGACCAACGGTCATGAAACTATAAAATAGTATATACATATAATAAAGTATTTTATTGGGATGTTAACTGTTAAGCAATGTGACCTTAAATATTCGGATTGATTAATAATCAAATATTATATAATTTAAGTTGGCATACCCCTACACAAGAGAAATAACAGAGAACCTTCAGCTTGTCAAATTGTTGGTATTTGTTGACTTAGACTCAGTCAACCATCGCTATTTGCAGTAAATAAGGAAGACATTATGCGTTGTATTTGCGGTGACGCTTGGCTTTGTCTTTATGTGAACCCATCCTCCTTAAAGAGATTTGAAAGCGGATGAGCTCAGGAAGGGAACAGTATTTTTAAGGATTAAATTCGAATTGTTGGATAAGATTATTTAATAATTTAAATTAATTTTGTATTTTTTATTTTTAAAAATTATATGATTAATTTTTAATAAGTCTAATCATGTATTTTTTTATTTTTTAAAAATTAATCATGTAATTTTTAAAAAGAAAAAAATGTAATATTAATTTGACCAATGGTTTAGATTTGGTTCTGGAAGATACTGTTCCCTCCAAGACTTGGAGGGAATCCCAATTCCTGAAGATTTGGTCCTATTTGGTCCCTATTTCGGGAAGTCCACTTGGAATTATTTAAAAAATTAGACTGATTATTAAATTGGTGAAGATATTGATTCAGGTTTTTTGGTCTAATCGGAGTTGAATCGCTAATAATTAAACCTATATTTTTAATTTTATATATTAAAAATATATAATATAATAATTAATAATCATTTGCATATTTAATCTTAGTAAACTTAAATAAATAACAATAATATTATATATATTATTATAATTAATAATCATTTTCACATTTTCATATGTATGTATGTGTACATGTAATTGCTTTTCTATTTTTTCTTGTTTTCTTATTTTTTTATAATATTATTATGAAAAAATAATTAAAAAAAATATAATATGATAGAAAAGAATAAAAAAGATTAAAAAAATAAACGCTTGCTAAATCTTATATAGTGTGAATAATGATTATATTTTGTAAATGGTAGTTTCTTTTTGGAACATAAACCAATTTAACTGGTTGTTAACTAGTTTTTTGAATAGTCAATTTTTAAGTCAACCAAATTAAATCAGTGATCAGTTTCCAATTGAAATGGTCGGTCCTGTCCAGTTCTATAGTTTGTGCTATTTGGTTTGTTTGAATAGTTGATCTTTAAAGATTAACGATCTAATTTTAAAATCTCTTTTTTTATTAAAAAAATAGGATTCTCAAAATTTAGACTATTGATCTTTGAGATAAATGGTCTAGATCCTCTAAATTCTTCTTTTCATGTAAATAAATTTTATCAAATAAGGATCTTGAAATTTAGACTAATATCAATGGCCCAAATGATCTAAGAAGGTTGTTGGATGCGCAGTGCCCTGCAAAGGATCCGCATTATTACAATACAACAATCTGTTTGCACTTAATGAGAATTTGAGTTCAAAATTTTGAACAATTAAGTATATTCGTCTTTATTTTTTTAATTAATGTTTACTAGCTTATTCAATCAAATTTCATTAAAAGTTTGAAAATTTATTAGACCTTAATTGCTATTGGATATATCTTGTAGTGACATGTATTTAATACGTATAGATATTTAAAAAAGAAGTAGTTTTAATTATTTAGTATTCGAATTTGGAGATAATATCTTAAAAAGTAAACTTATATAAAATTTTTAATATCTTTGATATCAAGTTCTCAATAAGAAACATAACGTGTAAATACAGTGATGAATTGTAAAAAATATAAAATTATTTTTTTAAAGATTATATATTTATCATATTTTCATTGGATAACCACACTCTTGTCATATTTTGATTGTAGAACTTGATAACAAATATATAAGGATCTGCATCAAATTTTTTTTTCATATTTTAATATTCATATATGTATTCTGATAAGACATTTGAATCTTAAAAAAATGCCTCTTATATAAATTCATATTTAAAAAATAGATTCACTTATTTTTTTTAATATTTAATATTTTAATCAAATTAATTTTTATAAGTTACAAACTTATTACAAACTCATATTTAAAAATTAATTTAATACTAAAGTATAATAAATTCATAACAATAAAAAAATAAGTCATCTAAAATTAAAATTTTAAAAACTAAACAATCATTGTTATACTTTTGAAAAAACTAAATCATTAATATTCTCATTTAGTAATCATGAACCGTATTAAGTAGATAAAAGGATAGAGCCCATGGTTTAAAAAACCAGACTAGACCGACTAGTTCGATCAGTCATTGGTCCATTTCGATCATCACATTAAATAGGTTTGGCTAAAAATTGATACGAAATCGGCTGAATCAGTCCCAAATTAGTGAAACAGATTGTAAGGAGAGAAACGAAGCACTATCGATCATTTGTTTGTTGAAGCAACTGTGAAGTTACCACTCATTTGTCAAAGCTCCCGTTACTCAGTCGTTCCTTTTTTTCTTTGCGAGTGGGAAGATAGAGTCCAAAATGAGACAGTGGATACTTTGAGGAGAGAGAGAGAGAGAGAGAGATTACCTTTCGTTTTGAATTTGATTGAATGTTTCATGCTTTTGGCAGGGAAATAAATTTTCTGCTTGATTCATCAAAGTCGTTGATTTTTCACAATTAACAATTTAAATTTTATGATTGTTTTCAAAATTTAAAAATATAAAAAAAATAATATCCTAAAATTTAGATCACTGATTGTAAAAATTAACGGTTCAAATATACTAAATACCATACATGGCTTTCAAAACTAAGTGGAAGATCCATTTTCTTTGGATAGTGGGTATGTTGTGTGACTAACATGATTTGGAGAGAGAGAAAGAACTTTTGAAAAAGTGGGATATATTCTTTGAGTAGTGAAAATGTTAAAAAAATTATTTAATACTTATAATTTGTCTAAAAAATTGATATTTTAGATTAAAAATTATTGTTTTTATTTTTAATATGATAGTATTTTTTTAAAAAAAGAACAATAATTCTTATTTATTAATATAAAAGTAATATATATATATATTTTTAATTAGTACCGATTCGACTATGATTGAATCGGTAAATCTTATATCGTTACCTTTATCAATTTAATAATCGATCTAATTTTTAAAATATTTATAGAAATACGTGAGATTTTTTTTAAAATAAAAAAAAACTTTGAGCAACTGAATAAAGTTCGTCGCTAAACGATATACAGTGATGAATTTAAAAAGTTTTCAAATGAACATACAAAAAATAAATACATTCAACCTTTATATGGAGATATTTTTTTAATATGAACTATTTCTGTTAAATATATATACCTAAAAATATCGTACTGGTTAGAAATAGTGGGCCAATTCTATTAATGTTCGCAATTAATTCATATATCCAATCACATGGCTACGATGTATCCACATCAACTTCAATACAAATAAGTCACTATAGTTGATATATTGCGGTGATGTTCATTATTGGAAGTTATGAAAGCGAACCACACACAAGAGATCAATCATAGAGTGTTAAACTTTTTTAGAAGCAATGTATAAATCAAGAGTTTTGTATTAAGTATTAATATATACATATATACAAGACCACTTCTGTAGCATAAATAAAAAAGACAAAATGACACCTCAAGACTTGAATCAAGACAAATATACATCTTTCTTTGTTCTGTCGACTAACTTCGTAATTAAACCTCGCATTTATCTTATTTTATTACTGATCAACCACTTCGGATTTTTCTTATTGTTGGAAACCTTTTTAGCAATCATTAGTGTTCATTCACAATTTTGTCTAGTTTTTCATTTTCATTTTCATTTTCATTTTTATTTTTTTATATATGTAAACAGAATCAATTACACTATATAGTCCATAGATCAATTATTAATACCACTATAAGACACAGAGACAAGCAAACAAGTAGAAAATAAATAGACTAGTGATTGGATCACATGTGAATATATATATATATATATATATATATATATGTATGTATGTATGTATGTATGTATGTATGTATGTATGTAGCACTCCATTAGCTTTTGAATAATATATTAAGCTTCCACGACATTTTTAATATATGTCACGGAAACTTCTTATCCAGTGTGCCTTTTGTCAAATTACTAATTTTCTACATAATATAAATTATATTTTTATTTTTAATATAGTTAATCAAAATAATATTAACATCTAATATGAAGCTATTGCTCTATTTTTAATATGATAATAAAAATTATTAAGTAATTTTATCTATTGAAAGGAACATATTTTATATGAAAAGTTAATTTTAAAAATAAAAATAAATTAGAAGGGGGTGAATGTAATATTTAACACTGTTAGAACACATGTATTCAATAAAGGGGGTCTAATTGGACACTCGATTATTTGAAAAACCTTAGACAATTTTTCTTTTCAAAAAGTGAAAACTATAAAGTTGCTTAAGAGTGATTTATTTTGAAATCAATACCATGTTTACGAAACGTTCACTCAAAACGATTCTTTTTAATGACAGTTGTTTCCTTTTTAATAATAATGACAAGTAATAAAGATAAAAAGAAAAACACATATAATATATAGTGGTTTGAAAATATTTCAAAAAATATTCTTACGTCTACTTTTCAAACACATAATAAGATAATTTTATCAGAAGGAAACAATAATTAGTACAATTAGCAACTTTGCTGAGGATCAACACCTTACTTTTATGCTGCCGCAATCAACAACCTTGTTGAAGATCAATATCCTACTTTATGCTGCCATAATTAGCAACTTCAAACTAAGAATCAGCATTCTGTTTTTACACAAAACAACCAGCTAAGTTTTTACAAGAGCTTAACAAACTTACCATTTGGTAGGTCACCCTAGACTTTTTACAACCTTTTCAACCAAGAAAATCAACCCACAAAATTTTACACCAATACACTAGAAACCATACTAGATCCCTAACAGCAATCTATCTACACATGTGACAACAATCAACATGAACTACACCCAATCCTTAAGCCAATGAGCAAGTAAATAGTAGGATGAAGTTTACTCAGAACAACATTCAGAGATTTTCACTCACTTATAGTATACAAATAATGTAATATCTTGAGATATGGGAATTAAAGATAAGTCCACTAGGCTCAAGCTCTTGTTTTTCTCTATATTTTCCTTCACCAATCTATAATGTGGAGATGAGAAAGAGAGCCCTTTCATATGTTTTGAAGTTAATGGCCATTGGAAAAATGCTCCTCATTAATTCTTCATCGGTCAACTCTTTAAATGCTTCAAGCTCTTGGTCATAAGACACCTCTTTAAATGCTTGAAGATCTTTGTCATAAGGCACTCAATCTGTGTGATCCCGATATGGAAGGATCGTGAATTCAAGGAGTGTATATTTTGTCTGTTTTGGCTTTGTTTATTTTCTTTTGATTGTTGGATTCTTTAAATCATGACACTTGTAAGTATCCTTTTATATTCTTTCCATTTCTGACATCTTTGAAATGATTTTTTTTCCTTTTAAAGTTCCTTCGTTAAATATGGAGAGATGCTATTGAAGATCTTTTTTTTTCCATGCATTGTGAGATTGATATGAGATATTCATCATTTATTGCACAGATGGCTTGATCAAGATTAATAACCTGAAACGATATTTTCTTTTGCACCTTTCATTCGTGGTTTCCTCAATCAAGTTGTTTCTTTCTTAATCACTCGCGTTTAATTCTAATAGAAGCAACAATTAATGCCATGAGATTATTTTGATTTGTTTGATTTGACTTTCTTGATTGTGAAAATCTCCAATTCAGTATGATGGTAATATTTTACTTTGTTGTTGCTTCCACATCTGATTTCTTTAAAACATTCATTTTCCTTATTAGGTTCATGCATTTATTCAGTGGAGATTAATTGCTGATTCTTTTCTTTTCCATGGAATGCTGATATGATTTGAGACACTAATTGCTTATTGCATCAGGATCCCTCTTATTCTATTAATAAAAAATTACTGTCATAGGAAATCTTACACTTACAGACACTTAAAAAGATAATAATTTTAATTTAACCGAGAATTAATGGTATGCTACGTCCTTTGTCTGGTCTGAATCTGTAATTTTAATTGGGTTCGATAAGCAATTTTGTAAATGGGCCAAGATCGCAATTTTGTAAATGGGCTTGTATAGTATTCAATAGGAAACTTCCATACTAATTACTGACCAAAAAAAAAAGGAGGAAAAGTGTATCACAAATTTATAATAAACAAATGGAAAAGCAACATCGAGTCACCGATAGTTAGTGGGGTGTGTGGTCCCCTTTGTGAGTTGTGCGTTGCTGTGACAATGCAACCACAGTATAACCCCACATCACCAAACGAACATCATTATCAATAAAACTGAATCTTGTGTGTGGACCATATATATATTCCATGAAAAAGGTTTTAGAGAACAAAGTTTGATTTAAATCTTTGTTGTTAAATTTTTTAATAAAAATTATGATATAGAAAACAATGCTTCCACTTATTTGCTTAATCAACCTTTGAGTGTTCGTAAGCTCAATTTGATTTAGTTTTGAATTTAAATTAAATCGAATTGAACTTATTAATTTTGTAAAATTATAGATTTATTTGATTTTAATTTCTCATCAGTTTTGTAGAATTGTGAACTTAATTGATTTTAATTTTTAGACAGCTTGATTTGATTTAATTCAATTTTATTGGACTATTAAGTTTATTTTTGAGCGGTTTTATATATATATATATATATATATATATATATATATATTGCAATACTATATTATTATAAACAAATATACACTTGTCTTTAAAATAAATATATCAAATTTTAAAACAAAAATTAGCCGAATCTTGATTTTTATTATTATAAACAGCTTAGTATTATATTTTTTTTAACTGTCCACAAATAAACAACTAAGACACATAAATTCAAATTTTGAAGGTGAAATTTTTAAAATAATAAAATCATCAACAAAAATATTAGATTAATTAATTTATTTACAATAGAGATTTGGTAAATATAATATTATATATATAAATATAATAATTTTTTTATATAAATTTGGTTTCATTATCGATTTGAACCGTCTTTTTTCGTTTTTGATCAATTTTTTTTTTTATTGTTTCAATATAGTTTGATTTGGTTTGATAAGTTTAATTTGATTTTAAACACTTTTGTAGGAAGTTTGTGCTTTTCTTGCAATCCTTAGTTTGATAATCATCTCTACCGCCACTTTTGAATCCATCTCCATCCATATCTTCTTAACACCATATATACTTGCAAGCAATTAACCTCTAAACTATATATGCATAATTGTTTGTGGATACTACCATATATGATATATCCTATTCCTACCCTGTTTGTTAATCTTAATTAATGTTATAGTCAACGTTTAATCATTGGAATCTTGTGTAGTGTTATATCATTGGCGTCCCCTTCTTTCTCACCAGAACATTCCCTTCAATGTGTTGCTTTGAAGAAAATATTAGCCACTTCAGTTACGCAAACATGCCTTATATATATATGTATATATATATATATAGTATATATCTTCAACCTCAAAATAATGCATATTTGATTCTCACCCAACACCCTCTACACACACACACACACACACACACACACACACACACACACACACACACACATATATATATATATATATATATATGTTATATTGTTATATCATTGGCATGAATGAATATGTTCTCACACTTCAATTATTGATTTAAAATGTCATTTAGGGGGTAGACTAACATGTTATTATCACAACCTTTTATTCATATTAAATGCATAATTACTCTCACTACAAAAAAAATAGCAATTTAATGACACTTATTTAGTGGCTGTTTAAAAAATTGCCACTAAACTAGAATATAGTAGCTGTTAATACTAAACTGTCACTATATAGTGGTAGTTAAGTATAACTGCCACTATTTAGTAATGGTTGAGTGGTAAGCATTACTAAATAATGACAGTTAACATTTAATAGCCACTATTTAGTAATGGTTGAGTGGTAAGCGTTACTAAATAATGACAGTTAACATTTAATAGTCATTATTTAGTGGCGGTATAAACTTAATCGTCACTAAATAGTGGCGGTCAATTTAAAATCACTATTATTTAGTAACGGTTAAATTTAAACTGCTGCTAAATAGTGGCTTAATTTAGGTTTATTTGCAATTGTCACTAAACTCGTCAAATCCTTAGGCTCAATTCTATTTATGCCCCCCTCCGTTTATGTTTCAGATGGAATTCTAAGGGAGGATTGAGCTACTTTTGTTGAGAAGCGAAATGACTCACGTTACCAGGTAATGACACTATGAAACATTATTTTTTTTCATTTTATGACAATTTACTAATACGATTCATCCAAATGACACGAGAAAGCAAATAAAAATTAGATGAACAGACGACGTCAAACACTTAATTACACTGGAGGCACTAAGAATTTGACACGAAGAAGAGTTGAGATGGTAAATTCTCTTTTGAAAAAAAATCTATAATATTATTTAGTAATTAAATTAACTTACTTTAATTTTGTACATCGCTGATCATAGTGGATCCGTCAATAGGGTAGAACTCCAGAATACGACTCACAAGAAAAAGAATGTCTCATTTGTAAGCGATTAGTTTAAGATGTGACATATTTTGATATTTGGAATATGAGTTGATTTATTCAAATTTCAGTTTGTTGATAATTTGTTTTTATTTCACCATATGTTGTACAGGAAAAAATATTCATGATCAAGTCTCAGGGAACTACTTCTTCTAGAGTCTCAACGCAGGACTCGTTAGCATTGACTTTAGGAAGCCAAGAGCATCCTGGACGAGTACGTGGCATGGGATTCAGACCTTGTTCTTCGCAAGTTTTCAGCCTCTCCTCTTGCTTTTCTAGCGAGTCCTCCTCTTCAAGCATTTGGTTCAACAATTGGAAGATAAGATTACCATATTAGAAGCTGAAATGGAGGAGAGAGATAAAAGAAATTAAAGAATGATGGAGGAGAGTGATAGGAAAAATAGAGAAATGATGAATCTCTTCCTCCAGAGTCTCCAGGGTTAGCTTTCTCTTGAACTTTTTGCAATGCAACAAACGGTAAGTTAGACATTCATTCGTATTAATAAATTTTGATTTATGTACTTCTAGATTCATTATAATTTTTTATATTATAATTGCAATTTTTTGATCAAAGGAGTGGAGAAGGCTCTACACAACCAACAAACTCTCCATTTTATTATAATTAAGAGAATAATGATCATGATCATGATCAAGAGGATATCAATGACGGAGATAATGATGATGATTTGACTTAGATTATGTACAGTGTATTAAGACCATATGTACATATTTAGATTCAAACAAAACTTTATTATGTATGTATATTTGAATGCAAACCAAGCTTATTTTATATGAATAAATAAAGTATTATTCAAACTTGTTTGCATCTTTAAATTATTGTTGAATATATTGGTTGGTCTATAATCTGAAACACAAGTTTATAATATGTTATGGAAGGGTAATGGAAAAACAAAACTAAACAAAAACAATTCTTGTAATATAGTGGCGGTTTGGACCGTTACTATATTTAAATATAGTGACAATTAGTTTGAAAATCACCACTAAAATGTTAATTTTAATCGTGATTTCTTATATAAACTGTCACTATATAGTGATGATTATAAATTGTCACAATAACCACCACTAAACATTTTTTGTAGCCGTTGTTCTCACGATTGATGGGAATTGTCACTAAACAACTTGTGACACATGATTTAGTGCCACTAAACTGACTTTTCATCACTACTATACATATTTTTTTTTTGTAGTTCTCCTCTTCTAAATATTAAAATCAAAAGATAAATTATACCTATTTAGGCTAATTTTGATTAAGATATCCCTTTTTATATTACTTATAGAACACATAATAAGTGTTAAATATCTATCTAACTAATATAAAATAGACACTTTTAAATTTAAAAAATTATAATATTATTTAATATAGAGTAATTGTTTAGAACAAAGAAAATAGTCATAAATAGTTCTTTAAGGTTAACTAAATTAATTGATAAAACTTGATAAATAGGTGTTATGTATATTAATAAATTCAAGCATTGGCATTAATCTAGTCAAGTTTTATAATATATTTGATTTATCATTTTGAATACAAAATAAATTATAATGAAATAAAATTTTAAAAAATATTTTTTTAATATTTGTATTTTTAATAAAAGAAATAAATCAATATTGTTCTTAAGATCATTTTAGTCTTCTTTCAAGTCCTTGTACACACACAAAATAAAATAAACAACTGCTTATAAGAAAAGCCAAAATGGGTAATTAAAAGCTTGGAGACGTCATCCTACATAAAAAAGGCACTAACACTAACGGTGTAAATTAAATGCTAGAAAACCTCGACTTATGGAAACTAATTTACTTATTACTAACCCTCTTCATCTTCATGGAAACAAGGGTATCTGCCCATAGAATGCAACTTTTAAAATGACTATCAACCAATAATTAATGAAAAAGGCCTTATCAATATATAATCCCATCATCATTCCACCAAACAAAAAGATAACTTCAACATTTTCATTACATCTAAGAAGAGAAAGTCACAACTTCAATACGAAACTTTGAAGCATGCTCATATTTGATGTTTGTGAAATATGTAATATATCTCCTCAAACTAGGTCTTTCTTATAATTTTAGTACACCAATTATATATAAGCAAAACATCCCTTCTCTAAATGTAATTGAAAGTTGACAAATATATAGGCTCTTAGAAACAGCCCTTCAAATTTAATATAAAAAAATAGTCCTTTAAACTTTTACCATTTAATCAGCATTAAAAATCATTTGTTTATTTTTATTTAATAGAATTAACAAAGATGGCATTTCACACTCTTTTCCCACCACATTCTCTTCATTGCTTTCAGACAAATAGGAGCATGCCGTGAAGTAGGAAAAGTTTGTGTCAAGGTGCCATAAGAAGAAATGGACAAAAGATTTTAAATATAATAAAGGGTGAAATTATGCAGTAGGTAATATTCAATTTTTTATGTTGAGGAGACATTTATCAATGATCTTAAATTAGATAGAAGAGATATATTTATATTTTTCTCTTTTCAATTTTTTTTTCAAAGAACAACTTGCTAGAGAGATGTTTTATAATATTATATAAGTGATGAATGAAAATTATAAATTAATTTTTGGTAGAGGAAATTATAAATTATATATATTTACCCTTTTGATTTTTTTAATACATGATAATTAGTTGATGACAACTATCATGAAACTAAGATTTAGATTTACCAACTCCACTGTAAATTAAGAATAATTATTGTTTTCATTCTTAGTAGATCATTAATTTTTTAATTTGATAACTTAAAGTATAACTCTCTCAAATTATTCCTTTAATTATATTTTCTTGATTATTTGCTTACTTTACAGATACTAAATGAAGAAAATTAGTCCTTGATTATTTTTTCTTAATTATTGAAAGAGAATTATTTAGGGAATAAATGAAGAAAAGATCAAGTTGAGAATTGACTTATTTCTCAAAACTAATACTAATTAAAAGTTTACTCAGATTAATTCAAGACAAATAGTTGTTTGTGGTGCAGTACAATATAATTTAGATTTCTCCATACTCTCTGGTTCTAATAATAGTGTAGTCTTAGTTGGCAAGCTAGCCTCATGTATTATCATTGTAAAAAAAAAAAATGCAAACCCTCCACTTTGCTTAAAAATGGTATAATAATCACCCACTTATCTCCCAATATGCCATGAAAGAAATCTTTGCATTTCCCAATTAACCTGTGTGCCCTCCTTTAATTTAAAGAAACCCTCAAAACCCTAGCTCACTCGATGCCCGGATCTTCTATTGGGCTTTGTCACCTAGCAAGGTATTAGATGCCACTAGCACCATCCGATTGAGACGGGACATGTGAGGCTCATGTGAGTCCCACCTTGACTTCCTAATATCGAATGGTGCTAGAAAGCATAGCACTTATTACTGGCAAAAAAGACCAACAGAGAATCCAGATTCAACTCACACGTACCTTTTTTTTTCTCATTAACTAAATTATTGTTTTAATCCTTCAAGAATTATAGTTTTTTTAATTTAGTCATTGAAAAATTAAGTGTCACAATTTAAGTTGAAAGATTACATTAATCTTTTTAATTGCTAAATCTCAAAATTTTTATTGTTGAAAATCAAATTGACAAACAAAAAGATCAAATTGAAACAAATACAAAATTTTTTAAAAAATAAATTAAGACGATTATAATTTTTTAAAGATCAAATCATTAATATACTCTTTTTTTTTTTCTAGAAGAAAAGGATAGTGCTTGATTTAGATTGACTCTGCCTCCAACTTGTAATTCCATATATATGCATTTTATAGAGTAAAAGCTTTTCAAAGAGTGATGAGCACTTATAATGGATTCCATAGTGGTGCACCAAACTCTACAGGCAAAACTTCGTGCAGATTTGAATCGGATATGAAACAATAATTATTTGGTCCATTTCAAAACATTATCAAATAAAGACAAAACTTACTTTCATTTCCTTAAATATTTTCTTATTCTTTAATAAACTATGAAAGTATTAAAAAAAGCCAGTATTAACTAGCTAGTTACCATTTAACTATATATTATGTTATATTTTGTATTATTCAGTTCTTTAAAGAAAAAAAAATTGCAAATGTTAAAATATTGAACAATTTCGTTGTTAAATTAATGTTTGCTTTGTTTATATATTGAATATTTTCATAGTATCTCAAGCGCTATGGCTGAAAATAAGTTAATTAATAGTTTAAAATTTTTAAATGTCAATGAATACGTACTGATAATAACCTTATAATATCATAAAATTGTTTAATATATAAGTAAAACATGTTTCTAACAATAAAATTAATCATTATTTTAAGTATCATCAAATGATTATGTTGGTTAAAGGTTAAAACAAAAACATCACGGGGTGGTTAAGTAGAATTTTTTTTTTAAAAAAAAATCATAGGAAATCATTGAATGAGACACTTAAAACTACGAAAGGATTAAAGTCTAAAACAAAAACATCACAGGGTGGTTAAGTAGTAAATTTTTTTTTTAAAAAAAATCATAGGAAATCATTGAATGAGACACTTCAAACTACGAAAGGATTAAAGTTTAAAACAAAAACATCACGGGTTGGTTAAGAAGTAAATTAAAAAAAAATCATAGGAAATCAGTGAATGAGACACTTAAAACTACGAAAGGACAAATTGATTTTTAGAACAAACAACATAATTAAAGTCTATTTGGATAAATAGTTTATTTAAATACTTATAAAATAAGTACTTATATATAAGTTATTTTTACAATTGAACAGTTTATGAGAACAAACTGCACATAATAATAAGCTGAAAAAAGCTTATGGGTAATGCCATAAGCTATTTATATAATTTATTCCAAATTCGTGTATAAGTGCTCATATTATAAGATAAGTTAGATAAGTTCAAAATAAACTCTTCCAAAGGTACTATAAATTATCTTGCGATGGGCCCTCTAAATTAATTAATTATATAGTAACATATTGTATTTTTATTAGAAAACTTTTGTGACAAAAGCATATTTTTTTTTGAAGGGCCAATATTCAAAAACCCATAAGAATTACTAATTTGGTTCAAATTGGATTGAATCATAAATGTTAATATTTTCTCAATGCTATTTTTTTTTCATTTACAAAAATTGAACTCAAGAACTTGTCTAAGAAGAATAAATCAACCACTTGAATAAACTAGCATTGATAAACATAATTCAGTTTTAATTATGTGTGTATTTCTGTCTCGTTTTTTTTTGGCCTAATGTGTGTACTTAATTATGTTAGATGCGTCATTTAGGCTTAAAAGCTATAGTGCTGTCCATCAACCTCAAAGCAAAACACATTTTGGATACTTTTCTTTGTGAATAGGCAATAAATTGAGGCGCAAATTGAGCTTTGGTATCAAATTAATAGAGTTGATGATCAATATATGGGTCACAATGCACTTAATAAAGTTGAGTGGGATTTTAAAAAATATTATTTGTTGAGTGTCTTGAATTTTGGTGAATCAAAATGTATTTATGATTCGTCCCAAAATTTGAGAAAACAATCCAAAAGAAGAAAAAAAATTGAAAGTCTAAGATATAAGCAAGGTAAAGACTGATGAGAAACTACTCGAGTGACCCAAACCGGTTATGTTATATATATATATATATATATTGTATACTATTCTACAGTTTTAAATGACTTGTAACAACTTTGACTAATAAATAAAAAGTTTCTCTCTTTGCTCTATATGACATCAACCAAACCATGTAAATCTATATGTTCTTGTTTTTTGGTTATGTATTTCTTTTCTATTTCCCTGCGATTTTCGTAACAATTATTGTGTCAACTAGAATTAATTAATTACTCTATCCATGGTGGTCGTGGAAAATATGATCATGTCTAGTAATATAATGTTAATATGTTAGTTGTTTATTAATTCGTTGTTTTATTATATATAATGAGAAAATTGTTCATTTTTAAACTTGGATTGTTTTACAATTTGATAGAAACTTGTGCTCATGCTCTAATATTATTTAGTAAGAAATGTGTCGGCTGTGAATCTCATTTCGCCAAATGTATTTTTATTATCTAAATAAAACTTTAAGAGTCAAGAGTATAATTAAAGTCAACATATAGAAAGAGCACTGCAATAATTATTTCATTAATTAAATGCTACTGTGGATATAGAGATTGGAACACTTTAAAAAAAATAGTCAACATGTGTCATTTTCATTGATAAATGATAAGAATACATTTTGAAGTAAAGGACAATTGAGTTCATGATGAAGCCGAAAATAAACTTTATAAAAACATGTTCACAACTACCTATTTATATTGGTAGATAGCTTTCTTAAAAGCACCTATAATTATTACCTTAATGAACATTCATTGTGATTATGCTAATTTGCCACTAAAATTTGGGCTAAAAATTTCTTCCATAGAACTAATTAAAAATTTCATTAAACAATTTAAAAAATGAATAAATTACTAATTTGATTCTTAAAGATTTAAACATTTCAATTTAGTTCATAAAATAAAGATTGTATTTGTCTTAGTTCGGTTTCTTTATTTGTCAAAGTGATTTTTGATAATAAAAAAAATTTAAGAATGGTAGATTTTGTGTTTTAATTTTATTAAAGAAAATGACCAAATTGAAGTAAATATAATTTTTTAGAGACAAAATAAGATATGAAATCTTTTAAGGAATAGATTGAGACTGTTGTAATCTTTGAAGTACTAAATCAATAATTTATTCTAAAAATATACATTTCAGTTATTAGATTATTAAACTTAACTTATTTTTATGTGTAAATTTTTTTAAATTTCCATTTATTACTATTTTGTTGATACAAATAGGAAAATGTGATTATATTACAAGAACTAACCAATACCGAATAAAAATTTTTTTAAGAACTAAAATTTATAGAAATAAGATTTAGAAATCAAATAATTGAGATGAAATTTAGAACTAAAATTATTAGGGTTTAATGTTTGGATATAATAATTATAATTATAATTTTACATTTTTTGGAAAAATATTGAATTTTCAATAGAGAAACGAGACAAGATACCAAGTACCAAAGAGAGTCATTGTCAAATATCTAATTTTACAAGTAGAGAAATGAAAGAAGCAACAATTAATAATGCTACATTTTGCATCAATAATTGATTTGCTCTTTACGCTGCTTACTTTAAATTAGTTTCCTCTACATATATAAATATCTTTTTTAAAAAATATATAAATATATTTTCTAATTTATTTATCTTCATATTAAAATAAAGTCTTGATTTCATATTAAACGTTAACATTAGTTTAATTGTCTTTATTATCATATTAAAAATAGCATTACAATCTTATAAAAAAAGTTAATTGATTTGACAAAAATTAACTAAATTATGTACTATATATTAAAATATAAGGAGAGTCAAGTGTCATATTTGAAACTAAAAGGATATTAAATGTAACATAACTTAGTGAATTCTCATGAAAAGTTAATATAATTTACCCTAATTTAAATCAACACATACTAATGCTGATTGGATTGGAATTATTCGACTTTCTTTAATTAAGATAATGAGTTTCGATCTTATAGAGAAAAGAAAAAAAACAAATAATAAAGGAAGAGTTTTACATGAATGAAAGCAAATTCCTACGGAATATTGAATAGCTGCAACTGTTTTCCCCCACTTTTAACGATTGAAATGTCATAGAAATAAAAAAATTATCGATCTCTACATACACGGTGTCCCGCAAAAAGTTCTTTTACTAAAATAATAACTAAGAATCAATCACTAGTATTCTTTTATTAAAATACCAAATGACAGTTAGTTATATTGCTCGAGAGATCTTTCCTTGAGCCTTGTGTGTGTGTGTGTGTGTGTGTGTGTGTGTGTGTGTGTGTGTGTGTGTGTGTGTGTGTGTGTGTGTGTGTGTGTGTGTGTGTGTGTGTGTGTGTGTGTGTGTGTGTGTGTGTGTGTGTGTGTGAGAGAGAGAGAGAGAGAGAGAGAGAGAGAGAGAGAGAGAGAGAGAGAGAGAGAGAGAGAGAGAGAGAGAGAGAGAGAGGCTCAAGGAAGGTTCCCTCGAGCCATAGATATGTGGTTCGTGGGAAAGTCTCTTGAGCTAATATATATTGTAGCTTGAGTTCTTTCTTAATGTTAAAAAAATAATTTAAGAAAATTTGTAAGATGGAGCTTGAGCTAAGATAATTTGAGCCAAGGTAACTTGAGACCTTCTTAATTTTTTTTAAAAAATAATTTGTCACTCAAATAGAGTTTTATAAGGTGGTGGGAAATTTTCTATTGAATTTCAGTTAATGAATTTCAATACTAAAATTCAATAGAATTATCAGATTCAATAACAAATCAATAGAAAAAAAAATTAGCGACTAAATATTGTCAGTCCCAAATATAATTTTTTTAAATGAATTTTTTACGTTACCTATTGTTATTTCTGTCGGTAATTTAGGCTATTGTTGTAGTACTTTTATATAATTCAACTTAACTTAAACTAAATTAATTAATCAAAATCTAGTAAATTTTTAGACTAGGAAAGTTCAAATTAAAAGAAAACAATCAATCTATATCTTAAAAATGCATCCTTCACCGATCACCACAATATCATTTAAATGAAACTGAAACGAAAGTCCTCCACTTAGCTTGAAGAAAGAACTAGAAATGCAAGCCACACATTAAACAGAGTTATATATATATATATATATATATACATACATTCATATATATATATATATATATATTTCACATGACACATTGTAGCTATCCCTTCCTACACTCCAAGGAATCTCTCTCTTAACCTCCACGTTAAACATTAATTAGCCTCTCTTTTCTTTCTTTCTTCTAGATAGCTTTTTTCCATATTAATTATTATACTTCTGAAAAATATATAACTTACCCCTTTTTACAAGGAAAGGCACCATTTTCCCTCTCTAATAATTAAATAATTAGAAAAAAAATTTCTTAAATATTAAACCACACATAAAATATGTCATATTCAAAACTATTTTCTTTGTAATGTTTAAAAGCTACATTACAGCTTAAAAATTAATTTTCTATACTTCAAAAATAACACAACAACTTATGTATAGACTACCTTGTTGTTACATTAAACAAGTCTTTGCAAACAAGTATAACAAAACTTTAGCACCGGCCATTATAAGCTTTGCGTAACAAAATCAAACAAAGGAACAACTATATATATATATATATATATATATATATATATATATATATATATATATATATATCATTAATTAATATTACCACAGCATAGGTTTTATTAATTTCAGATTAAAAAATATAAAGATTCTAACAAACAAATTATAAATTAGAAAGAACTCGCTTTATTAGTTGCATGATCATATAGTGCTCCTAGAATGCAGACATTCTTTTGCAATTTTTTAAAGATATTGGGAATTAGGGACCATTCAACACCATTATTAACCTGGCTTTACAGATTAAGATCTCATTTCGGTCCCTTATTGATAGGATACTGTGCTTTTTTTTTTTTTAAGTTTCTTATAGAGTTATCTTCTTAATTTGGTCCCTTATATATATGGGGTTTTTTTTTTAATAAATTTGTCTCAAATCGGTCTCTCACAAGTAAAATTGTTACCAATGATATATATATATATATATATATATATATATATATATATATATATATATATATATATATATCCTTATGTCAATTTGCTATTAATAAAATTAACCGTCATTCTATATATGCATATCATATAGACTTTATTAACAGTTTTGTCTTTAAAAATTTAATTCTATATGATTTAATCTTTAAATATTATGAATTTATTAGAACATCGTTATAAAGTCAGTCATTCAAAAATAGTAAATATATAATTTAATCGTACAAAAAAATTAATTTATATTGCGTTTGTGAATTATAAAGACTAACTCATTTAACACTTAATTTTAAGACAAAACAATGAAAAATATATCTTTTAGAGACCAATTTATATGTTTATTATATAATAATGGCTAATATGAATGCATTACTGATAATACACACACATTTGATTTGTAGGAGATCAAATTAAAAAATATCTATATATATATATATATATATATATTTTTTTTAATAGACCAAATTGAAAAGTCAATTTGACCCAAAACCAAATTGAGAAAACAATTTTAAGTGACCAAATTGAAAAATATTCTATTTATGATAAATCAAACTGAAATTTTAGTCGAGCATGATCATTTAGATTATCTATTTATTTATTTATTTTTAATATTGGAACTAATTAGGTTAAATCATAAACTTATATTTCATTTCTCAGCTTGGGTATTCTAAATTGATCAAGAAATCAGCGTTCGAGACCTCTTGTCATTAAAAAAAAATAATAAATCATATTCCACTTTGTAATTATTAAGATTAGAGTAATATTGACCCCCAACATTATCCCAACACTCCACTCGTCCATGACGTTGATCTTCATTAGTTCAACTATAGGTGTATGCATATATATATATATATATATATATTATACACTACCATTAGCTCATTATATAAATAGACGACATTCTTCTTAGGAACAAAAGAGGGGAACACAGACCTGAGATCACAACATTAAACCATGTTGTCTCCAACCTCACACTTCTTGTCCCTCCTCCTCCTTCTCTTAACAACTTTTTCTTCATCTTCTTCTTCTTCATCTGCCCTCCATGAATCTTTCACGGAGTGTCTCACCCTCAACTCCGACAAGTCCTTTCCCTTCGACTCATCAATCTACACACAGAACAGTGCCTCCTTCTCCTCAGTTCTGGAATCCTCCGCTCAGAATCTGAGGCTCTTAGTGGCTTCGGCTCCGAAGCCTGAGTTCATCTTCACGCCTTCCACAGACGACCATGTACGGACGGCTGTGATCTGCTCCAAGAAGCTGGGGATTCATCTGAGGGTCCGAAGTGGAGGACATGACTACGAAGGGCTGTCTTTCGTTTCTGAGATCGAAACGCCTTTCATGGTTCTGGATTTGAAGAACCTTCGAGGGGTTCAGGTTGATATAGAGGATAACAGTGCTTGGGTTCAGGCTGGAGCCACCGTCGGTGAAGTTTATTACAGAATTGCAGAGAAAAGCCCTGTCCATGGCTTCCCTGCTGGACTCTGCACAAGCCTTGGTGTTGGTGGCCATATTACAGGTAAAAAGTAAAACCTCATCTTTGAGTTAAGGGTAATTACTGATCTACCCCTAAAAAAGTATTGTTCCTTTAATTTGATCCTTAAAAGGTTAAGTGTCTCAATTTAGTCCCTAAAAAATTAAATTACTAGTAAAAAGCTCATCTTTTAGTTAAGAGTAAATTACTGATTCACTCTCTAAAAAATTCTTGTTTTCTCAGTTGGATCCTTGAAAGATCAAATGTCTCAATTTAATTTTTAAAAGATTGTATTTGTTTCAATTTTATCATTTTCATTGCTAAATAATGAAATCTATTATTACTAAATCTCAAAATTTTTGTTGTTAAAAATCACTTTGATAAAAAGAAAAATTCAATTGAAGCAAATACAATTTGTTTATGAGATTAAATTAAGATAATAAAAATTTTGAGTTTAATTTATTTATAGAAAATTACTAATTTGATCCTCAAAAGATTATAATTATCTCAATTTAATCCTTAAAAGATTGTATTTATTTCAATTTGATCCCTCTAGTTTTCAGAGTGACTTTTAAAAATGAAAATTTTGAGATTTAGCAATGGTAGATTTTGTGATTTATTAATGAAAGGACCAAATTGAGACTAATAAAATCTTTTACAGACTAAATTAAGACATTTAATTTTTAAAGGACCAAACTGAGAAAATTATAATATTTTGGGGACTCAATTAGCAATTTAGTCTATTTTTCAAGATTAATTAGGTAAAAATTGGATTTTTTTTTCTTCATGAGAGTTGTGAAAATTTAATCAAACATAATTCTTTTAAAGTTGAGGTTGGTTCTATGAGCTGGCTTAATTAGTGCTAAGTTTTTCAATAGGATTTACTCAACATTTGAATTGTGGCTTAGTGTAGGGGTAAATATTTTATTCTTCAGAATGAATGTCACTTCTGGTAACATTATTAAAATTATTTGGATTGCTTAAAATGATTTTAGGGGAAAAAAATATAATTCCTCGCTTTACTATAGCTTAATTGCAATTTTAACAACCAAATTTTAAAACATAACATACACTTTACAAAATTATCACAGAACAAAAAGTGAAAAAAAGATAGATATAAGTTTAATTAATATTTAGAGTAAATTATTTATTTGATCCTTACAAGATTATAAGTGTCTCAATTTGATTTTTAAAGAGAATAAATGTATTAATTTAGTTTTTAAAAGATTGTATTTATTTTAATTTAATCATTTTAATTTTTTTAATATCCAAATCTATCATTTTCAAAACATTACCATGATAGATAGAGGAATTAAATCTTTTAAGAACTAAATTAAAATAATTGATATTTTAGGGATTAAAAAAATTGTAATATTTAAAGATTATATTCATAATTTACGCCAAATTTAACAAACATATAATTTGTGGCTTTTATCATCTTCTTAAATTTTCTCCCTTTTATAATTTTTAACTTGCATTTCCTCCAAAATCAAATGGTTACTAATTTTTATGTTCAATAATTTTAAGTGATATATATTGTCTTTATTCTTAGTGTCGACTTAATAATATCAATTGTTATATTTTAAAGTTCGGGTAATGAAATTATAATTAGACTATAATTTAATTATAGCATCATGTAGTTTCTCTAAAGGTTCTAAAAATTAGATTGGTCATTGAACCGATGGACACACTAGTTTAAGAGTCAATAATTAGATCATGGTTGAACTGATCTACTTTAAAATATTAAAAAATAATATACTAATTAAATAATATAAATTTAATTAAATAAGATTTGATGTCAAATTAAACAAAACAACATTCACAATCCAAAGTTCAAAATAAAAATTGACCAAATAACAAGGAAATATTATTAATTAAGGTAATATTTATTCATATTAAATCTATAAAATATCAACACTAAAATTGATTGATTTGTAATATTAATTTTTTCATTACTTGATTATAAAATAAACAAAATTTTAAAAAATAAAAAATAAACTAATTCAACTAATTTATTTAGCATTAATTCTTATCCATTTCGATCAGTTTAATCACTCACAAGTTGGAATTCCCTCCTACATGCAGGAGGAAATCTGGTCCGGATTTCTCAAATGCATACAAAATCTGAATCGTTGGATATTCTTCTACTATTGTCGATTAAATCAGTTAATTTAGTGCGATTCTTACAATAATAATTTCTTTGTGCTTTTAAGAAATATTTTTGTATTGGATTGACAGCAACACTTGGGAAAACTAAAAACTACTAATACCTCGTACGTTCTGATTAATTATTAATTTAAAGGAGGTGCTTATGGGAGCCTGATGAGAAAGTATGGCCTGGGAGTGGACAACGTGTTAGATGCGAAAATAGTGGACGCCAATGGCGGAATCCTCGACAGAGCCGCCATGGGAGAAGACCTCTTCTGGGCCATCAGCGGCGGCGGAGGGGCCAGCTTCGGCATCCTTCTCTGGTGGAAGATCAAGCTCGTCCCCGTCCCTAAAACAGTCACGGTTTTCACCGTCACCAAAACCTTAGAGCAAGACGCCACCAAAATCATCAGCAAATGGCAGCGCGTGGCTCCCACCATCGACGACGAGCTGTTCATGCGAGTCATCATCCAACCCTCCGGCATCAAAACCAACAGAACCATCGCTACTTCCTACAATGCCCTCTTCCTCGGAGACGCCGAAACCCTCCTCGGTCTCATGAAGCAGAGCTTCCCTGAGCTGGGACTCACCAAGAAAGACTGTCTCCAAGTTAGTTGGATCAGATCTGTTCTTTACATCGCAGGTAAGCACATCTTTATCGGTTTGGGCGCGTGTGTTTGGTTTTTCCTTCGCCTTTACAAATTATAGTTTCGACCCTATAAACGTGATTTTGATGCAAAATATTTTTATATTAACGTAGTTTAATCATCAAACAATTGTTTTGGTAAAAATTTCAGATCGTTACTTGTATAAATCATAGTTTGTTTAAACTTAAGTTTTTTAAAATTATTTGTACAAATCATTATTTGTCTAAACTAAAATTTTTCCAGCAATCTTCCAATCACACACTCAGTTGTACGTATGAAACCAAACTAAATTATTCTATGTTCGGTTTAGACAATTCAGCTTTGGCTTTTTTTGGGTTTTTTTTTTTTTGGCCAATTCTTTTTTCATAATATGATATCTGGTACATTAGTTTATTTTTTAATTGTTATATATATATATATATAAGAATAAATTATTTAATTTTGTGTTTGAAATATTATATTTTTTAATTTGGTCCTTAAAAAAATTCAAGTGTTTCAATTTAATATTAAATAGATCGCATTTATCTTAATTTGGTTCTTTTTATTAAATCACAAAATCTGTTGTTGTTAAATTTTAAAATTTTCATTGCTAAAAGTCATAATTTGTCAAAAACATAGGGACCAAATTGAAAAATACACATTGTGTTAGGAATTAAATTGATATAACAATAATTTTTAAAGACTAAATTAATAATTTCAAAATCTATCATTGTATAGTTTTATAATTTTCATTACTAAAAGTTATTATTTAACTCAAAAAAAAAATAGGAACAAAAAAAAATCCATATTATTTTAAAAATTAAATTGAAACAACTATCTATACTCTATATATATTATACAATATCCGGTTTGCTTCCGTTTATCTCATAACTAAAGACTAAACCAAACTGCCCATTAGTGTATTCCAAGCCGAATAAAATTGATTATCAATCTGAATACTCCTAATTGCAGGGTACCCCAACGACACACCTTTGGAGGTTCTTCTGGAAGGAAAATCGTCGTTCAAGAACTTCTTCAAAGCGAAGTCAGATTTCGTGAGAGAAGCCATCCCAGAGGAGGGGCTGGAGGGGCTATGGAGGAGGATTATAGAAGAAGACAGCCCCCTGATGATCTGGACCCCCTACGGCGGAGCCACGAGCCGAGTCTCCGAGTCCGCCACCCCCTTCCCTCACCGGAACGGCACGCTGTTCAAGATTCAGTACCTGACTCTGTGGAACGAGGACGACAAGAACGTGGAAGCGAGGCACGTGGAGTGGATAAGGAAGCTGTACAACTACATGACGCCGTACGTGTCCAAGTTTCCCAGGGAGGCCTACGTGAATTACAGAGACCTGGATCTGGGGATGAACAAGAAGAACAGCACCAGCTACATTCAGGCCAGTGGGTGGGGGAACATGTATTTCAGGGACAACTTCAATAGGCTGGTCAAGATCAAGACGAAGGTGGATCCGGAGAATGTGTTCAGGCATGAACAAAGCATTCCTCCTCTTCCGGTTTCCTCAGCCACCAGCAGTATCAGTTAATGGGGTTGTGAATGAAAAGGGATTGTAATATGTTGTAATTTGAAGGAAAAGGAATGATCACGAGGATGATGGTATTTGAATTTATTTATATATTTGGGACTCTGTTTTTTAGAGATTTGAATATATAGAAGTGCGTGTAAATGATTGATGTGTTCCGTTTATTGTTCTGCATGTGTTGGGTCAATGGGTTTTGTAGAAAATAATGAGGGATTTATGCGTCTTATAGTGATGGATTCAAATCTTTCAAAACAGTTTTCAAGTTTAGTATATTTCGGAATTAAAATAGAGCAAATTATTTATTTCATCTGTGAAACATTATAAATTTTTCAATTTGGTCCATAAGATATCAAGTGTCTCATTTATGATCTAAAAGATTATATTTGTCTTAATTTGATCTTTTTTTTATTGTTAAATTACAAAATTTACTATTGCAAAAGTTCACTTTGATTTAAAAAAAGGATCAAATTGACATAAATGTAATTTTTTAGGGACAAAATTAAAAATTGTTGATCATTTATGTGCTAAATTGAGACGATTGTCATTTTTAGAGACTAAATTAGAAATCTACTATTTAAAATTTATAGAGTTTCTGAATGTCCAAAGCAAGTCTGATTCATGTTTTGTGTTTTATTTAAGAGTAAGTTGTAATTTAGTCCTAAAAAATCATCATTATCTAAATTTGGTTCTTAAAAATTATGCTTCACTGTAGTTCTCAAAATATTATATTTGTCTCAATTCGATTCTTTTTATTATTAAATTACAAAATTTATTATTATAAAATCTCAAATCTTTTATTGTCAAAAATTACTTTGACAAATAAGAGGGGCGAAATTGAAACAAATAAAACATTTTAGTGAATAAATTAAGATGCTTGATATTACAAAGACTAAATTTTGAAGAGCAAATCAGTACTATAGTTTTATTTTTGACATCACAACAAAAAGGTAATTAAATTAATGCTAAAATATAATATCAATTATCAAATTGTGAAAAGTTAATTTCAATGACAAAAAGTAAATTAGGAAGTGCTTGGGTGTAATGTTTGAAACTAAATAGGTATTAAGTGTAATTTAGTGAGAACAATATTACTGTAATTTATCCAAAAATTAAATTAAATTAGACAATAAAATACAAATAAAAATCGTGAGAATTTTTTTGGTCAAATAATAATTCTGAGTTTTTTTGGGTCAAATAATAATTGGGCCTTGTACGGATCCTCCATTAATAATGTAGATTCTAATATTTCTACCTATCCGCAACAGAATCTGACCTTACCTAGGCCCATCTGTACCTAGTACTCTTTAACTACATTGGATAATAATTGCACACATGCAGACCCAAAAAACAAAAATTGCGTACATGCAGTATTTTGGTCTTTTATGTTTCCTTAAAATTTTATTCTTGCTCTTTTATATTTTAAAAGTTTTATATTAATTTTTTATGTTTCAAAATCTTAGTTTTAGTCCTTTTTTATTAGAACTGTTAGTCCATATGACAAAGTTGATATGTCATGTTTTAAATATTAACATAGTCTATCTACATGAATGCTGACTGAATATAAATGTCTCTTGTGTAATTTCTAAAATGTCCAAAAATTTTTTTTGGTAGAACTATATTAATCATTTTGAGAATTACATATAAGACACTAATATCTAATTAACAACGATATAGATATGTTATATTAATACTTTGAAAATAACGTGTTAACTTCATTATGTAAACTAACGGTAATGACAAAAATAGTACAGCTTTGAAACATAGAGAACCAACATGAAATTTTTGAAATATAAAAGATTATAATGAAATCTGAAATAAATATAGAGAACCAAAATATTATTTTTGTCCAATAATTATTGTGTGAAATGTGATCACATGTGGCAAGGTCGCTACCAACTAAATAGATCTGTTTCTTTTTCTTTTATCTTTTGGAAAGGATAAGAATTAGTATTTTCTTTTACAGTTGTAACAATGGTCAAAATTGGTCGTAATTTTCTTATATTATAGTAATGTGCGTTGCCTTTTGGTCGCCTTAATTTATTTAGTGGTGAGGTGTGTAGCTTCATTTAGTTTCATTGAGGGGTTTTATTTGTTATTTATCAAATATGTGGGTTGAAATTATAGTTTGGAAAAAATATAGGTATAACTTTTATATCTTTACTATCAAAATTTTCAATCAAAACATACAATTATATGATCCTTAAAAGACATTGTATATTTCCTACAACTCAACAATATATGAATAATTTATTTTATAGAAACTTTATATATATATATATATATATATATTCTATTTTTGGTTAAAAATCAAATAATAAATATAACCATCTATTTTTTATTGGATGGTCACAATTGAAAGAAGAAAATTTTAAAAAAAATGTGTTTTTACTTTTTTCTTTAATTACGATCGTCCAATTCAAAATAGACAGTCTTGATTTGATAAATGTTGTTTCCATTTTTGGCAGCACCTCCATATAATATTCAAAACCCAAAACTATCTCCACTTTGAATCATGGATTTATATAGATAAGTGTTTTTAGAACCTACCCGGAATGGCTAGTTGAATCGAGAATTGGTCCAGAATAATTTTTAAAATTAGTTAATGATTGAACCAGTCAAGAACATGTTAAATTGGTCCACTTGGACTTTTTTGTTTAATTTTTTTAAATTTAATTTGTTTATTCTATAATCAAATAATGAATAAATTAATATTACAAATTAATCAATTTTAATGGAGATGCCAATGACATGAATAAATATTATATTGATTAATAATGTTTCTTTGTTATTTGGTCACTATTTACAATGAACTTTTGATTATAAATGTTATTTTGTGTAATTTGATATCAAATTTTATTTTAATTAAATTTATAAATTTATATTTATAATATTTAATTATGTATATTATTTTTTTAATATTTTAAAATAGATTGGTTCAACTATAGTTTAATTATAGTCTTACCATAAACTTTTAAACAGATACTTTTCCTGATTCAATAACAAATGTAATTTTCAAAATCTTGATATAGATCTATATAATCAAACATCAAGTATATTTTCTTTTTTGTGTGGAAAGTGTTCCTAGCGAAAGGGAAGGATAATAATGAAGATATTATATACCTTTTTGTCGACTATCAGACAAATAGTTGTGGACAGATAACTATCATTGAATACTTTTATCTCACTTTTTTCCATCATACTTTTCATAATATATCAATCAGGCTGGAATATATGTGTCGGAATTCGAGCTGGACTATGGTATTAATTAATTACAAAGCCCAAATTATTTTTGCCTAACAACCTCAATCAATGATAAGATATATAGTTAAATACTAAATAATTCTAGTTTAATCATAAAGTGAAAATAAACTAATACATATAATTCAATCGTTGGTAAATAGCATTTTGTTTAATATAAATGTCCAAAAGCTTTAATTGTATTCACGTTGAATTCGTTTTAATTTTTTGTTTAATATCAAAATGCTTGAAATAATGATTTCAAAAAAAAAACTATAAGATTATAATAATATAAAGCAAAAGCTTAACATTTATTTTGGGCTTCAATTTCATCTCTAATACTTTTTTTTTTGGTGCTGGTCCAATGTATTTCTTTTTTTTTGTTTCGATTTTGTTCCCAATGCTAATATCATTAACATGATTAATAAAAAATGTTAATGTGGACTATTCCATACGTGACTCATCCACTACTAGTATGTCATACTAATTGATTTTAGTTTTAATTTTATCTATAATATTTTACTAAATTTCAATTTCGCTCTAAATGATATTTTTTTATCATTTCTCTCATTCGTTTTAAATTAACAATTAAATATTTAATGTGTCACATGAAGAAGTGTACATGTCAATTAAAAGAGTTCACATCAATATTTTTCGTTAATTTTAAAGACAAAATTAAAACAAAAAAATATTTATGACAAATTTGGTACAAAAAAAATATTAACAATAAAATTAAAACTCAAAGTAAATGTGAGAGATAAAAAATATATTTTTACCTAATATTAATTATACTTTTTTGTTATATTATTTTATGTTCATAAAATAATTCCTGAATAGTGATTTAAGTAAAATATTATTAGAAAAAAGTTATTATTTACTCAGCAGCCCCACAATTAATATTTTCCAGACTTGTCACTCACATCATGAGGAATACAAGTCAAAAGTGACAATAGACTTTTTTTCCATTAAAATAATTATTTAATTGTGTTGACATATCAAACTTTTCTCTTTCACGTTACTTTGGTGAATGAAATAACATATTTATTTAAACTAATACATATAATTCAATCATCGGTCCGCAAGTCTTAGTTGAATAGCATTTTGTTTAATATAAATGTCAAAAAGCTTTAATTGTATTCACGTTGAATTCCTTTTAAGTTTTTGTTTAATAACAAATGCTTGAAATAATGATTTCAAAAAAAAAAATATAAGATTATAATAATATTAAGACAAAAGTATACTTTTTATCCTTAAAGTTTATAATGAGTCTCAATTTTGTCTCTAACATTTTCTTTAAAAAAATGTATTTTTACTTCTTTCTTTAATTATGATCGTCCAATTCAAAATAGATGATCTTGATTTGACAAAATTTGTTTCTATTTTTGACATCAATTGCATATAATATTCAAAACGCAAAACTATATCCACTTTGAATCATGGATTATATATATAAGTGTTTTTAGAACTGAGCCCTGGCTAATTGAATCAAGAATTGGTCTGGTATAACCTTTAAAATCAGTTAATAATCAAACCAGTTAAGAATCGGTTGAATTGGTTCACTTGGACTTTTTTTTGGTTTAATTTTTTTAAATTTAATTTGTTTATTCTATAATCAAGTAATGAATAAATTAATATTACAAATTAATCAATTTTAGTGGAGATGCCAATGACATGAATAAATATTATATTAATTAATAATGTTTCTTTGTTATTTGGTCACTATTTACAATGAACTTTTGATTGTTAATATTATTTTGTATAATTTGATATCAAATTTTATTTTTAATTGAATTTTAAATTTATATTTATAATATTTAATTATATATATTATTTTTTTAATATTTAAAAATAGACTGGTTCAATTATGGTTTAATTATAGTCCTATCATTGACTTTTAAACTGATGTTTTTCTTGATTTAATAACTGATCGAATTTTCAAAACCTTAATATAGATCTATAAAATCATCCAGTTTTCTTTTTTTTTTGGGGGGAAATAATTTAAATCTTTGCCATACCAAACATCAAGTATATTTTCTTTTTTGTGTGGAAAGTGTTCCTAGCTAAAGGATAATAATTGAGATATTACATATCTTTTTGTCAACAATCAGACAAATAGTAGTTGAGATATAACTATCATTGTATACTTTTATCTCGCTTTTCTTCATCATACTTTTCATAATATATTAATCAGGCTGGAATATATGTGTTGGAATTCGAGCTGGATTATGGTATTAATTAATTACAAAGCCCTAATTATTTTTGCCTAACACCCTCAATCAATGATAAGATATATAGTTAAATACTAAATAATTCTTGTTTAATCATAAAGTTAAAATAAACTAATACATATAATTCATCGTTGGTCTATAAGTCTTAGTTGAATAGCATTTTGTTTAATATAAATGTCAAAAAGCTTTAATTGTATTCCCGTTTAATATCAAAATGCTTGAAATAATGATTTCCATTAAAAAACGATAAGATTATAATAATATTAAGGCAAAAGCTTAACATTTATTTTAAGTTTTAATTTCATCCATAATATTTTTTGTTATGTCGATCCAACATGTTTTTTTTTGTTTTGATTATGTTACTAAGGTTAATATCATTAATATGATTGATAAAAAATGTTGATGTAGACTATTCCATATGTGACCCGTCTACTACCAACATGTCATACTAATTGATTTTAGTTTTAATTTTATCTATAACATTTTACTAAGTTTCAATTTTGCTTTAAATGATTTTTTTTATCATTTCTCTCATTCGTCCCAAATTAACAGTTAAATGTTTGATGTATCATATGAATGAGTCTACATGTCACTTAGAAGAGTTCACATCAATATTTTTTGTTAATTTTGCTAACAACATTAATTTTAGAGACAAAATTAAAATAAAAAAAATATTTATGACAAATTTGGTACAAAAAAAATGTTAACGGTAAAATTAAAACTCAAACTCAAAGTAGACATGAGAGATAAAAAATATATTTTTACTTAATATTAATTATACTTTTTTGTTATATTATTTTATGAACATAAAATAATTCCTGAATAGTGATTTAAGTAAAATATTATTAGAAAAAAGTTATTATTTACTCAGCAGCCCCACAATTACAATTTTCCACACTTCGGTTTTGTCACCCACATCATGATGAATGCAAGTCAAAAGTTATAATAGACTCTTTTTTCCATCAAAATAATTATTTAATTGTGTTGACATATCAAACTTACTTTTCACGTTACTTTGGTGAATGAAATAACATATTTATTTAAACTAATACATATAATTCAATCGTTGGTCTATAAGTCTTAGTTGAATAGCATTTTGTTTAATGTAAATGTCAAAAAGCTTTAATTATATTCACGTTGAATTCCTTTTAATTTTTTGTTTAATATCAAAATGCTTGAAATAATGATTTCAGAAAAAAAAAACTATAAGATTATAACAATATTAAGACAAAAGGACACTTTCCGTTCTTAACATTTACATTGAATCTCAATTTTGTCTTTAACATTTTCTTATTTTGATTTCATCCTATATTTTTTTTTTCTTTAGATTTTATTTCTAAGGATAATATCATTAACATAATTAATAAAAAATATTAATATGGACTAATTTATATGTGACCTATCCACTAATAATATGTTGTACTAATTGATTTTAATTTTAATTTTGTCAATAACATTTGATTAAGTTTCAATTTTGCTCTCAATGATGCTTTTATTATTTTTATCATTCATCCCAAATTAATAGTTAAATATTTAATATGTTATATAGAGGAGACTACAAATGACTTAAAAGAGTTCACATCAATATTTTTGGTCAATTTTATTAAAGGTGTTAACCCTAAAGATAAAATTAAAATAAAAAAAAAATCTATGATAACATTAGTATAAAAAAATGTTATGAATGAAATTGAAACTCAAGATAAACATGAAATATGAAAAATACTTAATATTAATAATACTTTTTGATTATATTATTTTATGAATATAAAATAACTCTGATTTAAGTAAAACACTATTAGAAAAAGTTATTATTTACTCAGCAGCCCCACAATTACAATTTTCCACACTATGATTTTGTCATCCACATCATGATGACACCATATGAGTTAAAAGTTATAATAGACTCTTTTTTCCATTAAAATAATTATTTAATTGTCTTGACCATATCAAACTTTACTCTTTCACTTTATTTTTGGTGAATGAAATAATATATTTATTTAAATATTAGTCCTTGTCCTTGCGTCATTGGCACTGATTTCAGAACTGGACCGAAATGATCGGTTGGACCAAAAATCGATCTTAAGTTTGGTCTGATTAATCCCTAAAAATTAGTTAGTGTTCGAACCGGTTAAAAATCGGTTGAACCGGCGTTGAACCGGCCAAACCGGTTGGTTCACTGGTCTGACCGGTTCTTTCTTTTTTTTTTGGGTCAGTTTGCTTTTTTTTTTTGAGCCACTTTGGTCACTTTGTTTTTCTTATTTTATTATTAGATGTTGAAGAAATGGAAAACTAACTAATTATAGAGTCAATTGATAAATGATAATTTTTTTTGATTAATTGGTTTATTTTTGTTGTTACTTATAAATATTTATTTGAATATGTTATCTTGTTAAAATATCTTTTGTGTAATTGAATAGTAAATATTATTTTTAATTAATTTTACATTTACACATATATAAATTATGATATGTTGATATGTAATTATAATTATATAGTTATTTTAAATAACTTATTTCGCTATTTTTATGTATATATTTTATTTTTTAATTTTTTAATTACTAGCGGTTCGACTGCAGTTCGACCATTGAACCTTGAACCGGTACCCCCTCCGATTCAATGATCGGTCCAGTTATAAAAACCTTGATCATTGGAATATTCGTTACATACAAATAGGACCTCAAAGAAAGTTAATTTGACCACAGTTAATTTGACCACAGTTCATTGAATAATTATTAGTCCATCGTTATACTCCTTAATTGACGCCTAAAGACCCTAACTAATTAATAAGTCTTTACATCTTGACCTGCAAATTTAATTAAGAAAAAGATTCTTGATTTAAAATTTATAGACCGGAAGTCATTGAGTCATAATACTTACATGTTTCTACATATATCAGATGTTGAGAATTTATAGACCGTAACTCATTGCTTAAGAAAATTATAGTTGCAACAAATTTGGTCTTTTAAAAAATCAACTATTTCATGTTAGTCCTTGAAAGATTTCAATTTGCTATTTTCGTTGTTAAATCACAAAATTCACCTGTTGTTAAATTTCAAAACTTCTATTGTCAAAAGTCAGTTTGACAAATAGAATAATCAAATTAAAACATACACAACTCTTTGAAAACTAATTTAAGATAATTATATTTTTTAATGATCAAAATAGTAATTTACTCAAAAATCAATTATCAAATTCTTTCTTATACTTTTCAAGAGCGAGAGGCTCTAATTTCAACATAGACAGTTAAATGTATCTAATAATTCATCTTTTTTATCTATTTTTTTTTAAAAGAATTTCACTGATTATTTGATCTCATTCAACGATAATCAAATTCAATACCTAATTTAACTTTTTTAAAATAAAATTATAAACCATTAGATACATATTTAAAACTTACGTTTAGAGCTAGAACGTGCCGAGAGAATCCACTTCCTGCACATTAGACCCTAACAATAATATGACGTCTTCCTTACCTCAATTCTACGACTCTGCCTCCCTAACCACCACTCAATTCTCTGTATATAACAACATTCCACATAAGAAGCAGATACATCATTCATTTCAAACTAAAATTAAACCATGATGTTTCAAACCTCACCATCGTACTTCCCTAATCTTCTTCTTCTTCTTCTTCTATCAGTTTCAATTTCCACTTCTCTTCCAATCCATGAAAGCTTCAAGCTTTGCCTCACCCATCATTCTCACACCCCAATTCCTTTCTCTTCAACACTCTTCACTCCCGCCATTAACGCTTCTTCTTTCACCTCAGTCCTCGAATCCACAGCTCAGAACATGAGGTGCCTGACGCCTTCAACGCCCAAACCAGAGTTCATATTCACACCCACACGTGACTCCCACGTGCAGGCGAGTGTGGTCTGTGCGAGACAACTTGGGATTCACATGAGAGTACGAAGTGGAGGCCATGATTACGAAGGTCTGTCCTTTGTGTCGCTGATTGAGAAGCCATTCATGATTCTGGATTTGAAGAAGCTTCGAGATGTTCGTGTTGATATAGAAGATAATAGTGCCTGGGTTCACGCTGGAGCCACCATTGGAGAAGTGTATTACAGAATTGCAGAGAAAAGCTCTGTCCATGGCTTCCCTGCTGGTCTCTGCACAACCTTAGGTGTCGGTGGACACATTACAGGTAGGTGCTAACCCACTTAACTTCGAATTATTAATCTAATCTTTCAAAAATTAAGTATTTCAATTTAATTCTTAAAATATTATAGTTACTTTAATGTAATCATTTTTGTTGTCAAAATATAAAATTTGTTATTGCTAAATTTCATAATTTTATTGTCAAAAGTCACTTTGACTATCATATAGACTAAATTAAAACAAATACAAACTTTGATAAATTAAATTGAAAGAATTATAATTTTTTGAGAATTTGAAAGAATTAAAAGACAGCTATAATTTATTGAAGATTACTATTTTGTCAATTAAGTTCTGGCGAAATATTTTAATTTAATTTTTAAAAGATCAATTATAAGATTCTCTTCTCCATTTTTCAAAATATACACTCTTTTTTTTTTGTAATTACAATATGCTCTGCACTTTAGTTCCATTTCATGTTTTTTACATCATCAAATTCATTTTATAGTTACAAAGAAGAAAAGTGTATATTTTGAAAATAAAATAGAGAGATGTGAAATTCTGAAAACTTGTTGGTAAGGATAATGTAATATACTCTAATTTTAAAAATTATTAGATGTACTACATTATTCAATTTTATATTTTCTATGACTAGGTCTATTT
This sequence comes from Biancaea sappan, assembly GCA_037074585.1. Taxonomy (NCBI): domain Eukaryota; kingdom Viridiplantae; phylum Streptophyta; class Magnoliopsida; order Fabales; family Fabaceae; genus Biancaea; species Biancaea sappan. The sequence continues at coordinate 74,466,584 of CM073493.1, read as the reverse complement.
TTGAAAGTTATCACGTGAAAGCCTAGATATAATAGGGTTGAAAAATGACCTAACTCGATGACTTTTTGTGTAAACTAGTTAGGTTACGTCAGAATCACCAACCCTAGCTAAGAGCTAGGTCCTTAGGCTTGACCCTTAGAGCAATGTGTCGCTTTAACCCTCAGAGCAAGTCTTCAAATATGTACTTACTAATTAAAAGCTACAATTCCCTTTTATCCCTAATAAGTGTCCTTTATCTCAATTTAGTCCTTAATAGATTTTATTTTCTATTTGGTCCATCCCAGATTTTAATGTCCTTAATTTGGTCCTTCACAAATTTTTGTTCTCAATTTGATTCCTTCATGTGATTGTCATTAAATAATTTAATAAAAATGATGATTTACCAATTGACTGGTTGATTTGAATGCCATGTAATTTTTATCTTTGTACTAATATGATATGTATCATTTGGGGTTTTAACAAATTTGAGAATGAAAGAGAACCGCATAGAAAGGCCAAATTGAGAATGTTTGGATCTTTGAAGAACTAAATTCAAAATGTTTGGATATGTGAGGTTTCAAATTGAAAATTAAAGACTGAAATGCCCTTTTGATCGCTAATAAATGTCCTTTTTCCTAATTTAGTTTCTCATAGATTTTATTTTCTATTTGGTTCATTACAAATTCAAATGTTTTCAACTTGGTTGTTCACAAATTTTTATTCCCAATTTGGTTACTCATAAATTTTTATTCTCAATTTGGTCTAAAATAAATTTTTATTCCTAATTTGGTCCCTTCATGTGACTCTTGTTAAATAATTTAACGAAGTAATGATTTAACTATTAATTCATTGATGTGAACGTCATATAATTTTTTTTTTCTTTGTGCTAATATGATATGCAGTATCCAAAGTTTTAACAAAATTGAGAATTAAATTGAGACATGCATAGAGGAATTAAATTGAGAATGTTTGGATTTGTGAGGGACTGAATTGAAAGTATTTGGATACATGAGGGTCCAAATTGACAATAAAAAATTTTAAGGGACCAAAGTGGAGTTTTAGTGTATTGATTAAATGCTAATGTTAATTTCATTATTTATTTTACAGGAGGTGCTTATGGTTCCATGATGAGAAAGTATGGTCTCGGAGTAGACAACGTAATGGACGCGAAAATCGTTGACGCTAATGGCAACATTCTAGACAGGGCAGCCATGGGAGAAGAGCTGTTTTGGGCAATACGAGGTGGTGGAGGAGGCAGCTTCGGCGTCATTCTATGGTGGAAGCTAAACCTCGTCCCTGTCCCTCCCACTGTCACAGTTTTCACCCTCAAAAAAACCTTAGCCCAAGGAGCCACCAAGCTCCTGCACAAATGGCAGTACGTGGCACCCACCATTGACGACAACCTCTTCATGAGAGTCTTCATTCAAGTCCCCAACAATACCCTCACAACCTCGTACAACGCCCTCTTCCTCGGAGACTCCGAAAAGCTACTCAATCTCCTGAAACACACATTCCCTGAACTGGGGTTGACCAAAAAGGACTGCTTTGAAACTACATGGATCAGATCCGTGCTTTACATCGCTGGGTATTCAAATGACACTCCCCCACAAGTTCTTCTTCAGGGAAAACCCACCTCAAAAGCTTACTTCAAAGCCAAGTCAGACTTCGTAAGGAAGGTGATCCCAGAAAATGCTTTGAATGAAATGTGGAAGATTTTTCTCCAGGGAGATGGGCCTTTGATGATATGGAATCCCTATGGTGGAATGATGAGCAGAATCTCAGAATCTGCAACGCCTTTTCCTCACAGAGGAGGGACGCTGTTCAAGATTCAGTATGTGACAGGGTGGATCGATGGTGGAGAGAGGAGTACGAGGAAGCATGTGCAATGGATGAGGAGGTTTTATAAGTCCATGGCTCCTTATGCTTCGATGTTTCCGAGGGAAGCTTATGTGAATTACAGAGATCTTGATCTGGGGATGAGCCAGATCAATGGGACAGGAAGAAGAACTCATGAGTGGGGTTATGAATATTTCAAAGGAAATTTCAAGAGGTTGGTGAAGGTGAAGAGAAGGGTTGATCCACATAATTTCTTTAGGCATGAACAGAGTATCCCTGTATTGAGTGTTAGGAATTGAGAGGCTATATCACTGTAACAAGCGTGTTTAGTACTGTTTGCATGTTGATTGAACGGTTAATTCAAGAAGAATCGGTAATCTTATTTTATATAATATACTTTGACCCAAATTTTAATTTCTTCTTCTTTTTCTACTTCTTCTTCAACAGATTTGCAGAGAGAGAGAGAGAGAGAGAGAGAGAGAGAGAGAGAGAGAGAGAGAGAGAGAGAGAGAGAGAGAGAGAGAGAGAGAGAGAGAGAGAGAGAGAGAGAGAGAGAGAGAGAGAGAGAGAGAGAGAGAGAGAGAGAGAGAGAGAGAGAGAGAGAGAGAGAGAGAGAGAGAGAGAGAGAGAGAGAGAGAGAGAGTGAGGGAGATTTTATCATTTCAAAAGAATATCTTAGGTAGATTTGTTTATGTGGATAAGTTGGCATTAGTGTACGTTTTAGAGGTATTCACATTATATTTGTGGTGCGAACCCATGAAGGTTAAACTTATGAACCCATAACTAATCCAAATATACTCACTCCAAGAACACCAAAAATCAAGTTAGATTGATTCACTCGAACCCTTGAGTATAAAGAAATAATGACCCAAAGTGTTGAAAACGCTACAAAGTTAATCATGATAAGTCAAAAAATGTTCAATGAAGAACCAAAAAGAAAATTCTCTCAAGTCTACAAATTTCAGAATTAGACTTATATTAATTCTCAAATTTGATTACAACATGTTGGTATATGTAGTTTTTATAGATGGACTACCTAACTTAAGAAAGGAGAACCTAAGAACTCAAAAATAATCATAATTAGACTTAATTAACTTAGGTAAACAACAACAACTTGAAAAATATAAAGCATTTAATATTCCTTGAAAAAAAAAATAACAACAACTTGTAATAAATGTATAAAAGTGTGGCTCTCCAAGAAGCTAGGTACATTCTCCAAGATGCATGACACTTTATTTTGACCACGTCTTTGATGTTTCCCATGTCTAGATTAGCCCCCAAAGTCCAAAAATGGTGAACTTCATCGGAAGATAGCAATTTTTAAATTTTTGACTTGCAGAGTATTTGGGTCTAAATCAACTTCGGTAATTTGATCATCTTTTAAGTTAAGTATGTCCAAATGCTATGATTCTTGATTCATTTTAAAGATAATACATGAATCTTCAAGTTATATTTCACATCATTTTAGCTAATTTTGCCTGAATCATAGAAAAAAATTAGTCTTAAAATTAGTGATGTAAAATTGAAAATTTTTTTTTAGTATGATAATTGGATTCATATTAGTTTATGGTTAAAAATTTAAACAATGTTGAGCTTATGAACACAATTGAAATTAATTGGAAAATATTACATTAAATTGACACAAAAAATTTTTTCGGACAAAATTGAAATAAGGTCAAATTTTAAGAACAAAAATAATATTTTTGCCTTGTTTTTTAGGAATTAACAGAGCATTCCTGTATTGACTGTTAGGAATTGAGAGGCTATATTTCCTCATCTATTCACCTTTTTATGAGTTTTGCAGAGCCTATATTTTATAAAACCCTGAAACAATTTTGCAGCGTTTGGTTTAAAAGTGAAGAAATATCACATTCAGTGTATCATATAATAATATTTGAGTAAATTACTAAGTTGGTCCGGAAAGAATACAATTGTCTCACTCCAATCCTTTAAAAATTAGGTATCCCAATTTAGTTCATAATAAATTGTGGTTGGAACAATTTAGTTTCCATATATAAGTGTGTTAAAATTGTAGGTAGATTAGATCGGTAAGGTATCAATTCGGATAGATAAGATGTCAATTAGGGATAAGTTAACCCCACGTGACCTCAAAAACGGTCTTGAGTTTTTTTAGTAAATTATAGATTTAGTCCCTAAAATAATGTATGTATCTATTTGATCCTTTAAATATTATATACTCTATTAAATATTGTTATTGATCTAGTCTCTAAAAAATAAGTAAAAATGCAATTTAGTTTTACTAAAGAACTAATCTGTACTGAAAATGTAACTATAAGAACTGATTCGTTCAAAACATAAGTTTAAGGGATTAATCGATAAAAAAGAGTAAATTACTAATTAGTCTCCCAAAGATTACAATAGTGTCAATTTAGTTTTGAAAGATTAAGTGACTTAATTTAGATTGTATTTATTTCAATTTGGTCTCTTTTTTTTTAATCAAAATGACTTTTAATAACAAAACTTTAAAATTTAATAATAGTAGATTTTGTGATTTCACAACAAAAATGATCAAATTCATAAAAATGTAATCTTTCAAAGAATAAATTAAAATACTTAATTTTTTAAAGACCAAATTAATAAAGTTGTAATCTTTTCAGGATTATATCATAATTTACTCATAAAAGAAGTCTATCTTTTAAGGGAGCGAGGTGTGTTACTATATATAGATAACCCACACAAGAAGCATAGGCACTAATGCAAGTAAAACCATGATGTCTCAAACCTCACCATTGTATTTCCCTAATGTCCTTCATCTTCTTCATCTTCTTCTTCTTCTTCTTCTTCTATCAGTTTCAATTTCCACTTCTCTTCCAATCCATGAAAGCTTCAAACTTTGCCTTACCCATCATTCTCACACCCCAATTCCTTTCTCTTCAGCATTTTTCGCTCCCACCATTAATGCTTCTTCTTTCACCTCAGTCCTCGAATCCACAGCTCAGAACCTGAGGTACTTGACGCCATCAATGCCCAAACCAGAGTTCATATTCACACCCTCGCGTGAATCCCACGTGCAGGCGAGTGTGGTCTGTGCGAGACAACTTGGGATTCACATGAGAGTACGAAGTGGAGGCCATGATTACGAAGGTCTGTCCTTTGTGTCGCTGATTGAGAAGCCATTCATGGTCCTGGATTTGGCGAAGCTTCGAGATGTTTTTGTTGATATAGAAGATAATAGTGCTTGGGTTCAAGCTGGTGCAACCATTGGAGAAGTGTATTACAGAATTGCAGAGAAAAGCTCTGTCCATGGCTTCCCTGCTGGACTCTGCATAAGCTTAGGTGTTGGTGGACATATTACAGGTAGGTGGGTAGATAAAGTGTAAATTTGAGGGCTTTTGTTACATAAGAATGATAAATTATTCCCAAGAGAATGTTTTATGAAAATGTTATATTCTCATGTTTGGTATGTAATTAAAAACAAATGATTTTTATGAATGTAACGGTCACATGCCAACCAGGCATGTAACTGTAACATTCTCATGAATCAAACATTTACACAAAACTCCTATATTTTGCTGCATGGGAAGGTGAGAGTGATAGATTTGAATGTGGTGAGAATATTCTGTAACATAAAATTGTTACTTTATCCATATTATCTACTTCTAATTATTAAAGACTAAAACCTTATAGATATGATATTTCTCAATTTGGTCCCTTGTAAAATTGTCTTATAAATTTGGTCCCTCACACATGAAATATTTCTCAATTTAGTTACTCATAAAATTATCTTTTTAATTTAGTCCTTCACATATGGATATTTTTCAATTTGGACCATCACAAATAAATATGTTATCAATAATGCCTTTTTATCAATATGTTATTAATAAAATTAACAAATTTGATTTTGTGTAACATATTGTTTGACATGTTATTACTTAGTCATTATTGTATAATATGTAAATTGACAATTATTTTTATTAACAGCAAATTAATCAAAGGACATTATTGTTAACAATTTTATTTGTGAGGGACAATATTGGGAAATACCCTATTTGTTAGAGATCAAATTGAGAAATACCTTAAATGTGAGGGACCAAATTGAAAAATATTTTATATATGAGGAACTAAATTGAGAAGATAATTTTATAGAGGACCAAATTGAGAACTCGAGGCCGGGGTGCCTGATTTAAATCACCGCAAGCCAAAGCAAGTCAACGCAATTTAACAATACTATTTTTATATGTTAAAAATTGATAGGGATAATTTCAAAAAATTTGCAAAATATTCCTAGGAATATTGACATGAAAAACATAAGAATGTCGGATTCCAGAAATATAGAAAAATATTCTCAAGAAGATTTATAAATTATAATAAACCAAATATAGGAATTATACTTCCCTAGGAATCATATTCTCAAGAATGTGAACATTATTAGAAACACCTCGCATCAAACACCTTCTTAGGTCTAAGCTAAACCCACTTGACCTTCAAAATGGTTTTAAGTTCTTGAGTAAATTACATATTTAGTCTCTGAAATATTATAAATTTTTTAATTTAATTCTTAAAAATTTGCATTTGTCTCAATTTGATTTTTTTTTTTGTTACCAAATCACAAAATCTATTGTAGCTAGATGTTAAATTTTTCCTTACCATAAGTCACTATGACAAACAAATAAACTAAATTGAGACAAATACAATTTTCAATGACTAAATAAAAACAATTATAATCTTTTAAGAACCAAATCAGTAATTTACTTAAGATTTTAAGTTTTTGATAAATTATTGATTTTTCCCCTTAAAGATTACAATTTTTCTTAAATGTGGCCTTTGAAAAATGACGTGTGTCTTAATTTAGTCATTGAAAGATTATATTTGTCTCTCAATTTAGTGTTTTTGTTACTAAATTACAAAATTTATTATTGTTAAATCTAAAATTTTTATCGATAAAAGTCATTTTGACAAAAAGAAACTATGAAAATAGTTCATGATCCATCGGTTTCTTGCCAAGTTAACATGTTAGAATCGATATTTAATGGGATTAACTAATGACCTAACACAAATAACCTTTGTCTATAACTAGTTGGGTTTTAAGTATATCATACGAAAGTCCTAGCAAATTAGTTAAATGGTGTTGATTCAAGAACACCAACTCTATCTCACAGTTTTAACCCTAAGAGCTAGTTTTAAAATATGCACATATTAATTAAATGCTAAAATAAACTTTCCTATTCTTAATATTATTATTATTTTACAGGAGGTGCTTATGGTTCAATGATGAGGAAGTATGGGCTCGGAGCAGACAATGTATTGGATGCTAAAATCGTGGATGCTAATGGCAACATTCTAGACAGAGCAACCATGGGAGAAGACCAGTTTTGGGCAATACGAGGTGGTGGAGGAGGCAGCTTCGGCGTCATCCTATGGTGGAAGCTAAACCTCGTCCCTGTCCCTTCGACTGTCACAGTTTTCAGAGTCGCAAAGACCCTAGACCAAGGAGCCACTGATCTCCTCCACAAATGGCAGCACGTAACACCCACCATCGACGAAAACCTTTTCATCAATGTCCTCATTCGATCATCCAACAAAACCCTAACAACCTCGTACAGCGCCTTGTTTCTCGGAGACTCCGAAACCCTCCTCTCTTTAATGAAACAGAGCTTCCCTGAACTGGGGTTGACCAAAAAGGACTGCTTTGAAACTAGTTGGATCAGATCTGTGCTTTTCATTGCTGGGTATTCAAATGACACTCCCACTCAAGTTCTTCTTCAGGGAAAATCCATGTCAAAAACTTACTTCAAAGCCAAGTCAGACTTCGTAAGACAGGTCATCCCAGAAAATGCATTGAATGAAATGAGGAAGATTTTTCTCGAGGAAGATGGGGCTATGATGATATGGAGCCCGTATGGAGGAATGATGAGCAGAATCTCAGAATCTGCAACGCCATTTCCTCACAGAGGAGGGACACTCTTTAAGATTTGGTATCAGACAGGGTGGCTTGATGGTGGAGAGAAGAGTACGAGGAAGCACCTGGATTGGATTAGGAGGTTTTATAATTCTATGGCTCCTCATGCTTCGATGTTTCCGAGGGAAGCTTATGTGAATTACAGAGATCTTGATCTGGGGATGAACCAGATCAATGAAAGAAGAACTTATGAGTGGGGGTCTAAGTATTTCAAACAGAATTTCAAGAGGTTGGTGAAGGTGAAGAGTAATGTTGATCCGCATAATTTCTTTAGGCATGAACAGAGTATCCCTCTTTTGACTCAGAGGAACTGAGAGGCTTCATCAGTGTAATAAGTGTGTTTGGTAATGTTTGTATGTGTTGTGTAATTTTAAAAATCGAATCGGTTATTAAATTGATAAAAGTATCGAGTATTTAAAGTTTATTAGGTCAATCGTAGTTGAATCATAGTCCAATCGATATTAATTATATATATATATATTAATTTTATATTAATAAATAAAAATTATTATTTTTTTTATTTTTAAAAATACTATTATATATATATATATAATATTAAAAATTAAAACATAAATAAAAATGTATTTTCTTCGTCTCTGTTTGTCTATCACTTTTCTCCTCTCACGTCTCAGGTTTCAATTCTTTCTCAAGTGTCATCATCTCTATCTCTCTCTCTATCCCAACATTCCTCATCTCTCTCTCAAGTTTCAGTTCGTCGTCTTTCATTCTCACTATCTTTCTCCATTCATGGTTTCAGAAAACTCACACCGAGAGATTAACAACATATTCATTGAAACCCATGAAGAACGCATGCAAGGATCGTCATTCTCCTGCCACCGGAAAGCACAGGCCTCGTGGCTCAGTCACCCACGAACACCTCACTGTTCCCACTCTCTCACTTTTTCTTCCTCTCATTCCCATTCCCTTCCTCAACCCCATTTTCGGCAAAAGAAAAAAAGAATAAAGCAACCGATGACCAACCGGGTCAATCGGTTCAAGTATAAAACGATTTTTTGATATGTTCAGACTAGACCCCTTGTTAGTCATTGGTCCGATTTTGAAATCATAAGTCTTATTTGAGTGGTTAATTTGAGAAGAAGAATAAGGAATTTTATTATTATATATGATGCTGGTTGAGTAAGTATGTTATAACATAATTATAACCACAAAACAACCAAAACTCATGATCTCACTCAAATACAAAATTTACTCAAAAACAAAAATTATTTTTATGATCATGAATTGATTGTGTTTATGGGATCTTGATAGACAAATTGATAATAATAACAATTATAATCTAGAATTATAAACAATAGCGTACCTTGATCCATAACAATCAATCTCTATAGATGTTATGCTTTTTAAGATTAGTAAGGGTGGTTTTTTACAAATTAGATTTTATGTAATTGATATTAAGTCACACACTCACATATTTATAGATTTCTTATAACCCAAAAATCAAATATTTATAACCCTGAAAACCATAACCAACTTATCAAGGCCAATAGGTTGACCTCATTTATTAATAACGCCCTATTACTGTTATTAATTTGGGTTAGGTATCTACACATATTATAATATTAATTCACAAATATCTCAAACTAATTTTAATATATCAAATAAGTCCAGCCCAAAAATATATTTTATAAAGATTAATAATTTAGACCTAATTATAGATGGTAACATATACGTCCTAATATATATACACATATACAATAATCAATGTGTAAGTCCACCCAAATAATTATTAGCACTTAATATCTTTATAAAAAATAAATATATAGATATACATAAAATAAATTAACGCTAACATTTTGATCTAAGTTTCGATTTTGTTCTTAAATTTTTACCCATATTTCTTCTTCAGCATATATGTACAAAGAGAGAGAAAGAAGAGAAGGAAAGTGGGATGTGTGTGTGTGTGTGTGTGTGTGTGTGTGTGTGAGAGAGAGAGAGAGAGAGAGAGAGAGAGAGAGAGAGAGAGAGAGAGAGAGAGAGAGAGAGAGAGAGAGAGAGAGAGAGAGAGAGAGAGAGAGAGAGAGAGAGAGAGAGAGAGAGAGAGAGAAGAATGACAATTATATTATTTCAAATGAATATACGATGTGAATGAGTTACCATTGATATATGCAATAGAAGTTATTATATGTGTATATCATTAATAATTTAAACGACATTTATCTTAAAGATAAAATTAAAACTAATTGAAAATGTGCATGATAAAATTGATACAAAGAAAAAATTTTGAAACAAAATTGAAGTTTGAATTAAAATTTAAAGATGAAAATAATACATTTATAATTTAACAAGTGTGTTTAGTACTGTGTCATAAAGAATTTTATTGTATGTGATATAGTTTTGTTGTGTCTTTCTCAACAACTTTTGAAATTAATGTGATTATTTTATAGAGTGGTTTCCTTTTTTTTGACTTCTTGGCAGTTGTGCTTGTGGGGTGTGGCTAGGCATTACTGAAAATGAAAGATCGATAATTATTGTTTATTTATTAAGTTTCTGTAATATAAAAAAATATAATAATATCAAACATAACAAGATTTTGGTCAATTATGTTTTAAAAAAATAATTATCTGGTTATGACTTTAAAAAAGATAATTGTATTATATATAACACATACACACAATACACTAATTACTCAGTATTACAGAATACCCAATATGTATGAAGCCTTTATTTGAGTTCAAGGCTCATCAAATACAGTTGTGCAAAAGTTTATAAATTCAATTTTTTCATATAAAAATTAGGGCTATATTATAGGCTTGATTTGGTTCAATTTTGAGTCTAGACCAAGCTCATTAGTTTTGTAAAATTGTACATATATTCAGTTTTAATTTTTGGACGATTTTGTTCATTTTTGTTGGATGGTTTGGTCAATTTTAAACAGTTCTGTTTACCTTTTTTTTGTAATATCATAATATTATAAACAAACATACACTTATATTTGAAATCAATATATGATATGTTAAAAGAAAAATTGGTCAAATCCTCATTTTTAGTATTATAAATAACTTAGTATTATAATTTTTTTTAACTATCCACAAAGAAACAACTAAGATATATAAATTCAAATTTTGAAGCCAAAATTTGTAAAATAAAAAATAATTAACAAAAATATAAGATTCATTTATTTATTTACAAAAGAGATTTGGTACATATAATTTTATTTATATAAAATTGGTTCAGTTCGATTTTAATTAAACCAATTAAAATTCTTATTTCAAAACTGATTTGAACTTCTTTTTTTAATTTTTAGTCAATTTAATTTAGTTTAGTTTAGTTTCGTCGTTTGATTTAGTTTTTAACAACCCTAGTTATGAGATTTCATAGGAGTTCAACAGAATGAATATGGAAATTTGTCTCTCTTAAAATATCTATTTTAATTCTTTTTTATTTTTATTTTTGGTATTTATCTTAGATTTAAAATATATATATATATATACTTAAAGAACTTTCGGATAATTAGACTTTTGAACCAAGATGGTTCTACCAATGGAGTAACGCCAATGCTTTTAGGACACAGTCAATGGATGGCTCTTATCTTAATTTTCTTTTATTTTCTTTTCCTTCTACATGGTCTGATATATCTAATTAAATTATGTAATTTATTTTACGGATACAAATGTAAATATAACGAATAAAACTTCCTCTTCTGTCTTAGAAAATAATAAACACCTCTATATATAGTGTTCTGAAAATATATAGGTTTAGAACTTTTTTTTTTCGTTTTCAAAATGAGAATGACTTTCAATGAAATAACATTTTTATCGTCTAAAGTCATGTTTGATGAGGGATGGAAAAGAATAAGAAAATTACTCTATTTTATGGTTTGGAATGATACATATAGGCATGGAAAAAAAAACTTGGACAAATGGCCAGAATATTCATGAATGAAAGAAAATAACTACACTACAAAAAAAATTGATTTTTGGTGATGATTTAAAAGTCTAAAAGTCACTATCAAAAGTTTTTAATGACGACTAAAGTTGTTGACGAAAGTGTGTGGTTGAAAGTTTTTCGTGATAACTAAAGAGGTCGTTACCAAAAGTCATCTTTGTTGCAAAAAAAAAATTATGCCAAAAAAAGACTTTTAATGATGACTTTTAGATGAAAGTCACCACTAAAAAGACCTTTGATGGCAACTTTTAGTCACTCGTATTGTTTTTGGACCTTGATTGGTCTAACGTATTGACCTAAGACTCATTTAATCCTGCAGGTTTTGGCCGATCTACTAACTTGCTGCTCTGGGGTGATTCGATTTTTTTTGTTTAATATTAAAGTTTATTTGAAATTAAACCAAACTCATGCACACCTGATATTCAAACATGGGTCCTTTGCTTTCATCCATGTATGTTTTGTCATCTTGTCACCACTTCATTTGTGTTATATAAGGGCAAAATATATATATATAATATGTGAAAATTATTTTAAGCAAAAAAATCACAAAACCGAAAAGAAACAGTATCAAACTTAACAAAAATTAAATATATTATTACTAATAGATTAATAGATAAGAAAAATACAATTATTTATATATATTAAAATTGACTTTTAGTGGTGATTTTGGAAGTTTTTACTGAAAGTCTGACTTTCCATAGTTGCTACTAAAAATATGATTTTTTTAATTTTATTAAAAAAATGGTCTTTTGGTGGCGATTATAGGAATTGCCACCAAAAGTTGGACTTTTGTGGCGACTATTTGAGTCATCACTAAAAGTTAGAAAGTCTGATTTTTTTTAAATTTTATTAAAAAAATTGTCTTTTAATGGTGATTATGAGAGTTATCACCAAAAGTTAAACTTTTGGTGGCGACTATTGGAGTTGTCACCAAAAGTCCTATTTTTTTTAAAATTTTATTAAAAAAATTATCTTTTGATGACGACTCTCAAAAGTAGTTCCAAGTCTAACAGATTGACCCAAGACTCATTCAACGCGTGCGAGTTTTGGCTGATCCACTAACTTGCTGCCCTGGGGTAACTCAATTTTTGTGTGTATAATATTCAAGTTTATTTGAAATTAAACTATACATGAAATTCGAACATGAATCACTTACTTTTATTCATGTGTGTCTTACTATTTTGCCGCCACTTTATTTGTGTTATATAAGAGTAAAATATTATATATATATATATATATATATATATATATAATATCTATTAAAATTATTTTAAGCCAAATACATTACAAAACTGAAAAGGAACAACATCAAACTAAACAAAGTAGATGTCTTCTTGATATTTTTAATATGTATTATTTGCAAATACACTAATTAATTGAATCAATTTCGGTAGCATCACATGCTAAAACAATAATTGAATTTCATTAATTTTGTGGTCTATTTTTTTCTTGTTGATATATTTATTATGTATATTTAAAATTTTAAAGATAACACATATTTGGTCACATTAACAAGTTAATTGTAAATAATGTCATAGACTTTTAAAACTAACAATTATGTATTCAACTTTTAACACTCAAGGAATTATGTCCTTCTATCTAATATTTCCCTAAAAATAATATTAATTCATTTACCCCTTCAAATTCCTTACATATCAAAATGAATATTTATAAACTGCATTTTTCATTACAATGGTCTTTCACTTGGTATATAGAAAGTTTAAGTGTCAAATAATAAACCAAATTAGTTATCTAAATTGATGCAAAAAGTAATTTTTCGTTACACTCAAATTAGTTATTTTTTGCCAAATTAGTTTGAGTGTCAAATGACAACTTATGTAAACCAATTAGTTATATAAAATGTTAAACCAAATATTTGAAAATTAGTTATCTAAATTAATGCTAAAAAAGACACTCAAACTAATTAGGTCTTGTTTTAATAATTATACAATTTTATAATTGAGTTTTCAAAAATGACACTCAATTATAAAGTTTGAGTGTCATTTTTTAAAACCCAATTATAAAATTTTATTTTGAGGGCAAGTTTTGCAACTAGGAAGATGATTTAACCAAGCTCTCTGACTTAATGAGGAAAAGTATTTTTTTTAATCTTTAAATTTTAAACTATGAAGTTTTTATAATTGGTATTGAATGTTTGAGTATCCTTTTTTAAAATTCAATTATGAAATTTTATTATTATTAAAACAAAGACCTAATTAGTTTGGCTATCATTTTTTTCAATCAATTTAGACAACTTATTTTAACTAATTTGGTTTATCAATTTACATAGCTAATGTTGTTAATATAGTTATCATTTGATACTCAAACTAATAAATAATTTTGCAAAATAAAAAAGACTAGTTTTAGTGTAATGAAAAATTACTTATTTGCATATGTTTAGATATACTAATTTAGTTTATCATCGACACTCAAACTTTTTGTCAAAAAATTGCAGAGAAAGTAAAGAAATAAAAAATAAATAAGATCACATAACATGCACAAATTTACGTAGTTTGGTTGATGTAACTTACATTTACAGGTAGAGAAAAGTTTTTTATTTTTAAGCAAAATTGTTACAAGTACATCATAAAATCGTAGAATCATTTACAAAATATACAACCTAACTGGGTTGTTCCAGAAAATATATTAAACAAGTCAGAGCCATACCACATCCACGAGGGCTTTTCTTCTTTCGGGTCAAGCTCCCGAATTTTGAGATGGGTCATGAATTTGGTTCACCAAAATATTCAAAGCAATTAACACTTTTTATATACTATTGAACTTTTATATGCATTTAGAAGCCATTAGTCAACCCTTTGAATCCTAATTTCTCATAGTTAGCATTAAAATTAGACTCTACAATCTTAAAATTATGATTATCTATTTTAGATGGACAATCACAATTGAAAGAAAAAAAAAATTCATTTGCATGTAATCAACTTATTATTCTTTTAATCGTGGTCAACCACAAAGTGGCCGAAGTACAACCATGCAGCCGAACACCGCTCCTACCATCTTACTTTCTGAATGTCCTTGCATTTGGCACTTTGGAACACATTGGAAAAGTATATATATGTGTGTGTGTGTGTGTGTGTGTGTTTGTTTAACTCAGAGAAGTGACCAATTAATCTATAATTTTATCTCCAAATCTTTCGTGGGCCTCCAAATGGCAATGTCTAAGATATGCTTTAACTAAGGTGTGTGTGTGTGTGTGTGTGTGTGTGTGTGTGTGTGTGTTTGTTTAACTCAGAGAAGTGACCAATTAATCTATAATTTTATCTCCAAATCTTTCGTGGGCCTCAAAATGGCAATGGCTAAGATATGCTTTAACTAAGGTGTACCATTTGGTATCACTAAAAACAAAATAACAAAATAAAATAAAACAAACGTATTTGTCGTAGTTGTTTTACTTGGGAGTTAATTACAAAGTCATAAATTTGACTCTATCCATCTCTCGCATTGGAGTTATCACTTCCTCTAAATTGTTTTGCACTCGGATTCTTATATTTGGCCAAATACAATACTGGCCAAACAGAAAATCCTGAAGCATTATATTGAGGGCAAGTTTTGCCACAAGGAAGATGACTTAATCAAGTCCTTACGACATAAATGAGGAAATGTAATTTCTTAAAATTCTTAAATTTTAAAAATATAGAGTTTTAGTTCTTGAAAATTAATGTTATTGTTCTTAGATTTTTTTATAAATACACAATTCAGTTCTAAAAAAAATTAATTTTCTACTCATTAGTTTTTAAAACATGTATTGATTGAAACTAATGAATAACAAATCAAAAGCTTTTCGGGAATAACTCGTCTATTTTTAATTAAAACATATATTTTTATAAACTAAATCATATGAGAATAAATACACGCTCCTTTTAATCACCAGAAGAAGAAAAACACACACACACATTTCCTCAACTTATTGTATTCCATCTTTCCAAAAACTGAACAGTTCAATTCAGAATATAAACATAACATTACTCAATCATCTCTAAGGCAGAAAAAAAGAAAATAACATAGTGATGACTCTTCTTCTTCTTCTTCTTCTTCTTTCACTATCATCATGTGCTGCTGCTTCTCCAATTGAGGAAAGTTTCAGAGATTGCTTGCTAACCCAATACTATTCTGAAGAATCCATTGAAACAACAGTATTCATTAAAGCCTCCTCACTTTACTCACAAGTCTTAGAATCATCCCAACAAAACCCTAGATGGCTAAACTCCACAAGCATGCCTCTTCTCATCATAACCCCTCTCCATGAGTCTGAAGTCCAAGCAGCCATCATTTGCAGCAGAAAACTTAACCTTCAGGTCAGAGTCAGAAGTGGAGGCCATGACTATGAAGGCCTATCTTATCTCTGTGACACCCCATTCATCATCGTTGACCTCATCAACCTTAACTCCATTCATATCAATCTTTCAGATGAAACAGCTTGGGTTCAATCTGGAGCAACCCTAGGTGAGCTTTACTATAAAATTTCAAAAGAAAGTAAAACCTTAGGGTTTCCTGGAGGACTCTGTCCAAGTGTTGGACTAGGAGGACACATAAGTGGAGGTGGATTTGGTACAATGGTGAGAAAATATGGCCTAGCTGCTGATCAAGTCATTGATGCTTACCTTATTGATGTGAATGCGAAGGTTCTTGACAGAGAGAAAATGGGAGAAGATCTTTTCTGGGCTATAAGAGGAGGTGGAGGAGCAAGCTTTGGAGTGATTCTTGCATGGAAAATCAGACTGGTTAGGGTTCCACCTGTAGTTACAGTGTTCAACATTCACAAAACACTCCAGGAAAGAGCATCAAAGCTTGTTCATAAGTGGCAATACATAGCATATAAACTTCAGGACGATCTTTTCATTAGAATCATAGCTCAAAATAGTGGAAGCAAACCAAGAACAGTCACAGCATCTTTCAATTCTTTGTTCCTTGGAGGAACAGATAGGCTCATCCCATTGATGAATGAGGAATTTCCTGAACTGGGGTTGCAGGAAAAGGACTGTACTGAAATGGGTTGGATTGATTCTGTTATGTACTTTTCTGGGTACATAAAAGGGGACCCACTTGAAGTCTTGCTCAACAGGGTCACCACTTACAAAAGCTCTTTCAAGGCAAAGTCTGATTTTGTGAAGGAGCCAATACCAGAGATGGGACTAGAAGGTATATGGGAAAAGCTTGTGGAAGAGGAAACACTAGCACTTCTAATAATGGACCCATTTGGTGGTAAGATGGATGAAATTTCAGAGAGAGACATTCCTTTTCCTCACAGAAAGGGAAACTTGTACAATATACAATATATGGTGAAGTGGGAAGAAAATGGGATTGAAGCATCTAAAAGGCATGTAAGATGGATAAGAATGCTTTATAGGTACATGGCTCCATATGTTTCAAGATCTCCCAGAGCTGCATATTTCAACTATAGGGATCTTGATTTAGGTACTAACAAGCTTAAGAGTAACGCAAGCTTTTCAAACGGAAGTAGTTGGGGGTGGAAGTACTTTAATGGAAACTTCAGAAGATTGGCTCAAATTAAGACACAGGTTGATCCACAAAATTTCTTCAGAAATGAACAGAGCATACCTCTCCTAAGTTCTCTTTTTCTTTCAACATAAAGGGCGTGGAGATGCACCTAGAATATATAGTATCTTTGTATAGTAGGTATAGGAAGCTAAGTGAAATAGAATAGCAAATTTCATGTAAGCTTTATGCACTGTTAACCCTGAACAAAGCTCTGTAGTCATTACAAAGAGAGTGTTTTCATTACAAAGTTTCTAAGGTATTGTAAGCTTAATGGAATATTAAGCAAGTAAATTAGGTTTTTACTTGCTTCTTCTATCATGGTTTTGAGCTTTAAATCTTTGAGATGCTGCTTACCCAGAAGCAACTTATATGAACAAGTCTTCTAATTCCTTTTGACAGTACATTCTATTTTTGCAGTAGGCAATTTTCAGCTTATGTCAACACCATGTATTTTGATTGCACTCCCTTTATGATTAAAAAGAAAATACCATTTAAAAAATAGAACTTGGCTTTGATCCTAACGATACTTGAGAGAATATTCCAGCTCACCATCTAGATAGCAAAAGCACATTGAAATATCTCAATTAATCTAAACAACATAGCCGAAATTTGCTGCATCAAACAGATATTCAAACAGCCTCGCATCTTCTTCAGGCTAATACGTAAATGTATCAAATTTGAATAATTCAACTATCAAGCAAGTTTGCCAATAAATGCAAAAACAAGAATTTTTCAACAAAAGAAAAATGCTTTGGTTTTGGTCAAATAAATTACAAGAGCCGAGGCAGGGCACATAAGGCACTCCTACAAAAACTAGAGACCTTCCATGAGCTCTCCCTTTTTCCTTTTGATCCTACAAAAACAGACGTAGGAGACATTGAAATTTCGATATTAACTTCAGTTGCCTGTATATGAAAGAGGGTTCCAAGCTCATTTCTCCTTCCCTTCCGGCTGTTTGTGACTGAAAACTCTTGAGCCTCTATGGCATCCAAAAATCCATGGCTGAAGATTATTGCTCTCTCACTCTCATACATGACATTATATCCTCCCCCTCCCAAGTGGGGCCCAGCATAAACCTAATAGGAGAGCAGTATGTTTCTTAGGGTTGTGGCATCTAGTCTTCAGATCAGAAGTTATTAACAGAAGCCAAGGATTAAATCTGTGTCTTGTCTTCATATGCAAGGATTTTTGTAGTGCAATGCTGGGATTAAACATGGTAAGATCTTTATTTTTTCAAATCAAGGTCCTGTCTTCCTGCTTGAACATAGAAGCTACTATATTGTCTCCACATCACTAGATGGTGCTTGATGCAAAACTGGGTTGAGTAGAGGACAGTAATACCCGAAGGCTGTCTGTCTTGAGAGATGCCAACCTTTTCTTTCTAGTGAACACTTCTAAGCATTACAAGCCAAGTCAGAAGGTACTCAACTGGTTAAATCAAAAGCCATCTAGTTTCTCATAATCTACAAAACTTTTCAATGGCAACGTCAATGAAAGAATGATTGCAATAATCTTGCTTTGGATTCATGCGTAGGAACTCTACAATTTTTTCTTCATATGTACATCACTCCTTGAAATGCTACATAGCAGGTCCCGTTTATCTTTATCAAGCCCAGATAACCACTTTCTTAAATTTTCATAAACAAAATTACCGGCATCTACTGGAAGACTCAAGTTAGTCTCAAAAAGGGTTTCAAAATCAAAAGGAAGAAGGCCTAACAAAGCAGAGGCAGTGGCAATTTGAAGAGGATGGCCTGCTTTTGTGGAAGAGTTGCGGCACAAGTAAGCAAACAAATTGCATCTCAAGCTCTCAACTCCTCTATCTTCATATCCCCCAGTATCAACTCCAAGCCTGAAAGTAATAACACTGGTATTATTAGACAAGAAACAACCACATGTAGTAATAACAGCAATCTGCGCTGTCCAATGAGGCCAAAAATTGTGGGTGGAATCATGTTCACTTGTTTGTGGATCAAACAAGACAACGCAGCTATAAGAATAAACATAAGAGGAGGTATCATCACAGACACAATTTTCAAGGAAAGATGTGTTCTATCTACTCAACCGAGTGTATCTGCTACTTCTCATATGAGAATCTCCATTCTCAAATATTATTTATTTATTTAATAAATTTTATTCAATTATTGGAGAACAAGTTTCAAAGTATTTCATAAATTAAATGATATCCCTCTTCGGAAATTGCAAGGTAATTCCATCTACAGTCATCATTTTCGGCTCCACTTTTCCCTCTTCCTGCTCCAAGCGCCATATATCATTCAAACTCTTATGTAACAAGCCCATATCTTCTTTTGAATTTCCTTTGCACCTATATTTAATATAATAGATCTTAATCCACCCTAATTTTTGCCTTGTTAAACTCTAATTAATCTCACACCTATACTCAACCTTATGTAATTCACTTGCCATCCCTTTAACCTCAAGGTATAAAGTTTGGCCAAACTATCCAAAAAGAATTACAGGCAAAACTAGGAGATCAGCGGGTCAGATCGGAGATAGAATTAAGAATAAAAGTAAATTCTCAATTCCAGTCTCCATAAAAATCCTTATGTTTTATTCACAAATGCACCCTTCAATTGTTTTTCTTTTTATTTCCAGCAATGTGGTGCAGCACTAGTCATATAAAGAAAAATGCTCAATCAGCTGGTTGTCTAGCCTTATAAATGTTGTAATTATATGTCACCCATAGGCAACAACAAATTATCAAATACTTGGATGTGCAAGCAGCAACTACTTCTCTCTCTTCCACAGCACAGCCAAACAGTAACTTTAGTTGCTATAGGTTGCTTCTAGGTGCCTGCTAGCGTTTTTGTCGATCTCCAAAAAGGGCATAAAAATTAAAATTCAAATATGAACTATTTTTTGTATATTATGGATCATAATGCTCATATTTTACCTCCCATTTTCACATGTTAAGGCAGAGAATTTGCTGGAATAAAAATAAGAAGAGCTGGCGGCGTGGGCAACAAATTGTATGACGGTACTTCTAGACATTAGCCCAAACCATCTAATGGGATAAGGCTTGTAGTTGTTATTGGTACTTCTAGACATCAAAAAAAAAAAAACAAAACAAAAGATTCTAGAGAGAAGTCAGTAAGTCTGAAGAAGACATGACCCTGGACCCCCCCCCCCCCCCTTTTTCCCCGTGGGGGGAAAACCCCAAAGCACCCAGTGAAGTGTATTTCTAAAGAATGCACTGGTAATCAACAACCCAGTTTCAACCCTAGCCAGTTACTTCATTAGGATCCTATAATGCATAGGTATGCCTCTTTTTATATTCCTACAAACTTAAAAATCACTTCCAAAATACCAATAGAGTAATTCCATGTTGCCTCAAATTTTGGTCATTGGATCTCATATCGATTGGGAAGAGTCAAGAGACCAAGTCATTAATTTTTTTTTAAATTGTCAGGCAATCTTCTGGTTGATTTTCATCCTAGCCATTAATATAAGATTCACAAATCTTAATCAAGATTTGCTCCTCTTACCTCTCACGGTAAGAAATGGATGAATAAGATTACTAAAGCACCACTAATGTCAAGGCAAAGATCAACTTACCTCCCAAGTTGACCAAGAAGAACAATAATAGCAACAGAAAAGTTCTCCACTACACACAAATCCAAAATACTCAGCAGCCGAGGAACAAGTTCCTTGTCCGTCCAGTGCCAGCTCTGCATTGGAAAATGTAATCATGCAATCACGTTAGTAATACAAAGTTTCACTATCAAGGAGGCCATTGGAGCATATAAGACAACAAAGACTCGAGAATCACCTAGCTTCTTTGATCTATGATTCTATGTTTCTTTTAAGATTTCAAAAAGAGCATTAGACTGATCTATATAAACCACATTAACAGGGATAAAGTAACATAAAAACTAATTTTTTAATGATTTAATATGATAGTTACATTAAGATAGATGAACTATCAATTAACTAATTTTTCAATGGTTTAATATGATAGTTACATGAAGATAGATGAACATTAACAGGGTAAAAGTCAGCCCAAGTTTAAGATTGATAGCAAGCCAGAATTAACAATCTAAGTCCGATATATTCCAAACTAAGGCTATAATTGTATAATTGATAACCTAAGACTAACATATTTTAATCTATGACACTATGAACTTTAAGTTTAGCTAGATCCTCCCATTCTCCCACTAAAAAAATAAGGAAAAAATATTATTTTTCCAGGTCTCTTACTTTTGTCTTCTAATTTCCAAGGAAAAAAAAAACATTTGAGCAACTCAACAGTGAAATTAAGCCACCTGGCCAAGTATCCAGACTGTTCCAGGTCACTCAACCAGATCATAGGTAGAAAAGTTGACCACAGAGAGAATCTTAAATGGACTCATTTTGACATAAAAAAGTTACAGACATCCTTACATCAACTAGTTACATGCTGAAGGAGCAATTCTAGAAGCATATTCCTAATATAAGATGATTTAATACTAGTTACATGCTGAAGGAGCAATTCTAGAAGCATATTCCTAATACAAGATGATTTAATCTGTATTTTCTTTTCCATCCAAATTCAAATTTTTTTTTTTTTAAAAAACGGATTAATGAAACCCCTTGAGTTGCGATATGGACAATTCTAAACCACAAAATAATATATCAGACTGTAAAGTTACATGTCACTGATCCCAGCAAATTATAACCACAAATTATAAGCAACATCACTTTCAGGCAGACCTATGATAATGTTTTAATTCAAGTTGCACAAGTTTTATTAATTTCAATATATTTTATCCACAATAAAATATAAAGGAAGACTCTATAAAGCAATACCAATATTAACTTGAAAAGGTGAAACTTATACCATTCTGTTTGCAACCAGCTCCACCAATGATAGGACATCACTAAGGTGACACAAGGTGGCATTGCTTAAAACATGTGGTTGAGTAGTAGAGACCATGAACTTTTTCAAACAGCAGGCAACATCACAATTCAGGATAGTGGCACATTGAACAGCATCCGGATTAAAGCATTGTCCGGCATTATACTTGTCTGACAAGGATCTAGAACTTGTTGAATCAACCAGTTCTACCTCTTGAAGCGGACAATTCTTGATGTTTTCTAAGAGCAAGAATGCAACAGTATCAATGGACACCGCACCTTCCAAGAATGGGCATTTAACACTTGTACATAATTCAGTATGCAGTTGATCTATTGATGGAAGACAAGAAGCAGTAACTACTGGTAGGCTCTGAACCTCAAGAAACATAACCAAAGATTTCAAAACAGTAACCATTAAACCAAAATTGCCAGAGTCAAAAAACTTCCCTCCACCCAGATAAGCAAATACATGAAGAATAGTCAGCACCATTAATGAATCCCATCTGCACAATCTAAGAATATTATATGAAGACTCGCATATGAATCCAATACGATCAGTTGCTGCACATAATGATGCTAATACAATGCTCCCTGCCACCAACTGATCGCCTGAAGCTTCTTCAGGCGACCATGTAATTAATCTATCCAGAGAAACAGTGGAACTCAAATCATGACCTGACAAGGTCTCAGCAGCCACTTTGTTGTTTACCATAACTTTTCCATCTATAAGAAAGTCTTCAATGAGGTAAAGCAGCTCATGCAAAGAAAAATTCTCTAAAAACACGGTTCTTGTGGTTGCATCAGACATAACTGCCCAAACAAAAAAGAGAAAAGCTATCAGTGCAATGCAGCAATGCACATAATGTACAAAAAATGAAAAAAATAATAATAATAATGTTCTTGTAGGGGTATATTAATATTTCTAATTTCCAAAATCTGTATTTCAATAAACATAATATAGAAGTCAAGTAAGAAGTTCAATAATAAACCTGTGCAAATGTGTTCAGCATAAGAGTTCAAGCAAGGGAGTAAATTTCCATCCATAAGTTTCCCAACTTTTAGTGATCTACTTGTACTGAAGTTGAACAGCAAAAGTGTAAACAACACAGAATTCTTCTCCCTGGAAAAAAAAAAATAGAAGAAACCAAATAAAAATGTTATTGCATCTCCGATATCATCTCTAGTAAACTGATTTGGTAGATGTGGCAAGAAAACAAAGAATATAATCAACAGAAACCACAAAGGGTGTTGTCTCAAAAAAGATGAGTTACTTACCTTGGTAACAGTTTTTCTTCTGTGCTAATTGCAGTAATAATGTTATCAACAATCCAGCCTGTTTGCGTAGTCAAACCGCACCTAGCCATACAATTTTTTGTTGCACAAATAATCCTAGATATGCTACTCATGTCCTCAATATTTGGACAGATAACACAAAAATTAGGAAGCTGATTGTGTAAAGATTCAATTCCACCCTCCAGACAAGTCGCCTTTGAATGTTCTAGCATATGCATAAGAGGCATTTTCAAAACCTCAGTCCCTCTAGCCTGTACAGGTTTCTGTTGTGAATTACAAGAAGCTCCAGAAACATCAAACTTTTCTTCATTGGAATTTATCTCAACATCAATCACATCAAAGCAAGGTGAAGGAAACAACTCTCGTCTTGGACTCAACATGTTTTCATGGAGTGCTTCCTCCAGAAAGGGCTTCTTATACTTGTTATATGTTCCCACTTCATCAAATTCAATCTCAGGAAGAGATGGAGACAAGGGAACATCCATTGCTCTTTTATAGCATTCCTCATCAGCAGCATTTTCTAAGTCTAACAACTTCATATAATTTCCATCAGCTATTTCATCAAATCTTGGAATAGAGTCAAAATTATTTGTAGCATCACATATCTTCTCCCTGAAAGCTCGAGTGGTTCCTTCAGTAACTGAGGCTGGGCAGGAAATAGGTCCACAGATATTGATTTCCTCACGGACATTTGCTTTGGTCTCTTCTACACGCTTTTTCTCACCCTTGTCAGATCCATGTACCATGTTCACTTTTGCCCTATGAGATTTCTTTCTCTTCTTGTGAGGTCTGTTGCACTTCTCCTGTAGATTATCCTTAACATTAGGAACCATCTCCTTTCCTCCTCCTAATGATTTGTCCACTTTTCTATATAACAAACCATGTAAATCAGAGAGCTTCTTTTCTGCTTGCAGGTAAAATTTCTTACCCTCAGAATAGAAGTTTGTAATACATTCAACAGTATCAAGTATTCTTTTTCTCTTCCGACTGTGCTCAATCACTGTTTTATCAGATGGGTTGGACATGTTTGGCCTTGCATTAATATTCTCCTGAGCCAACTTTGCTGATGCAGTAACTGGGAAAGCACCCCTGTCCTGTGAGCCCATCAATTGTCCATCAGAAAAAGAGGTTGTACTGGAATTTACTGCAGATTTCTTTAACTTTGTTCTGTTAGAGCCTCTAGTCAGAGGCTCCAATTTAGAATCAATACCTGTGATGGATTCAGCATAATTTCCTCCAGATAGAGCATGAACTCGAGTATGGTGCATGCTATTCTTCAAAGGATCGCAAGCATTCAAGGTTGCTGTGCAGCAAGACTTCAGAAGATTATTTTCACATTGGCCATGCATCAGAGACAGATCTGAACTGTAGACATGCCTCATGATATTCAATTTCTGCAAGTTCAGTATATTCTCAGACTGCAAAGTAACCAGCCAGCAAAGAGAAATTGGTTAAATGCTTGTAGATGTATGATAAACATGAAAACAAACTACTCAGAAATCAGAGGGAAAAATATCTTTTTAAATCATAGGATTTCTAACCTAAGACCAAATCCACTGACAAGGCTCTATTTAACAAAGATTGTCCAGACCAATGAGTCAGCGACTATTCAAAATGGATATTTACTATAACCAAGTATAGCTGCTAAACAAACTTAAAATTTTAAGATAAGCCCGAATTTTTTTTTTGGGCTAAATAATTATTTATCATTTTTTAATATTCCCACCTTGCAAGGCTGAATTGCTTATCACTAAATTATGAAAATAACCATAAAGATCTAAACCATAGAACCAAAACATAAATGTCTAGTTCAGTCCCTTTGTAAGCATCTGAAAATAATAAGCAATAAATTAATTACTTTTTTTTTTTAAATAACCGTGGTATTCGAATGGCATTCCCCTTATTTGGAGGGCCCAACCAATTAGTCCACGGGGCCTGGAGGCATGACCAGGAAAAAACTCCCGTACCCCCTTGGAACTAGGGGTGATTGAACCCAAGGTCGTGTGCTTTGCAACACAATCCCCTTACCACTAGACCAACCCCTTGGGGATAGAAATAAATTAATTACTGGCATCATTAAATAAGAGCACTACGCTATATATAGTAGAATTCATGTGCATTGTGTGTGTTTGTCCATGTATGTTGGGGTAGACAGGACAGCGACAAAATGGAAAAAGCACAGCTCCAATTTATATGCAACTGCAAATAGTTCAGCAGTGAAACCAACCTTTTCAAGGCCATCTATACTTCCAGCTGTAGGTACAATAGAAGCATCCAGCAAATCAAGGCGATGAAAAAGTTGAAGGAAATCAAGCTTTATGCGACTTAATTCATGTTGTAAAATTCTCCGATGATTAGCTTCCAACTTAACTTTTTCCCTAGCATGCTTTGCTCGTAGTTTTTCAAGCTTCAAACGGTTTTCTAAAAGCTTCACTCTACTACTTTCAGCATTCACACCAATGTCTGGAGAGACTCCAGATATTTCAATGGGTTTTCTTAGGGATGAAAGTTCAGATATCTTCTGCTTCAAATCCTCATTTGTCCGCTTACACTCTTTTAACTGTTGAGACATCTGATCAGCAAGTCGTTTTTCTTCTATGGCCTTCTTCAAATTATCTTCAGCAAGCTTCTTCTGCTCCTCTACTTTAACCATATCAGCATCTGCACGCCTCTTTTCCTTAGTTGCCTTCAGTTTTTCAACCTCTAACCTTTTCTGACATTTTGCCAAATTTGACACAGCATTTCGTTTTTCTGCTAGTAGCTTCTGCCTTTCAGCTTCAAAACGTTGGGTTGTCTCTTTAAACTTAGACATCTCAGATGCCACCTTTTCAGAATTTCGTTTTAACTCCGCAGCCTTTTCTGCTTCAATCTTGGCAATTTGCATCTCTTTTTCAACAGTGTTATTCTTCTCGGCTTCCAGTAACTTCCATGCTTCAGCAGCTTTCTTTTTCTCCTTCTCAGCATTCTTTTTCTCAGAGTCAGCCCTTGTCTTCTCTCTCTCCATAAGCTCCTTCAACTTATTGATTTCCTTCTCCCTGTCAGATATACAGGCTTGATAATTTTTAATATCCTCATTTCCATCCTGAGCATCTCTGCCACATTTCTGCTGTAACACAGCGTTCTCAGACTTTAATTTACGGGCTTCATTCTCCAAAGACACTCTAGCATTGAATTCTTTAATTTTTTCCTCTTCCTCCATTTTTGCCCGTGCTCGTTCTTCATCGTAATCTGCAGTGTATGCATAACAGAGTAGGTGATGATAAGTGTTGTCAAATGAAATAAGATATATTATACTCAATAGATATACATTGATAAATGGGTGACAAACATACTCATAACATACAATAAAACAGAACAGAGATTTCTGTGGAGCTAACTATTTCCCACAACACAACTTCATGTAAGCGAAGAAGAATGATAAGGACCAACTGAACTTGAGAAAACATTAAAACACTCATGGAACTACTCCAATTACAATCCAGCCACACAGGCCTAGCCCTTAAAATTCGTTGAACAGTTTGGAGATGGAAACAGGAAAGTAATGCACGAGTAGCACGTCCTTAGAGCAAACGAGGCATAATCCCCAGATATTAAGATAGAATGCCTACCTTTCTTGAGGTCCCCATTTCGAGCTTCAACTTCATAAATTTTTTGTTCAAGGACCTTCACAGCTTGCCTTAAAGCATTCCGTGACTCTTGTAGCTTCAAGCATTTCTTTTTCCACTGTTCACAAGATTCATAAATAACATCTATTCAATCATAACCGACATAGTAAACTGAAAATAGCCCAAAAATTGACAACAAGCGCACGCGAAACAAATTTTCAACACCCAAATATACAAAAACTGAATATCATACCTCCGCACAGCAGGCATTTGTTGAATCAGGTGTCAATGCCGGATCAGCTGCCATCTCTACACCAAATTCCTAGACGAGAAAAACATTAGAACTTAAAGCCAAACCTTACGCGACAGTCTGTGGTTCAAATCGGGAACAGAATATCGCATTCTGGTCAAAACTGCAGTGTCAAACTCGATGATAATCTACTTCAAATTTCACCGACTTCCTCTAGATTATCGGCATTTCAACATGGAATGTGGCTGAGAACGAAAGAGAAAGTGAGCGAGAAGAGATTTAGTGGCACTATGACAGTATATCGCATTGCGTCCATTACCTGAACGAAAAACCCTAAAACCCCAACTTGTGGGCTGACGAAGAAGGTTCAGTCATATTCTCGGCACAGAAGAGTGACAACTAGAATTTTAGTTCAAGATATGATTTTTAAAATAATTTAAAGTGATAATTTATGGGTATTAACAATTAAAGAAAAATAAGAGTTAAAGAAATCATGCAGTGGAATTAAGAAAAAAATGACAATAGCATAAAATATTATATAATTTTGTATATATTAATTTTGATTGGTATATAATACTTTTAATTTTGTAATAATTTAGAGAAATAAGATATCTTGTTTTAAAATTTATAAAAAGATAATTGAATTGTACTTCCTATTTATTTTTCCTTTTAATTTTGGGATTTGTATCGACCAGTTAGCTTTTTTAGTGTTGTTATTATGGTTTTTACGTGTAATATAACTTTTATTTTTTAAAATGTAATTTTTTATTTTTAATTTTAATTTAATCTTTTAATTTTTCATATTTTTAAAATTTGTCTTATTTTAACTTCCCTTCCTCGGTCCTTTTGTGGTTTTTTTAAAATTTTCACTTTATTTCTTTTTTGTAAGAACTTTTTTCTTCTTGGATAAAAAAAAATCCTACTATGAAAGTTTTTTTTCTTCTTTTTGAAATAAATTTTCTTAGTTAAAAATCTAAATTTAATATTTTGAAATCTATCATCTTTACATCTAAAAAAGAAAAATATAAAATCATTTTTGAAGACTTAATTTTAACATGTTAATGGGCAAAATGGGCCTAGGCCCATGCAGCATGCATTATTATAAATAGACAGCTTATTTAAATAATTATAAAATAAATACTTATCATATAAATGATTGTATATAAGTTATTTGTATAATTAAAGAGTTTACAAGAATAAATTTAACATAAATTGTTTTCAACGTATTTTCTGAAGAATTTATAAAAATAAGTTGAAATCAACTTATAGGTATACCATAAGTTATTTTTATAAACTCTTTTAAACACGTGTATAAACGCTTATACTATAAGATAAATAAGATAATTTCAAAATAAGTTCTTTCAAACGCATTCATATTGTGCACTTATGCTTTTAGAATTAGACGAGCCTAGTCTATTTAGTCATGGAACTTGTGGATTAGCCCATTTTTAAAAAAAATTATTTATTTTTAGAAATAAACCTTATTCATTTTATCATATTTCATAACATAATATTTATTAATTATAGCAATCTTAGGTATGAAAAAAATTGTAATTTTTTAAATAAATATAGAAATTTTAAATTTGCATCAAATAATATTATAATATTATTGTTAATAAAATTAAAATATGCTATAGCAATGTCAAAAGCGGTTAACTTCATAAATTAAATTCTACAAGATTTAAATTATATGATAACATTGTAACTCATATTCTATTTAAATAATTAGGCCATGCTTGAGTATTAATAAAAATGATTGAAATATTTTATATAAAAATTAAATATTTTTAATAATTAAATATAGTTTTTTTTAAAAAAAAAAGTGGTCCATACCTGCGCGCCACATCAGACTGACTTAGGCATGATGAAATATGCTTGTTTAATGGCTGACTTGTGTTGACAATTTTAGTTACCCTTAATCTTGTATCTTTTATTTTATAAGTTTTTACCTGATAGATAAATTTTGAATCTTGTTATATCTTCTTGTGTTCCCTACCTTGATGCCACTATAACAGCTTTCGTATTCCCTACATTGATGCCATTATAATGGAATTTTATGAAAAAAAAAAGGTGGGATCGTGATCGTGAAGTTGAAGATAAGTATCATGATTTTCAAGGATTAAAAGAAAATAAACCAATTTGGGTGAAAACAGTGGTGATTTAGAGGGTTCGTACTTTGAAATGTGCTTGTGTTCATACGTGTGCATTAAGATTACACGAGGACGATGAAAATTCAATTTTAGGGAATAAATATTAAAATTTTAATAAAATGTTATTCAATTCTAGGGAAATTTTATTCTGTCATGCGTGTTCTCGTCTCCCAAAAATTGTAAAATCTTAGAATTTGTTTGATTTGAACATTTTTTATTTTTATTTTCACTAAAACTAAAAACAAAGTTTGAAAATGCGTTAAGTTAAGTTTAATGAAAATATTTTTTTAAAAACATATTTTAAAATATATCCAAATCTAAAAACATTAAAGAAATGTTTTCAATATCTTAAAAAATAAAAACTAAAATTAAAAATAAAAAATATTTTCATAAATCAAATACACCCTTATTGTCCCAGGCATGTTCTCTTCTGTTTTCTCCTACATTAGCACTTAAAATTTTAATTCCATCTTTTTTATTTCTTTTCACTAATCTACAAGCTAACCTGGCCCATAAGGTCTAGCATATAATGACAGTACATTGCAATGCATATATGGAAGTTGCGCTGATTACATTTCTTGCTTTCTTGGAAGCTATATATTAACCCAAATGAAGCCATTATATGAAGCAACAATAATTCGTGAAATTAAATTACAGCAGAAACACAATATGGACAAGCAGGAAAATTTCCCACCAAATCTGGGAGGCATAACAATTTAATACCTTTTTTACAGAATATATGTAGATGAGGCACCATAAAATTGACAGAAGATGGCACGCTAACTCTTCAAAATATCAATTGAGGAGCAACATAGAACAAGAATGCACAAATAAAAGGAGGGATTTTTTTTTTGGTGGATATATTTGTTTGAACACCTGAAATTTGCTATGATCTAAACAAATGCTTCCTTTTCCCTTAGCTTTATCTACTTTTTGCTTCCTTTTTTCGATGGCGGGAGCGTTCCAAAGACCTTATCCCATAACGACGAAGTGATCCCAAAGCCTTTATCCTGGATCCGGAAGTGATGATTCAAGTGGTATGTCTGCAGAAATCCCAGCAAAATTATTTCGTTTTTTCTGGCTTACCATATCAAAGTTATTGATAATGTATGCCAATGTCGGAGAAAATAGAAGAGAAAGGGAGAATATGAACTGAAAAATACTTATGCTGACACTTGCAATCAGATATTTAGTGTATTTGGATTGGAGTTGGACAAACTTGATCAACTAGATTTTTAAACTTGATTTTATTTAAAAGCAAGTCAAAGTTACTTTAGGTAAATAGGGATTTGAGAACAAAAAAAAAATGTAATTTAAGAAGTGAGATGAATGCCTGACCAAACAATGGCTTTTGTGTCCAAAATCAAGTTTGAGAGTCTAAACTGGCTTTTAAGAAGTCCAAATGCCAATCAAACACACTTTTAGATTTGCCTTTTACAAGAGTTTTTTTTTTTTTTTTTCACCGGGGGGGGGGGGGGGGAGGGGGAACGGTCATACTTTGTGATCCGCTGACAAAAAGCCACATGTACTAAAAAAAAAATGGAAAATAACGCCTCAGCATTTACTATTTCTGGGGCTAATCAGCCTCATTTTCTAATCAACCAGATTTTCAAAATGCTTAAAGTCAACTTTTGATCAGCCCAATACATCTTGGTCATCTATATACAAGTATTTATCCTTGAACATGATGATTTTGCTCAGCAGCACAGTGAATGTATTTAAGTAATTTAATTGTCATTCAAAGTTAAGTAGAGAAGTTCTTTTACCTTAAGATTCCGGGGCACTTCACTTCTTGGCTGACCATGGTGCAAGTAGTAATGGGTGCAATCATACATCACATAACCCAGTAAACCACCTCCAAGCAAAGCAGGAGCAGTTGAAGGAGTGGATAAAAGCTTCACTAAGTTCCAGAACTGGGCATGGCAGACGGTAACATTAAAATCAATTCAAATCAATTCACTGAACCTCTTTTAGTAATCAATGCATGAACCATTTGTATTAGTTAGTATCTCATAACGTTTGTGATGTGTTCTCTCGATAAGGCCACAAGCCATTTATTAATACTTTTATTGAATGTTGGCTGTCCAGAAAGCTTGGAGCAATTTCTCACATGCATTTAGAGTTTTGGGAAGATTAGAGGACAACCTCCCAGCAAAAGGTCGAAACTCAATAGAAAGGCCCAACTCAGTCATCTTTAATATATATACATACGTACACACAAACGTATATTAGAGAAAGGGCGACTTCAACAAAGGCTTCAGCTACTCACTCCAGTGAATTCAAGTGCAACTATGCTGTAGGATAAGTTTTTTGGTTCCAATTATCAGAAAGGACATATGACAGATAAAATTCCAGAATGTTCTTCTCTACCCTCCAATTATCAAAGTATGTTCATGCATTAAACAGTATGGAAGAAAAGAGATACCGGGATCAATAATACGGCTGTTGCAGCAGGGGGAAAAACAAGCCTCAAGCCATCCATGGGGTGCTTATGGTGGCAGCCGTGAAGAAGATAATGAATGGTATTTCCCCTAAAGCAACATTCAACCCAAATAAACAAAAGGATTTAGAGTTATTAGACCAATAAGTAGTTATTCTACATAGATATACTTAAAAACTGCGGGGGAACTGTGAGAGAGAAAGAGAGAGAGAGATCTAACCAGTAGCTTTTTGTCTTAATGTGAAAAAGAAATCGATGCAATGAATATTCGAGCAATGTCCAAATAAAAACGCCAAGTGCCACCAAAAAAGCAATGTGAGGACAAGTGAGACCCATTCGTACAGAGACAGAGATACACCAGCATACAACTGGCAACCAGATGACTGGAATTGCCCACCAGACCGTCCGTGTCAAGAACTGTTCCAAGAAGCCACATATCAAGAACACAGCAGTGATTATTAAGTGTATTATCAATACTTAGATTTGTAAAATCTAAATGTGTGTGTAGGGACCTAAGACTTGAAGGCACTTTGATTTTTCATGTACATATAGGAATTATACCTCCCAAAAATCACTTTCAAAAAAACGAGGACCTTCCTTGCTAACAATAGGCTGGTGAACCCATTCTTGATAAGCTTCACCCAGATGTCCAACCTGCAAAATTATATTAAAAGTGAGTTATGCTATCATAGATATTAAGCAAATTATCAATCAGTCATCTGAATCTAGGTCTACACATAAAAAGAAATAAAAAGGTATTTTAAAAAATTAAGAACATGGTTGGGAGAATATTTTAAGAAATTGATTCTGTACCTGGAAGACAAGGGGCTTGTTCAAATCAACAACAAAGTTCTGTGCAACCATCTTGGAACTGGAGATCAGGAATGAAACAAATATATTAGAAAGATATTCATGATAATGGAAACAATAATTTATAAATGAAACAAAAAACAATTGATTATATTTATTTATTGGGTTAGGAAACTGTAAACAATATTGATTTTTTCACCTTTCCGGTAGCATTGATTTTGAACTTGCTTACAAGCAAGAGCTAGCAATGGAATTTCTCAAGAGATTGTCAGGGATGCATTGTAATATTGGACACGTAGGTGCAGATTGAATTATAAGATAATATAATTTGTTAGCCATCGCTAGCTCCAAGAACAATTAACGATAGTATTAAAAAGCCAAAAAACGAGCAAAATAATCAACATCAATAATTTCATTGTATTTTAGATACAACTTCTCCAGTAAAATAAATTTAAGTCAATAGCTAATTTCCGAAGAAAATTTTAGTGACATTAAGTTTCCATTTGGATGAATGTTAATTGTCAAACGATAATCGGGTTGTTGATACGTCATTTGGCACAACTTGCTTTTTGTGATTTGTCTAATCATTGTTGCAGGCTGCAGACTTGTATACCAAAATTAAGGCGCGTCTCATTTATAAAGTAAACAGACCCTATCACGACAGTCCCATATTACCCCTAAATTTAGCTCACTGCCAATGCCAGAGTCCTTTTCGCCTAATTAAAAATATTGAATTCGTCAACATCAGCAATTTAACATCAAATAGACTCAAGATTGTTAAATACTTCTTAATGCTTAAGAAACCATCCATATTTTGACCCCTAACATACCCAAAAAAAAAACACATAAGCTCAGAGCTGCCAAAAAGAAGACCGCCTCATCATGCAGAACCATGCCATCCAAAAAAACATAATTTCCTAAAATTTACGTCTCTTTTTACTATAAACCAGAAATCTACACTCAGATTGACATGTAGATCCACGGAATCCCTATCAAAAAGTAAATACATTTCAAACTGAGCAGCGAACTGCAATGAAAGAAATTGGATTCTCTATTCTGTTTTCAAACAAACCCATCTCAAAATCGAAAGTACCCCCACCCCCTCCCCCCACCCAAAAGTTAAAATGTAAGTACCTTTCAAACTGAGCAGCGAACTGAAATGAAAGAAACTGGATTCTTTATTCTTTTATTTCAAACAAACCCGTCTCCTAAATTGTCGTAGCAAGCAAACCCAGTAAGATCAGTCTTTGAAAACAAACACACCTTGGGAATCTCCAATGCACGACACAAATGCTCTCAAAACACACATTTAGCCAACAAAACCCAGGGAACCCCAGTTTCCCGGGTCACAGAAAGCTCAAAGCAAAACAAACCACAGATCTAGAAATCACAAACTCAAGCACAGCACCAACAAAATCAACGAAAACGGAAATGCGCGCACAATAATAAAGGAACTAACCAAGCAGAAACAATGCGGGAAGCTTGAGAATCTCAGAATCTGTGCCTTGTGGAAGGAACGCGAAAACTCGAAAACCAGTAGCTCAGCGCCTCCAGTTTTGTGTGTGTAGGAGCAAACGCAGTGGACGAAAAAGCTCAAATTGATTGATAGATATGGAGATTCGAGGGAATAATGGGAATAAAAAGTGGGGGTTTTGGGGAGCGAATCTGGACCGTCCATTGCAACTGGAGGCAGAGGAATCTTGAGACGTTGGATAGTAACTGTGAACAGGCTGGCATTTCGTTATACAGCGAGGCTGGAAGGATGACGTGGCGACAGTTGAATGGGTAGGAGAGAACGGGATTCTTGTGTGGGGGCATGGGAACATGATGCGATTCCTAACAGTCAAACGACGTTTTGACTTATATTAGGGAGGTCATTACTCATTTGGTTCAAACGAAAACGGCGTTTTAAGGTAATGGCATATACCGTAATCGAAGACCGTTTTGCCCGTTGCACGTGGGACCAGACCAGGTGCGCTCTAAATATCTTACTTTTTTTAACATTAGTTTTTTGGTCTTCTATATTAATTTTCAATTTCATTATAGTCCTCTAATTTTAAAAGTTTTATTTTGACCATTTATATTTCAAAATTTTATTATTCTAGTTCTTTTCTTTTAGAGTGGTTAGTCTATGTAATAGAATTTATACGCCATTCTCGAAATACTTACATAATTAATCTACTTGGTTGTTAATATAGGGATGTATATGAGTCGAGTTGTTCTCGCCCAACCCGAACCAACCCATAAAGTTTAGGTTGGATTGGCAAGTTGGTGAGAAAAAACATGAACCAACCTGCTATCCTAGGATTCGAGTAACATTTAGTGAAAACTTAACCCATCTAACTCGATTCAACTTGCCAAACTATTATTTTAAAAAATAATAATACATTTATTTATTTATTAGATATCTAAAATTATGAAGTATTTGTTTGATATGTTATATTTGTTTATGTTTTTAGTCAAACTATAAATAACTAACACTAATTACAGATACATTGACTAATAAATTTGCAAGCATAATATTTATACATGACGTAATGTCACGTCCCAAAATTTGAGCACGTGACCGGCACGGAAAGTGAATTTCATTTCACCTCCGTAAGCCTATCTTTCTCTTAATCATCATACAATTATGTTTCATGCAACCAAACCGAATTCTCTATACATACTACAATCATTCACATTATATCACTGAATGAACCTACCCGATTACAGAGATTTCTAGATTTATACAACTTAGAATAAGACTTAACTATTATACTTTTATCCTGAACAAATGAAAAGGTAATCATGGACTAAGGATCCATAATTTCTTGTTCCGATATTTACCTTCAGCTGTCAACTCTGAAAAAAAATATCAATAAGAGGGGTATGAGCAAACCACGTGCCCAATGAGTAGATAACACAACACTATGACAAAAAAATATCATACATCATAATGATAACATGCAGCAATCATACGTAAATCGATTATCATATGATATGATATTATTCGTAGTACTTCACGACAATATCCAAATAAATCAAATACATTTCAACATAATTCAAAAGTTCACAACAACAATCGGTGAAATCAATTTCACACAAATTTCCCGTACCAACCGGGTCGTCCAGAATACCTCTGGATCGTTGCCCGCGGCCCCCGCCGCATCCACCCTTATCGCTCCATTTATAATCTCCACCCTTATAACTTCACATAAATTTCTCCATGGGGTGCACCACCATGCCTTTCCTTTCCAGTCAAACACAATCACAATCATATATAAAAACATCCTCAATCATAATCTTGAGCCACATACACAACTCAGTCATTTACAATTCAAGCCACAACATAATCAATGTGGTTCCAGCAACATAGCATGTATACAACATAACCCATAATATAGAACAATTATTCAACTCAGTTCACATGCCATTCACAATCCATCATATAACCTCCATTCATGGGAAAATAAGAAAATATAATTATATACATTACCAGACACGTTCCACAATTGTTTATGCCTCATCGTTCCACATCATCCTCTTCAAACTTGGATATACAACATATTTCCACTATGATGCAAAAAGTCAATAACAGATATTTAATCATAGCAAGTATTAACCCACTCACCTGGATTTCACACTCTCGGCACTCCCACTTTGCACCTTGACCATTTCTATTGTAACCAGACAAAAACCATCAGGGTTACGAAATAGAGAAATTTCCTACCACTACTCTCGACCTTCACTTACTTCTCGAATCATAACTCCTAACTGGTAATGAATATTCAAATGAAACTTATACCATTGGAAACTAGACTTAAAGAGCTTTCCAACGATATAAAGTTTGCCCAAAACGGAGTTCGGATGAAGAAGTTATGGCCGATTGAAAAATAAACTAAAATTTTTCGGTACATCTGGCGCTTGGGCGCCACCTATGGCGCTTGGGCGCCACCCATGCCCGGCGCCTAGGCGCCCCACGTGGCGCCTGGGCACCATGCCTTTCTCTTCCCCACATGTTCTTGGCGCCTAGGTGCCACACATGGCGCCTGGGCGCCACGATCGCGACCCTTCGCGACCCTTCGCGACTTTCTCTCGGTTTTGGCTCGAATCTGGCCAAATCTTCACCGTTTTTCATGATTTCTTCCATGGGATCTCACCCTTAATGTCTAAGGAGCATTTAGACACCAAAATCACCAATTTTAATCGAGAAACGAAGCCGGAATCTCAATTTTTCCTCAAACACTCTTAAAACTAGAAAATAGGGAAAAGCTTAAAAAATAGAAATTTCTATCTCGATTACTTGCTTTCCCTACGTTGCTTGGCTCCTAGAGGCTCGCCCCGTAGCCCGAGATCCGCCCTTCAAAGGCCGGTTGTAGAGTTGGAGTGTAGAGAGAGAAATTAGAGAGAAGGAAGAGAGAAGGAGAGGAGAGAAAGTGAAGAGAGAGAGAGGAAAGGAGAAAAATGAATAAAAAATAGGTGAGGCCACCTATATACTCGCCCGGGGTGAAATTATCACTTGCTCTGCAATTGACTCTCAGTCAAGACTAGCAAAAGCAAATTCATAAAATCTCACCTCAGGTGTTTCTAAATCCTCGGTGCCCCACAAATTTCTTTATTTCACTTTAGTCCCTCTCAATATCTCAAACTCCACTTTAACCTCGAATCCATCATCTTTTCGGTACCGGACTCATAATTCATTCCCATAAGCTCTATTCTTCTTCTCGGGTTCCTACTTGGTCATTTCTCAAAAGTCCTCTATACTTTCTTTTCTTTTCACTTTAGTCCTTGAGAATTTGTAAAAATTTCCTAAATTAAAAATAAAAATTTCTATTCCCACATTTTCTTCACTAATTCAAAAAGAAAATTTTTCACATAATTAAATTTTTCACTAAACTTCAAATCAGACTTTAAATATTTATAAAAATTCTTGGGATATTACACGTAACTAAGGCTTTATTTTTTTAATGAATTATTCATGTCATAAATATATTAGAACATCTACAGTAGTAGTTCTTAAATAATTTTTAAATTTAAGAATTGATTCTTATTTTGATTCATTATTGTAGTTTGTTATGCTGATTGCCACACGTAAGAACGGTTCTTATATAAGAACTGGTTATTATACGAAAGTAATAATAAAATAATCAACTCATAATAAAAGTTATTGAAGAGTAATAAATGCTAAAGTAGTAGAAAGTTGATTGTGATATCCATTTGTGAGTTCTTAAGAGGTTTACAAATGGAGTAGAGAGTTGCTTAAACTGATGTGGCATTATAGGACTCATAATAAAAACTCAAGTGAGATTCACCACTATATAACTCAAAATAATAATATTTTTTAGGTTTTATTTCTAATATGCTAGTTTAATATATATTTCCTCATTTTTTTAAAAAAATTCTTCAACCCAACCTAAACCAACTAATTTTTTACTCAATCCAAACCTAGTCGACCTAGTCCCCCCCTTTTTTATTGGTTTAGTTGTAATTTTTCCCTCAATTCAAACCAACCCATGCAACCTCTAATTACATATTAGTGTCTCATTTGTAATTTTCAAAATGTCTAAAATGTCATTATCTTTCTTTCCCTTTTCCCATGCATCTTCTTTTCTTGGTCTTTACTTAGACTTTTGAGCATTTAAAAAATTACTCATAGAAAACTAATATCCAATGAATAGCCATATAAATGGATCAAGTTAGCATTGAAAGAATGATGTGCAACTCCATCATATAACCTAACGGATTTTATGGGAAAAAAAATCAAAATAATAAGACTTTGAAACATAAATGACCAAAGAGAAACTTTTGAAATATAGAGGATTAAAATAAAACTTAAAATTAATATAAAGGAACAAAATACCATTTTTTCTTCCTTTTTACTCCATTATTGACTTTATTTTTAAAAAATTATAATTATCTTAATTTAGTTCTTAAGATATGAAATACTTCAATTTAATTATTGAAAAATTATATTTATCTTGGCTATTTTCTTTACTAAATTACCAAATTTATTGTTGATAAATCTCATATTACTACCAAAAATCACTTTAATAGATGGAATAACAAAATTGAGACAATTACAATATTATTTTTAATGGCCAAATTAAAAAAATTATAATATTTTAAGAACAAATTAATAATTTATTCTTCTCTTCTAGGTTCAAAAGTATATTTTTTATCTAGTTTCATTTTTTTTCCATTTTCGTACTACATATTTCTAAAAAGTATCAATATTTTTTAACTAGTTTCAACATTTAAATTATCAATAAAATTAATAGCCAACCTATTAACTATGTGACTATTAAAAAAAATCAACTTTTGATATTGCGATGGGAAGGAGAAGAGAAAGATTAGATTTATTTAAAATAGAAGAACGTTATTTCGAGTTTATCAAGTAAAAAAAATCAAATATTTTTGTTTATATCTTTTAATTATCTCACATTTAATAAGTTAGTGAATTCTATTAATGATTTATATAATATTATCCGGATATAAATTTTTTTTACAAACATGCAACATAAATTTATCATTAAAGAAAAAAAATAGTAAGTTGAGGGTCTCCATATACCTACAATCTTTGGAATCCAAGCTCCATCACGTTAGTGTTAGGCTTTCAAACACTATTCAATTAGACAGGACATATAGGATTCATGTGGGCATTACTCTCGTTAGACGGTGTTAAAAAGCTTGACATCATATAAGACTAACGAGAAGTTATATTTCATATTTATATAATAGACTAAAATAATTTCACCTCTACATATTTATTGCACCTATTTATTGCACACATTTAATGTATATTCCTTATTTCTTAATATTATGTCATTCAATTACAATTTCTTATTTTTGTAATTTGATACCTTTCTACTTTTGAATTTGATTGTATGATTATAAATATATATCATTAATGCGTGAATTAAAAAAATAATATTCAATTTTGTAACATTTTATTTTAATGCACACATTTAATGTACATTCATAATTTCTTAATATTATGTTATTCAATTACAATTTCTTATTTTTAATTTGTTAATTTTTTACATTTAATGTCCATTCCTAATGTTTTAATATGATGTCTTTCAATTACAGTTTCTTTTTTTTAATTTGTTAATTTTCTACTTTTGAATTTAATTACATGATTACAAATATATATGATTAATGCATGAATTAAAAAAATAAAATTCAACTTCCTAAATAAGGTTCAATTTTCGCCTATTTAAGCAAATTTAACCAAAGCTAGTCTATCTTCTTCAGACATCTCCCTCTCTCTCACACACACACACACACACTTATTCTCTCTCTCTTTCTCTGCAAAACCCTGACACGGTCCATATTTCGCAGCTACACTTTTACAATATAGATAGTTGTGACAAGATCAAAAGTTAAGATTTTAGATTCCGAGATGTCATATCTCATCACATTCTTCCTTGATAAAATATAGTCTCTCATCATCTGCAAACTTTCTATAGATGAACCAGTGGGAATTGGTGTCCTCTCACACATATGGAAGCCACTTTGTGGGCCCATTACCATTCTTGAGATTGATAGGAAGAAAATAATCATGTCATTATCTCAAGGTGTTTTTGAAAAAGCTTCTACATGGTACTTCATTATCTCAAGAGGCTACTTTCGTGACATACCTTCTGACTTTGTCTGTTGAGTTGACAATCATTTATGTTGTTAGCAATTTAAACTTCATGCAAGTGTGCTTGGTGGATTTATTTTTCATATGAACAATGTGGTGACTTTTTGTAGTTAGTAGTTTATGTTGTTAATAATTTAAATGATGTGACGATTTTAGTAACAATTTATAATTATTTAGTTTATATCAATTTGTATTTATTATGATTACTCAACTCCACCTCCCTGTAAATAATAAATAAATATTCAACTAAAACATGAGCCAACTTCAATCCAAATTTGTTTAATAAAAAATATTAAGTTATTTGTAAATCTCTATATCTCCATCTCCACGTGAATTATTTGTTTGTTAATTATTGTTAATAAGAAATATAATAATAATAATTATTATTATTGTTAATGTGTCATTCAAATTATTTTAATCAGCCTAAACAAATAATATTTATTTTTATATATTTTATCAAATGATAGTTTTCCAATAAGTTTGTAGATAAATATAGATCACAGCTTTCTCTCTGCCGTAATAGAAAAATAGACTCATCCATCCAAATAGTTAAAATAAGTGATACGAGATGGTATGAGAGATAAAAAAAAGTATTTACATACCACATTCAAAATTTGATTTTGATTTTGATTAGTCAATAGGTAAATCATGAAAACAATATGCGTGAGTTATTGCACTTTTTTTTTCGTCTTTAATTTTGATTTTGTTAAGGAATAAAATAATCTAATTATTATTGCTAATATTCATGTAGACAAGCTTTTTTTCATTACCTTTCTTTATTCTCAGTGGTTTAATACATGAATCAAAATTTAAAAGTATCAAATCGTTTTAATTTGATTAGTCAGTTAATACGTCAATCAATGTAGTTACATTATTTGACATTGATTTTTATTTTTGTTCCAAAACAAAATAATCTAATTATTATTATTTTAATTATATCACATTTTTTTTCCTCAAATGTTTTATAAGCATATTTGTTAAAATGATTTTTGATAGATCATTAAATTTGCTGTGAATTAAAAATTAAT
This sequence comes from Biancaea sappan, assembly GCA_037074585.1. Taxonomy (NCBI): domain Eukaryota; kingdom Viridiplantae; phylum Streptophyta; class Magnoliopsida; order Fabales; family Fabaceae; genus Biancaea; species Biancaea sappan. The sequence continues at coordinate 74,425,369 of CM073493.1, read as the reverse complement.
TTAGGTGACTTTAATTTCTTTTTAATTAAAATTTATTATATAGAAAGATTTAAAATTGTAAATTATGTAATTTTTATTCTGATCACATGTCATATAGATTGAAATGAGACCAAAATCTGCAATGTTATCATAATATTCATTAGTATATAGAAACATTCCAACAAATCTTTTTAATATGATATGAAATTAATACTTGAATTAACAAAACTTTTTTATTTGCCTTTTATTTTGATTTCTTTTCAAAATAAAATAATTTAATTACAATTATTTTTAATATTTATTTGGACAAGCTTTAATGTTATTGCCTTTTTTGATTCTAAGATTATTATTTTTTTGCATACAATTTTAAATATAAAACTTTTTATTGATTACACATGCATCTCATCATTCTATTCCATTTAATGACTTATTCTACATCATAATATAATGTGGTTGTTTATTATCATAGATTTTTTATTAAAATTTATAATTTAATTTTTTTTATTAATAATCAAAATTTATAGCAAAATATTTTCGTTTAAAAAGTATATGTCATAACTCATGAATTTCATATAAATCAATGACAATTTATAAATCTTTAACTGATTTAAATATTTTGTTCACAAAGTTGACCAACATTAAATTTAATTTCAATTGGGTATTTTTTTTTAATTGCACATGGGTATGACCATAAGTAGAACTCCAACTTGATGGAGATCTTGATTAGAATACGAATAAATTACTGGAGATCTTAATTAGAAGAGTGAAGGAATATATTCTTATTCTCATTTATTGTGGTTTTTTATATATGCATATTGTTTAATTACATTTTGATTCCAAAATAGTGCGTAAATCATGAACACAATATAAGTGAATTAATACACAATATTTCCATATATATATTTTCATGATTAATACAAAAAATATTATTATATTTTTTTGTTTCCATATTTCCCACTTTCTCTTTCTATTTAGGCAAATTAAGAACATGTCCTTGACACATCCCTGCATACATCCTCTCACTCACTCACTCACTCTCTCTCTCTCTCTCTCTCTCTCTCTCTCTCTCTCTCACACACACACACACACACACTCTCTCTCTCTCTCTCTCTCCATGTTTTATGTAAGTCTAGCAATTTTTTCAAAGTCTATTCATCTGTTCATGCTATTTTTTATAGTTGTTTTAAAAAACTTTTCCTTCACTCTCTTTTCAATCTTATATAGTTTTTCCCATTGGAAATAACAAACATCGATAGAGAAAATTGGAGAATCAAGGCAAGGATTATTTGCCTATGGATTCATGTTGGATTTAAAGTGCCTAGAGAAGTAAGCAACATTGAGATGGTGCCATAAGATTCTAAGGTAGCCATCAAATGATGTTGAATGAGACCTGTGTTTTTATAGATGTTTTCATGCATTTCCTATTCTTATTATTAATAAGCCAATGTACATTTTTACATTAATATTTATTTTTTAATCTATGAGGATTGCATCCATGCACATGCTAGGAGAGCCTTCATTAGTAAGATTAAGGGCATGTTGTCACCCGCATTACTGAGGAGGATGAATTGACCAATCAATGTTTTGCTCTCATTAATCCAAGCCAAGTAATTTTTTGTTTCATTTTTTAAAGTATTTTTTCATACATTATTATTATTACATGTTCATATTTGGAACTCATATTGATGGTTTCATCTTAGTATTCAATGAAGAATACATAAACTCAAAGTGGCAGAATCTTATAATGTAATACCCGCCAATTTCAGAATATAATACGTTTAAGAGTATTTTGAAATTTCACAAAGTTATTTTAGTTATTTATTTTAGTCATTTTAATTTTTATATTTACTTGTTCTCTTTGAATATTATTTGTAAAAATTGAGTTAAATAATTACACTAGGTATTCTTAACGTTGTGTGACTTATTTATATAAATAGTGGAATTTATGGAAAAAGCGATTGAATTTAATTAATTAAAGAATTAATTAAGGTATTTTATATGTTGGGTCAAATGGGTTTGGATAATGGGTATGAATACCCATTGGGTTATCCAATTAACCCCCTTCACCACTTTAAGTTTTTAACTCTCTCTCTTCTTCTTTTTCTTCATTTCACTTTCTCACTTCTTCTTCAGTTCACTCTCTCGCATCAAGTTCTCTCAGCCTTCAAGCTTCCCCTCTCAATTCTTCCTTTGATTTGGTGTTTTTTTTAGAAATCGTTTGGTTCAAAAACCTAGTAAAGATCAAAGGTAAGCTTTAATCTCATTATTTTCCTCAAATTTTAGTTTATGTGGAAGATTAGAGGAGATTTTGGTCTTGAAGATTTTGATGATAATTCATGGATTTGAGTTGTTTTGGAGGTTTTTGAGTTAAGATTGAGTTAAAGTAAGTTAGTAAAGATAAAATTTTGATTTAGAAGTAAAGAATTATAAGATGAAAAATTTTGGAAGATTTTCTGCAAATTCGAAGTTACTGTAACAACTGGAAAATCTGGAAATTTTTGAGTTTACTATAGCAGTTACTGTAGTGTTAGCAGTCAACAATACTATAGCTGTCAATGTACTGTAACAAACCGTCACTGTAGTGAATCGTTACTGTAGCTACGTTGATCGTTGACCGTTACTATAGCAATCAGAAAATATTGCATATTTTCATGATTTCGTTCGCTTTCTTATTTTTCCTTATGATATCTTTTACTAGAAAATTTTCCTACACAAATTCTAGTATGGAACAAGGTAAATTTGGACAAATATCAAGGTAAGTGAATAACCTTGCTAAGTTAATTTGATGTTATTAGTCAAATTGCAATATAAGTCTCATTTATAATATTATTTGGATATTAAGCAATCAATCTGTCAGATGACAGTATATGATGATTGGTATATTATTTTTTTAATAAAAATTCAAAGGAATAAAAGTATATATAAATTAATTCATTTCATAGTAATTGTACTGTAATAAATTCTTACTATTTTATTGATGAGCAAAGATCTACAGGATTTAATACATGAGTTTGAAAGGGTTACAGTTTCATACTACTCAATGTATATCTATGAAATCTTATACATGAGTTTGAAAGGGTTAGAGTCTTATATTACTCGGTGTATATAGATGAAATCATAAATACGAGTTTAAAAGGGTTAGAGTCTCATACTACTTGGTGTACATCTATGAAATCTTATTCACGAGTTTGAAAGGGTTAGAATCTCATGCTACTCGATGTATAAGATAATTGATTGTATGAGTAAATGTGATATTTGTACTTTTGATATTTTATACAATATAGTTATTTACTTACTGAGTTTTTAAATAAACTCACACTTCTTATGATTATCTTTTCAGATACAGTAAACGAGGAAAAAGAGTATCTGATTGAAGATTAAAAGCCCTTTGGAGTTATTCTCCATTTCTGTCATATGGGATACTTGTACTAATTAATGTGAATAGTAAGAACGCTCTGTACTTTCTATAGGTCTCCTAAGCTTGCGATGAGATAAACACATCAAATTATGTATGCCTATATTTGTTATCAGATGATTATAATTCTGTTGTGTGGAATGAATGATAAAGGTTGAATATAAAACCTTATAGAATATATGTGAATAACTCATATTTGAGGTTTTTCCTAGAAATAGTATATTTTCACATGTTCAATTTTTTTTTTGGGATGTGACAATTTGGTATCAGATGATAGGTTCTATAGGTCTCCTATAGAGTACAGAGCAAAGTGATCTTTGTGGGCCCTTCCCATTGTCATAAGCCGAGGCATGACCATAAGACTAGGTTTCATAAAAGACCTTGTAGAGTATTATATCATTTTATGGATAACTTTTTAGTGGGGCTACTAAGTGATATTATATATATATCTGAAAAGTGTTTATTATGTGTGTAGATCTTTGACTATTTAATGTCAGAAAGATCTTCTAATAATAATGAGCATGTGGGTCCAAGGAGGGTCATAATTTTACCAGTACATATGCAAGATGATTCTAGCCATACTGATAGTTTACATGCTCAAAATATTGAGGGCACAATTAGTGCCCAAGCAAGGAGAGTTGAACCCGTCACTCATATTGATAATGCAACTATTGCACATATGATTAATTTAATGAATGAACGATTTGACCGATTTGAAGCTGAAATGAGAGGTTAAGCTGCACAAGCTAACCTGCCAGTGGATCCTTCTATTGTTGAAGCTGAAATTGTACCACTAGCTCAGTTAGCTGGAGGGGGTAATGTAAGGGAGGTAAAAATGTCTGAATTCCAAAAAATGATGCCTCCTACTTTTTAGGAGAAGATCCCAAAGAGGACCCACAATGTTTCCTTGAAGATTGTGAAGTAATCTGTGATTCTATAGGGTGTTCTCTTATTCAGAAAGTAGAATTCATTTCTTTTCAGTTGAAAGGTAGGGCTGGTAAATGATGGAGGAACTGGAAGAGAGCGAGAATTCAAGGCGCACTACCAGTTGTATGGGCGGAGTTTCAAGAATTGGTTATGGATGAATTTCTCTCGACAAGTGTATGATCATCTAGGGCATGAGATTTTCTGTATCAAAGGCAGGGACTCATGTCTGTTGATGAATATTCTACTTAGTTTGTTAAGTTATCTACATATACCCCTGAAATCATTCCTTCTGAAAGAAAAAAAATAGAAAAATTTTTAGAAGGACTTCGTGATGCCTTATATGATTAAGTGGATCCCAATATGAATAATTACCCTTCATACTCAAAAGTTGTTGATGTGGCTCAAAGAATGGAAAAGAGGTCGAAGAATAAAGAAGAATACCAGCAAAAGAAGAAAGCTAGATATATGAGATATTTTGATCAATGGAGAGATTCCGAGACTTCGAAACTCCTTACTGAGTCACAGCATGCTCCGGCCATTCCTTCTAGGTCATATTATTCCACAGCTAGTGTGGTTAAGCCTTGTTCGGAGATCAGAGGCTGTTTCAGTAGAGGAGGTACTCAAACTAAAAGGGAAAAACCTCAGTATCCTGAATATAGAAAGTTTCACTTCGGAGAATGTAGGTTAAATACTATCAGTACAGGTTGTTTTAACTGTGGACAAAAAGGAGAATTTATAAGGGAGTACCCTCAACTCATTACAAAATCAGGTCAAGGGTCTACTTTGCCACCTCGACCACAATCTATTTTTGCTTCTGTTACTCAAACATCGACCCCTTCAATAGGGGTAGTATGGGAAGAGGTTTTGGAAGAGGCCAAAGAGACTGTGGAAAACAAGCTGCCGGCAGAGGAAATGCAAGAGTATATGCTCTAACCCAACAGGATGTTTAAACATCCAATGCTGTGGTTAGAGGTATATTATCTGTTAATACTTTTACTGTATGTATTTTATTTGATCCCGGTTCTACTCACTCGTATGTATCACCCCTATTTGCCAAGAGGTTTGAATTTGATCTGATTACTCTTAAAGAACCATTCTTGGTTTCCACACCGATGAGAGAGACTTGGATAGTTAAAACGGGTTATCATTCTTGTAAAATAATTGTTGGAGGTATGGAAACTGAGATAGATCTTATGATTCTCAACATGTTAGATTTTGATGTAATTTTAGGAATAGACTGGTTATCTTCTTGTCATGCTACTATGAATTGTCGTGACAAGGTTATTTCCTTCAATATGCTGGGGAGGTGTAATTTTGTGTTTCAGGGAGATCAAAGTGATGCACCTTATAACATGATATCTATGTTAAGTGCTCGCCGTATGTTGCGAAAGGGATGTCAGGAATTTCTAGCTTTTGTTAGAAATTTAGAAAAGAAAGAACATAAGTTAGAAGATATACATGTGGTTAATGAATTCCTAGACGTATTCCCAGAAGACTTACCTGGATTACCGCCAGAAAGAGATATCGAGTTCGGTATTGATTTGGTCCCAAACACACGACCAATTTCAATTCCACCTTATCGTATGGCTCCTGTTGAGCTAAAAGGACTCAAAGGACAATTAGAAGATTTGTTGAACAAAGAGTTCATTCGCCCGAGTTTTTCACCTTGGGGTGCTCCTGTTCTTTTTGTGAAAAAGAAAAATGATTCTATGAGATTATGTATAAATTCGTCTGCTGAATAAAGTCACGGTAAAGAACAAGTATCCTTTACCAAGGATAGTTGATTTGTTTGATCAGCTTCAAGGAGCAAGATACTTCTCAAAGATTGATCTAAGGTCTTGATATTATCAGTTACGAATTAAGAACGATGATATACCTAAGACTGCTTTTTGTACACGGTATGGACACTATGAGTTTCTCGTGATATCTTTTGGGTTGACAAATGCACCAGCAGCATTTATAGATTAATGACAGAGTGTTCAAACCATTTTTTGATAGGTTTGTAATTGTATTTATTGATGATATTTTGGTGTATTCAAACGGTCATGAAGAACATACTAAACATTTGAGAATGGTGCTTCAGACCTTGAGAAAGCATCAGTTGTATGCAAAGCTCTCAAAATGTGAATTCTGGATGAGTCATGTAACGTTCTTGGGGCATGTTATTTCCCAGGAAGGTATTCATGTTGATTCAAGCAAATTTGAAGTAGTAAAACAATGGCCTAGACCAATAACTGTGTCTGAAGTGCGTAGTTTTCTTGGCTTAGCAGAATATTACCGTCGCTTTGTCAAAGGTTCCTCCAAGACAGCTCTTTCATTGAATAAGTTAACCCGAGAATGTTAAATTCATTTGGGATGATTCGTGTAAGCAAAGTTTCTCCCAGTTGAAAAAAGTGTTTAACTTCTGCACCAGTCTTAATCCTACCATCAGGACCAAGGGGTTACTCTGTATTCTGTGATGCCTCAAAAATAGGCTTGGGATATGTGTTGATGTAACATGGTAGAATGATAGCTTATGGCTCACGTCAGCTTAAAAAACATGAGTTGAATTACCCCACTCATGATTTAGAAATGACAGCTGTAGTGTTCGCCTTAAAGATATAGAGACACTACTTGTATAGGGAGAACTGTAAAATTTTCACATATCACAAAAGTCTTAAATACATTTTTTAGTAGAGAGATCTTAATCTAAGACAACGAAGGTGGATGGAACTTCTGAAAGATTATGATTGCACCATCCTTTACCATCCAAGTAAAGCAAATGGGTGGCTGATACCCTAAGTCGAAAGTCTATGAGAAGTTTGGCTCATATTACCATTATAAGGAGGTCTCTAATACTAGAACTACAAGAATTAGAGGCTAACGGAGTATTCTTTGAGATCACTAAGTCAGGTACATTTCTGGCTCATTTAACAGTTAGATCATCCCTTGTTGACAAAGTAAAAATAACTTTGGAAAACGACATCCATATGGTCAAAACCAGAGATAAGGCAAGGGAAGGTTTAGCACCAAATTTCTTGGTAGATGAAGAAAGAGTCTTATAGTTTAATGGGAGACTCTATGTCCCCAACATTGAATCTTTGAAACATGAAATCTTAGTGGAAGCTCATGGTTCGCCATACGTTGTACATCATGGTGTCGTAAAAATGTATCAGGACTTGAAAATAGTTTACTGCTGGGAAGGCATGAAACGAGATGTGACTGACTTTGTAGCTCAATGCTTAACTTGTCAGTAGGTTAAATTTGAGCATCGATGACCACCTGGTTTGATGCAAAAATTAGATATTCCCGAGTGAAAATGGAAAAATATCACTATGGATTTTGTAGTAGGTTTACCCCGGTCAACAAAGGGAAATGACTCAATATGGGTCATAGTAGATCGACTTACTAAGTTAGCACATTTTCTTCCTGTTCATACCATTTTTAATGTAGCGAAACTTGCTCGACTTTATGTTAAAGAAATAGTGAAAACTTCATAGTGTTCCAGTATCCATTATATCAGACTGAGAATCTCAGTTTACTTCTCGGTTCTGGAAAGTCTTTCAAGGGACTTTGGGTACTAAAGTGAATCTTAGCACAACATTCCATCCTTAGACAGATGGACAGTCCGAAAGGATAATTCAGACTTTAGAGGATATGCTGAGAGCTTGTGTGATGGATTTCAGTGGAAGTTAGGAAGATCATTTGTCTTTTGTTGAATTACTTACAATAACAGTTACCAAGCCAGTATCTAGATGGCACCTTTCAAGGCTCTATATGGGCGATGATGTCGATCTCCTATAGGTTGGTTTGAACTTGGTGAAACCAAAATACTTGGACCTGAGATGGTACAAGAAGATATAAATAAAGTTAAACTTATCAGAGAGAAGTTGTTAACTACTCAGAGTAGACAGAAGTCTTATGCGGATAATCAACGACATGACCTTGAATTTGCAATAGGTGACATGGTTTTCCTACTAATCTTACTTATGAAGGGAGTAATGAGATTCGGGAAGAAAGGAAAGCTTAGTCCGAGGTATGTTGGCTCATATGAGATTGTAAATAGAGTGGGTAATGTGGTGTATCGCCTAGACCTACCTTCAAACCTATAGGGAGTTCATCCAATATTTCATGTGTCCATGCTATGGAAGTATCTTCCTGATCCTTCTCATGTCATTTAATCCTAAGAAGTTCATTTTGATGAAACTCTCACCTATGAAGAGGTGCCAGTAGCTATTCTTGGTAGAAAAGTCAAGAAATTACGCACTAAGAAAATTCCTACTGTCAAAGTTCTTTGGAGAAATCATTCACACGAGGAAGCTACGTGGGAGGCAGAAGATGAAATGTGGATAAAATATCCACATTTGTTTGAAACCTGACGTAAGATTTTACTTCGAATGACCGAATTATTTTAATGGGGTAAAATGTAATACCCATCAATTTTAGAGTATAATACGTTTGAGAGTATTTTGAAATTTCACAACGTTATTTTAGTTATTTATTTTAGTCATTTTAATTTTCATATTTACTTGTTCTCTTTGAATATTATTTATAAAAATCAAGTTAAATAACTAGACTAGATATTCTTAATGTTGTGTGACTTATTTCTATAAACAGTGGAATTTGTGAAAAAAAGCATTGAATTTAATTAATTGAAGAATTAATTAAGGTATTTTATATGTTGGGTCAAATGTATTTGGACAATGGGTATGAATACCCATTGGGTTATCTAATTAATCCACTTCACCATTTTAAGTTTTTAGTTCTCTCTCTCTTCTTCTTCATTTCACTCTCTCGCTTCTTCTTCATTTCACTCTCTCGCATCAAGTTCTTTCAACCTTCAAGCTTCCCCTCTCAATTCTTCTTTTGATTTGGTGTTTTTTTTTGGAAATCGTTCGGTTCAAAAGCCTAGTAAAGATCAAAGGTAATCTTTAATCTCATTATTTTTCTCAAATTTCAGTTTATATGAAAGATTAGAGTATATTTTGTTCTTGAAGATTTTGATAATAATTCATAGATTTGAGTTGTTTTGGCGGTTTTTGAGTTAAGATTGAGTTAAAGTAAGCTAGGAGAGATGAAATTTTGGTTTAGAAACAAAGAATTATAAGATGAAAAATTTTGAAAGATTTTCTGCAAATTCGAAGTTACTGTAGCAACTGGAAAATCTAAAAATTTTCGAGTTTATTATAGCAGTTACTGTAGTGTCGACAATCAACGGTACTGTAACGGTCAACGTACTGTAGCAAACCGTCACTGTAGTGAATCGTTATTGTAGGAAACCGTAAATTGTAGTGAACCATAACTGTAGCAAACCGTAACTGTAGTGAACTGTTACTGTAGCTACGTTGACCGTTGACTGTTACTATAGCAATCAGAAAATATTGCATATTTTCATGATTTCGTTCCCTTTCTTATTTTTCCTTGTGATACCTTTTACTAGGAAATTTTCCTACACAAATTCTAGTGTGGAACAAGGTAAATTTGGACAAATATCAAGGTAAGTGAATAACCTTGCTAAGCTAGTTTGATGTTATTAGTCAAAGTGCAATATAAGTCTCATTTACAATATTATTTGGATATTAAGCAATCAATCTGTCAGATGACAATATATGATGATTGGTATATTATTTTTTTTACAGAAATTCAAAGGAATAAAAATATGTATAAATTAATTTATTTCATGATAATTGTCTGTGATAAATTCTCACTATTTTGTTGATGAGCAAAGATCTACGGGATCTAATACATGAGTTTAAAAGGGTTAGAGTCTCATACTACTCACTGTATATCTATGAAATTTTATGCATGAGTTTGAAAGGGTTAGAGTCCCATACTACTCGGTGCATATAGATGAAATCATAAATATGACTTTAAAAGGGTTAGAGTCTCATACTACTCAGTGTACATCTATGAAATCTTATTCACGAGTTTGAAAGGGTTAGAGTCTCATACTACTCGATGTATAAGACAATTGATTGTATGAGTAAATGTGGTATTTGTACTTTTGATATGTTATACAGTACAGTTATTTACTTACTGGGTTTTTAAATAAACTCACACTCCCTATGATTATCTTTTCAGATACAATAAATGAAGAAAAAGAGTATCCGATTGAAGATTAAAAGCTCCTTGAAGTTATTCTCTATTTCTGTCTGGTGGGGTACCTGTACTGATTAATGTAAATAGTAGGAACGCTTTGTATTTTCTATAGGTCTCCTAGACTTGCGATGAGATAAATACATCAGATTATGTATGCCTATATTTGTTATTAGATGATTATAATGCTGTTGTGTGGAATGAATGATAAAGGTTGAATGTAAAACCTTACAGAATATATGTGAATAACTCATATTTGAAGTTTTTCCTACAAATAATATCTTTACACATGTTCAATTTTTTTTGAGATGTGACATATAAGGTAATTTTTCCACTTTTTATAGTTGAAATAGTTCATTCTATTTATGGTTGTTTATTTATTTTAAAATATCTCTGATATAAGTAAGTAATACTTTATTCTCAGGATTTTAATTCCACTACTGAAGAGTCTGAAGTTGGAACTAATTCAGAGCTAATAATACCTATCAAACAAGTATTAAATGAGCAATTTGCTAGTGTTGAAGACGATGACAATATAAATTATCAACTATCATCAAATGCAAGCAAAAGAATTAAGATTGAGCATGATAATGTAAGAAATGAAAATGTGGACAATAGTCTATTTGATCAACTGGGTGACAATATTCAGAGACAAAGCAATTTTGCTAAGTCATTTGAATTTGGTATAGATGTTGTTGCAAACAATAATACTGGGAAGAAAGTAGCAGAAGGTAATAATTAGTGTCTTTGATAAAATGATTTTTGCTATTTATGTTGTTTCAGTTAAACAAAGATGTCTTATTTTTGGAGTATTGTTTTATTTTTGATTACATTATTTTGAATATTTAATTTGCAAAGTTTTCGATTGAAATTTATTTTATAAGATGTTCCTCAAATTAAATTTTTCCTATTTTAGATTTTCATTTAAATTTTTTTCCATATTTAATATACTTAAATGTCTCATATGATATTAAAGTTATATTTTAGAATGCAGTATGAATAAATTAATAGTAATTTCATATTGAATGCAAAATATATGAATCTTATTTGTCAACACTTCATGTTTGGTGTAATTAGTAATGACTTACAATTACAATTGCCTGCTAATTTGAAATTACAATATCATATTTCCAATCAAATGTTTTCTTCCATATTAAAAGTAACTAAATATTTCTTTACAATACTTGTAAATTTTTTATTTTTAGGATATAGTGAGAACAAATTAATAAAATATTAATAAAATTAATAGTAATATTAATTTCATAATTAATACAGATTATAGGAAATTTTCACAGACTTGTCACTGTTATACTTAATGTAAATAGTAATGACCTATAAGTGTCTATTAATTCAAACTTAAATATTTCTTTTCATAACAAATGTTTGTCACAGATTTGTCAACCATACAACGACCTATAAATTATAAATATTTTTTTTCATATTGAAAGTAATTAAATGTCTCTTGTAGTAATTAAATTCTCCTAAATTTAGAAAAATTTATATTCAAGGTTAGAAAATTACATAATTATATGTAATATCAGGATAAAAATTACCCAATTAACAATTTTAAATTTTTCTATATGATAATTTTTAATCTGTATATAAATCAAAGTCACATATTCATTCTTAAATTCGATTAGAGAATTTAATAAGATTATTTCATTATGACATTTTATTGGAATGTAATCAAATTAACCTTACAGTACCCTAAAATTGGAAGGTCATAAAATTTAAATTTAATTCAGAAACTTTCAGTAGTTAGTTTGTATCTAGCAAGTCCGATCTTTACACATAGACAATTATATATGGCACTTTCAAGAGTAAGGAGTAGAAATGGTTTTAAAATTTTGATTGTTGACAAAGATGATAATTATACCACAATAACATCAAATGTAGTATACAAATAAGTTTTTAATAATTTGTGTTGAAATAAATAAATATCTAAATTTAAATATATATTATGTCTATATGTTGATGAAATATCTGTACATTACACGATTTGATACACTAGTTATTTATTAAATTATTTAGACCGGCTGTCATTTTTTATTTCAAGAAAAAAAATCCAGCGGTCAATTGTAATTTTGTGACTTAATTAAGGATTGGACCAAACTTTGACCAAAAATCAAAGGTGTCTAATTAATTTAGGTCTATGTGTAACGGCCAGTTAATGGCTCAACTCATCGATCAAATGTAGACTTGACTTAGCCCACGTTTAATTAAATTGCATATCAATAAATAATATTTAGATTAAAAAATTCTTTATGAATTTGATAATTTAAATAAATAGTATTTTTTATAAAAATGTTAAAAATAGATAAATTGTGGTCAGTTTTATTTTTAAATGTAATGTTATTGCTGTTGAAATGTCACATTTTGATTACATTTAATTTATAGAATAAAGGAGAAAAAATGCATCACTAGGAAAAAAAAACTGAAATTATCTGTAGTAACAATGTTAGGTCTAGTGGAATGAGTTAATTTTTCACAAAATAACAAATAAAAGTTTGAATTTCCAAGAAATACTTACATTTAGTGTCAACTATCCAATAGTGCTTCAACTAGACTGTCTCCATAGGAGAATATTTGTGAGAAACTTTAAAAAAAAAAGTAAAAGTATTTTTTACATCCCTAACGTTTACACCAAATTTTAGTTTTGTCCTTAATTTTTTTTAATCAATTATGTCCTACATGTTTTATTTTTGTTTCAAATCTACCATTTTTACTAATGTTGTATATTCCCATAATTAAAAATGTTGATTGAGCAGTTAGAAAATTTGAAAAGTTTGAAACAAAAAAAATATAAGACATAAGTGACGCAAAAAAAATAGTTAAGGATGTAGAAATGATAAGTTTCAATATTAGTATATATATAGTATTATATTACTTTGTCACTAATTAATATATGTGTATATATATATATATATATATAATGATAAAAAAATTTGTCACTAAATTATTGGCGAAATGTAATGGCAAAAAAATTCGTCCCAAAATGTGAGAATTAGTGATAAATTTGATTGATCCTAAAATTTGTCATTAAATCTTATATTTTGTGATGAATTTAATAACAGATTGAAATCTATCTCTATTTAGTGAGAATTTTTGTGATGGATTTCAATCTATCCTAAATTCCAAGGTTTTAGAAAATTTCATCACTATCATAATTGACAAAACTAGCATCGAATTTTAATTAATCACGAAAAATTGCTGACTTTTTTTTTTCCCTTCTAATGGTGATTTGTGCGGACCAAATATCTCTTAATGCCTTGCCAATCAGCTGAGGTTTCACTGCTAAAGATGTTTTTCAAGAATGTAACACCATGGTTTAGGATTTCTTCGTGATTTGTGAGCCATCGTCCTCTTTCATCTTGAATCATGTGAATTTAATTTTTCCTTCTTCTATTACTAACTATACAGGCCAAAAGTATATTTACATTAAAATTTTAAAATTAAACAAATTAATGGATAATTGATATGACCTATATGATATAAGGACCAAATCAATTAAACCTTGAAGGTCTAAAACTTGATGCTTTACTTGATTTAAGTTTTTTTTCTTATCCCAAATAATAAGAGCATGTTTGTTTGCACATTTCTTTTTTATTGCCTACGTTTACTGTTGAAGCTAACTGCATTTCCAAGAATCTAAGAAGTTTGGGTGGATGTATATGTGGCCCACGTTAGCCTTCAACCCAGGGTCGTGCCTAAAGAATTCGGGGTCAAAGGCAAAATTATTAGAAAAACTTAATATAATATAAATAAATAATCTTTATATTATTTTTCTGGCCTTCTAGCTGCAAAATCATTTATCGAAATTTTATAATCTAGTAATTCTAGCATTTTACTTTCAATAGATAATATGACTAACACATTCAATATATCTTGTAACATTTTTTTATCCAAGATAGGATTTAAGCAATTGTAATTTTGAAAAATTTCTTTTAACAGTAGCAATCGTTACAGGTATTGTTAATAATATTCTATAAGTAATGCATATATTTGGAAAAGAATCTAATCTTTTGATATAACTTAATATTTCTATTGGAGTATTAATTTCTTTTGTTAATATTTCTCTCAATACTTTTAATTCTAAAAATAAATCAAAACCATCAATATCACAATGTTCACTAAATTTTAAAAAGAAATTCAAGGTTAATAAATTTTTCTGTAATTCATCCTCATCTGGGGTTTTAAATTTTTTGGATTCAAATAAAAAACCAAAAATGGTATCATAGTGTAAAAATTGTTCAAATCTAATCTAAATAGAAGAAATAGATTGATCTAATATGTATATAAAATTATAAAAAATAAAATAAAATAAAAAGAAACAATAAAAAATATAAATAAATAGATTGTGCAACATAAATAGAAAAAGTGATGGACTAACAAAACCTGGAGACAGAGAATTGCACGTTGATATTATGTATTATATTGCAATAATTTCAAGTTAGCTATCTGCCTATCTCCTTTGAGAATTCAGTCAAAAAATGAAGAAAAAAAAAGGAAGAGGAGGAAGACGTGTGTGACAGAGGAAAAAAATTTTGAGAAGGCAAGAAGAAGAAGAAGAGCTGGTGATACATTGATAAGACGAGAGATAGAGACGATATATGATATACTAATCTGATATATGTAGCTGTGTAAGTGGAGAAATTATTTTTATATTTCTGTGCTTTAATTCTTTTGACAAAGCTTGCTAATACCTATTACCTATGCACTTTTTTCAAAGTGTGATGATTCTTATTAGCTGGCATCACAACTTTCAAGATTACATACTAGCTGTCAAGTCCATTCACTTCTTTTTATTTTTAAATTTTTAAATACACTATTGGGCATTAAATTAAAGCATAAACTAATTGGGGTTCTAAGGCAACAAAGGGGGCCTAAGGCAACTGCCTTAGTTGCCTTACCCAAAACATGGCCTTGCTACAACCTAGTTTCATTGCTCTGTAACCTCGTTAGATTCACAGTGACAATATGAAGCTTCTCCAACAACTTGAGCGTGGTTGGCATGGGGTATTATCAATATATTCAATTCTACCATTGCCTTGCGTGTGTGTTTGGTGTATCTTTAAAATAAAGTGATCTTCATTCTATGTGTGCGCCATTCTCCTTACACTCATAGCCAAGAGGGAGAAAGAGAGAAAGAAAGAAAGAAAGAAAGAGAGAGAAAATTTTGCTCTATTTTCAAGTGTAAAAACAGAGGAAATTTTGAGAGAAAACCAATGAGAGAACTCAACCATTTGAGTCCGAAAGTTTCTGGGAATTTAAGGAGAAATTCTTGTGAGCATAAGGGTGAAGTTTCAGCTATTTTTCTATCAAAAAACGAGAGGAAAAGGATGAAATCGAAAAACAAAGCACTTAACGTGAAAAGTGAGTTTTTCAATTTTAAAACTTGATTTTTGATTCATTTTCTTTCATAATTATGGTCTAAAATGATATAATGAATCTTTAATCCAGTTAAAACAAATTTTGGGTTGATTCGGATGCCAAAACAAGGAGAAAAAAAAAAGAGAAAAACCAATCAAAAATCTATGATAGTAAACCGTAGGGACTAAACTGTAAAAATTGAAAAGTTTACTAGGATTTATTTAATTTGAAACAACATATATTCTTAATTTAGGGACGTAGATGAAGTGAAATATGAGCTCAAATCAAGCAAAGGACGAAAGGAAAATTTTGACCATGTACCTAAGTGTATAAACAAAAATATTTTTGGTAAATGTTGGAATTTAAGCAAAAATTTAGTTTAAACTTATGGACTGGATAAAGAGGGACTGAACTGAAAGTTAATTTAAAACTAATATACCAAGTGAAAAACTAATTTATTTTAATTTAATTAGTATATATATATATATATATATATATACACGAAATTAACATATCTATATTATGTATATTTATATTATATTATATATCTACATTATGTAAATATTCGTGTATATATATATATACGAAATTAATTATATATATGTATATGATAATTTAATTAAATTAAGTTATTTATATGTATATATATTTTATACATGAATATATATCTATTTAACTAATTAATTATACGCAAGTATACTTTAATTAATTTGGACCGTATATGAAACTTAATTATATTTTTATGGAAGATTATAAGAAAATTGATGAAATCATTGCATGAAAATAAGAAAATTTATTAGAAGATAAGTTATACTAAATTTAGAATATTAAATAAAATTATAAATAAAGATTATTAGATTTAAAAAATTATTCTAATATGCAAAATAAAAAAAAATTAATTAATTAGAGATCTCTAATTTATTGTGAGTAATTAGTGATTAATTAAATTTTTAATTAGTAATTACAAAATAAAAAATTAATTTATTAATTAAAAATGAGTCATTAGTGATTAATTTGTAATGTAAGACAAATAAACAAAAAAAAT
Organism: Biancaea sappan; assembly: GCA_037074585.1. Lineage (NCBI taxonomy): Eukaryota > Viridiplantae > Streptophyta > Magnoliopsida > Fabales > Fabaceae > Biancaea > Biancaea sappan. The sequence goes on along the minus strand of CM073493.1, from coordinate 74,408,558 downwards.
TAAATTTTCTTTAAATAAATGATAATAAATAATAATGGTACATCAAAAAATTAAATAAAAAATTTATGTACTTTCTGGTAGTTATACATCCTAAAATCACATTTGCAAACCAATATCTAAACATCATGTTCTGCCGCAAACTAAGTTTTACTGCCTCAAACCACGTTTGTCCATTTTTCTCGTAAACATAAAACTCGTTCACTTAAACATAGGTTTACTCTAATCACGTTCACTTAAACCTAGTTTGTCAAACCATATTTCCCCCACCAGTTTCCCAAACACATAATAATTTGGAACCTAAATCTATCAAATTTGGTCAAAGTATTTATGGCTCAACTTAACCTACAAGCACACTTAGGGCATTTTCACTTAAAAATAAAATGGGCTTGAAAACGTATTTGATTGAGTTTAATGAAAATGTTTTCTAAAAAAATATTTTTTTAAAATATACCCAAATCTAAATATATTAAAAAAAATATTTTTAATATTTCAAGAAATAAAGACTGAAAATAAAAATAAAAAATATTTTAACAAATCAAACAAACCCCTATGTTTCATGGTGAATCTTACACTAAACAGACCATGGTGAATCTTATGCATCTATTTTACAACATTGACATTATATTCTATGAAATATTTTCCCATATTGGTGATGTCTTCTACAATTTAGATACACTTAACGTCCCTATAATTTTTGGCTTAGATAGATTTGGATATGAGAAATTGTTATAAACCTAAGAGAATATTGGCTATGGATCCTTTGTCTGGCCAAGTAGAATCATTCAATCATATAGACCTCACCTACCAATCTCAATTAGACAGGCCTTCTTGCTTACTTAGTCAAACAGGATGCTGGCCAAGCAAAAAAGGTGGACTCGAGAAAAATAATTTTTTAAAACATTTAATCTTTTAAAAAATAAATTAAGACATTTATAATTTTTTATGAACTAAATAACTATTGTAGTCTTTTTTTCTTGAGATTATTGTTCCATTTGATGTGGCGGAAAAACAATCTTTGTCCCAGATTTTTGTTTCTATACATTGAAATATTTTTTTTTAAAATTCAAACAATCACAATCATTCTAGTAGTGAAAATTAAGTTAATTAATTGAAATTTTTATCAACTATTAGGTAATGAATAACTCAAATTATAAGTCATTATCAACTAATGACAAATTCCTCATATCCTAACATCAATCAATCCAATTCAAATTCAAATCCAAGAACATTGCTTTGGAGATATCTATATTTTCTTCCTATTTAAGGATTGGGAGAATCAACTTTCATTGTCCCACATATTTATTATTTTGTGAGCATATTCACAGATATTGTGCTTCATACCTCTTCGTTTGTCCTTATCATACAAAGTTGAGAATCAAAATGCCTATCAAAACAGACTATTACATTACATTATTATTCAATGTAGGGAGTAATGAAACCGAATTCTCTATTGAACATTAGCGTTCAGTATCGTATGATTGGAGCAAAACAGATGGAACTCATATGAGTTTCATTCTAACTTTCTAGTATCAAACGATGTTGAGAAGCTTAGCACCCTGTTGGACGTCAACGTCCAACAAAAGTTCTAAGTTCCGGGAGTATTAAAGGGGTGCAACACTACTATTGAACTAACAAGTTTTTAACCAATTCAACTATTGTTTTTTTCCCCCTGAACCAATATATTTGATAACTTACAAGTTATTGATTAATTTGGTTCAATTAAGTATGATTACAAAAGTGTAAAACTCTCTTCATGAACAATACTCAAACCCTAGACATTACTTTTTTTAAAAAAAAAAGTGTCAACCTATTTGAATTAATTAATAATGATCAACCAGTAGTTTGTGATATCAATTTATTGGGTTATTTTAGACAGAAAAAACAAACTAACCAATTCAGATATATTTTCTCTTTTATGTCTAAAATGATAATTTTTTTGATACCTTCTTACCTTTTCATTATCTTTGTACTCTGTTATGGAAAATAAAGTTTTCTGATTTCCATTCTCTATAAGCATGCAAGAATTTCCATTCTTTATAAGGCAGAGAATATAGTTCCTTTTAATTAATTTAGTTCTAATAAACATTTTTAACTTTAAGAAAGACTTTAGTCTAATTTTACCAAACCTCATTAATTGCTTGAGTATTTTATTTTCGCCATTTTGTGTGGATGAGAAATCTGCATTAACATATAACTGTTCATTTTTCAATGATGTATGTGTTGCTGTCTTTATGTACATAATTGATTTATAAATCTCTAAACTAAAAAAATAATAATTAATTTATAATCAAGTGGAATTGAAATTTGAAAGTGATGGAAAATAAAAATATATCAAGGAGCAAGATATTAGGCTGCTTGTTAAAAGCATTAATGCATATCATGAAATCACAAACACACATACTTATGTATACATGCATATATAGATACACACACACATACATATATTTATATAGTAAAAATGGTATTTTATTTCTATTTTAAATTTTATTTTAATTTTTTATATTTCAAATATTTCATATTTTAACAAAGTTAACACCTCATTATCCTAAAGTTGACATAACATGCGTACTTGAATATTGATTGTATACAAAACAAAGTGATATATAAGATGTCAATTCTGTTAAAGTGGTTAATAGCTTTGACAACTATTATAAGAACTAGATCAGACCAGCTGGTTTAATCAGTTGGACCAAAAACTAGCCAGAGCTCTAGTCCGCAATAACCCTTAAAACCAACCAGTGATCAAACTGGTCAACTTGAATTTTTCTATTTTAAATTTGTTAAATTTTGCTTATCTCATAGTCAGGTAATAAATAAATTATTATTACATATTAGCTAATTTTAGTGAAGATATCATTATATTGGTATTTTAAAGATTTGATATGAATAATATTATATTAATTAATAATATTTCCATGTTATTTGATCAATTTTTGTTGTAAACTTTTAATCGTGGATGTTGTTTTGTATAATTTGACATGAAATTTTATTTTTAATTGAATTTGTAAATTTATATTTAGTCTTTAATTATGTATATTATTTTTTAATATTTTAAAGTAAACTAGTTTAATCACGATCCGACCATTAATTCTTGAACTGGTGCTTCTCCTGGTTTAATGATCGGTCTGATTTTTAAAAACTTGGTTTTGACCTTAAAAAAAGACTGGAATAATGTAAATTTGTAACATAGAAAACCAATACGAAACATCTGAAATATAAATAACCAAAATGAAACGTAAAATAAACATAAAAGATCAAAATACAATTTTTGCCTATACATATTATAACTTGACACGTGTCAATTTTCTGCGGACACACGTATACGCTGTTTTTCTCTTTTTTAATGGGAAGATAGACAGTTTGGGCTTCTAAGAACTCGAGTTCTATTTAGTAGACAAGAGAAGTTTGTAAGTTCTGACTTTCTTTTCTGTACATTTTGCCCAAATATGTACTTTTCCCAACTCAGCATTTAATTCTTTCAAAAAATAGTTCACACACGTTTTATTTTGCAGTAAAGAACCTGATAGAAAAATTTTAAAATTTACATTTAAATCTAGTCCTTTCAAATAATCACCTCAGGTATGAAATTAATCAATTAAAGGTTAAGAAATGATAAGATCACATTTCATATTTTGTACCTTGCGTCATCTGCTATGAACTTCATCCTTGAATCAACTATTTTGCCTTCATCTTGAAACCTTGAAGGTGATACAACAATAACATCAACAAAGTCTTATCCCATTAGGTGGGAAATCTTAAAGATGATAACTCCAAAAAAATGGTTTCACATTTGTTAATTGTAGTTTGGGAGATAAGAGTATTGAAACCCTTCATTATATTAGACAGAGACCAATCAGTCTCACGTGGTTGACTGGTTGCTCTCTATCTAAGATTCAAAATTCATTTAAAAACTAATCAATCAACTGACACAAAGTACCCAGTTGATTGGTTGGTCTTTGCCAACCATTCCCTTCTACAAGTTTTTGCTATTTTTGTTCCACTTTGATCCCTTGCTTTGGCCTTTCTATAATTCCATGCATTCTCGTCAAATACCTATGAATTACTCATCATTCTTGTAGTAATTTCCATGCTAAATTCCTTCTATATTTGCACCATAGCACATGCTATACTGTCATATAATTTAAGCAGAATCCTTGACTAGTTCACACAACTGTCTACACAATATCACTGCTCAAAATCCCATACATGTATCACCCCACAAAATTACAGGAATCCAACTTGCTATTACAGATTTTCCTCATACATATTTACAAGTAATTCAATCAATAACATATGCTAAGGTATTTATCAACTTCGTCATGCTAGCTGTTCATTTCGCTATTCTAATCCCTGGAAATGGTTAGTTTACAAGAAAACTATGAGATATTATCTTAGTAGCTAGCACAATGTTCATGTAAAATCATGGTACTATTTCTAGCATAAAAACATGATGGTACCATCATCATTGTGCAAATTGTATATACTGGCTTTTAGTTCACAAATCACATGAACAAGCAACCAGTGGTATTTTCACAGAAAATATCATTGATATAAACCAAGCATGTTTTTATGAAAGGTAAGCTAGCTACCTTAATCATGAATTTCAAGTTTAAAGTTGGTTAATTCTCTGAGTTCCTAGCTTTCCTTCAGATGTCTGCTTCTTTCTCTCTCTCTATTCTAGCCTCCTTTGTTCTTCGTCCCTTTACTGCTAATTACTTTACAATTAAATTCTACTCCATAGAAATGTAAATCATAGCTAAGATTCACGTTTCTACTTACCTCAGATCTACCAAAATCAGTTTCACTGAGTTTCAATCTCAGTATGCAAGTCACAACATCTCTCTCACTCTCTCTCTCTCTCTCTCTCTCTTCATGCTCTGTTTTCTGATAAACTTCTTTCTCTTACCATCTAATCCATTTATATGCCATTAAAATCGTCCCTCTCTTTCCATTTTTACCCCTAATATCAGCCTCTAGCTGTCTACACCAAAGGGGCATAATAGTCCTTTTACTACCAATTTTAAGCCACCTGTCACGGCCAATGCCAAAACTGGAGCCTTGGCAGTCGACTAGTTCCCTTTAGCTGGTCCACTCTGAGATTGGGATTTTCTAGGTTTTTGAGTTTAGCCAATCAACTGTTTCACCCGACAGTCGATTGTCCACTTTTAGATTTCAGATTTTCTAGGTCCTGCACCCTCCGGTCAATTGCTACCCTTACATAGTTAGGGTATGTTTACTTCCATGTCGCATTTCAAATTCTGTGGTTTACTATTGTAGCAAACCACAATTTTTGGAATCATGGATGTTTAGGAATGGAATCATGCAATCCACATTAGGCTCTATCCTAGTTTACTACTCAGGAACGTGGGTAGCTCTGAAACACCATGGACCCTGCTTTTGCGAACAACCCAACGTGGTTAGTGTGGAGAATTGATTCAAAAATCATTTCTACCCTTGTCAAAACTAGCCATAGATGATAGAAACATAAAACGAGTCCCGAAAGAAGCTATTATGATTCTGTGTGTGTTTGGTGTTTTATCTATGCAGGCTTAAAAAAAATTATACCCTAACATAAAGCGAGTCCCGAAAGAAGCTATTATGATTCTGTGTGTGTTTGGTGTTTTATCTATGCAGGCTTAAAAAAAATTATACCCTTTTTGGTAATTATACATCCTAAAACCACGTTGACAGATCAACATCCAAACATCCTATTCTGACCCAAACCAAATTTCACTGTCTCAAATCCTATTTGACTAATTTGCTCCCAACATAAAACCTGTTCACTTAAATATAAATTTACTTCAACTACGTTCAATTAAACCTAGTTTGCTACACCACGTTTCTCCCACCTGGTTCCCAAACACACACTCAATTGGTCACCCTTTGTTTCAGTTTCTCTTGTCTTTAAATTACTTAATTCACTTTCTAAATTTCCTCCTTCATATCTTTTCTTAGGGACTTTCTCAAGATAAATTACTTAACTCCTACTCCTTTTAGCTTTGCTTTTCATAAGTGCAATAATATCATTTTTTAACTATGCAACAATTTTCTTTTTCCACCATAAGCCTATCGTTTAAACAGTTAGATTAATGGCACTTTTATTTATATTTTGTTCAGGGGGCGAATACTATTCTAGTTGTTGCTTGTTGGTTTTAGTCACTTTATCTGGTTGTTTTGGATTTTATGAAATATGACTTAACTTGGGATTTCTTATAATAGATGAAGCTAAGTTGTTATTATAGGATGTATAATTTTTTGGGTCTAGCTTTGATACATTCTGAGTTATGTCAATTCACTGGAAAAGAGATTTGGTGTTTCAAATAATTTCTCTCCAACTATATCATTTGTATATTTTAATTCAAAAGAAGTATATATTACTTGGAAACAGCATAAGTATATATGGGACGAAATTTTAATAAACATGTAGAAAATAGTTTCGTAACTAAAATAGAATAATGGAGGACTTAAAAGTAAAAACAATAAAGGACATGGACAAATAGATATATGGAGAAAATTAATTGCATAAACTTTGAAATAAAAATGAGTCTAAACTATATTTTTCTCTTTTGAGAGATGCCTAGATTATATGATGCACTACTATGGAACACTTTGTTAGCTAATACTACGTATCTATTTTGACCAAATATCCTTATATTTATTATTTTTATAATATGATAAGTATTAAAAGTATTTGATCAATAAAAAATGAAAGTTTTTCAAATTTATAATTTTGAACACAAATAGATAATATTGAAATAAAAGTTTAATAAATGCATTTGCTAATATAATTATGTTTTTAATAAAATAAATTAAGTATTACTATTGCAATATATTTTGATTTAATCTGGATGTATAATTTGGATATCTTTTGAGGAGGAAATATTTACTTGAAGAATTAAAATATCATATTATGGACAAAGTGTTTACTCCATCCTTGTCCTCTTCGTGCATTGAGAGGTGACTTCCACTCATTGTTCTACCCCACTCTTCCAAATTTTCTTCGTGAATGAAATGCCATCCACACTGTATTGAGAGTGTTCCTTCAAATCTTCGATTCATTGTATGATGACCATAGAAATCTCAACGAAGCTGGTTGCATTGCATTGATGATTCCATACTAATTCCCTGAAACGAGATCCAAATACAAGGGGACCAACCCTCAGAGTATTTTGTTCGGCCATTGTGACATTCAACACTTACAAAAATATTAGTAAAATAATTAAGGAGGAAAACCAAAACCATTTTGTTTGGCCTGAGGCACAAAGCACCACACACATCCTAACCATTCACATTGAGGGACATCTATTATAATTGAACATGTTCTATCCTTATGTAGAGTAATATTCTTTTGGTTCTTGATCCAAGATGGCATTTCGCTCCTCGGAGTTGTAACTAAAAGTTTTCGATCTTGAGCATGTTGGCCACCTTATAACAAAGAAATAAGTCATGCACATGTTATATATAATTAATTAACAAGAAAAGATGCATAGATAATAGATGGATATATAAACAAATATACATGTGTACCTGATAAAATGAAGAAAAAAGATGTGATAATTGTTGGTATGACAAAGGTTCCATTGAAGTACACTCATATGCTACTAGTTCACATAAATTTGGTGAAAGGTGTGGCAAGGACTGAAGCCTTGGGCAAGAATGCAAATAAAGATTTTCTAGTTGCAAAAGATTAGAAATGCAGGTAGTAGGTAGATTCACAAAATTATTCCCACTAAGATCTAATTCCCACAATAATGATAATCCACTGAGATCATCAGGAATGAGTCCTTCATCAATATTGTAGTAGCTTAAATTTAATTCTATCAATGATTTCAGATTGAAGATAGAAGGAGGCAACATTAAGCCCTTATAGGAAATTGATGCCTCTGAAATATCTTGCTCAAAGGAAGAGGCAAGATATATGTTGAGTTGGATGTTGGGCCCTTTACGTTGATGAAATGATAACGCCTTAAGTTTTTCTAATTGACCTATTGAAGAAGGTACTTTTGTTATAGTTGTTCCACTCGCATTGATCTCTTCTAAGGCTTTATATTCATTCAAGTTTTCTGTTAGTTTAGAAAATTTTGAGCAGCCAGAAATATCAAGAATCTTAAAATGTTTCAAATTGCCAATAGTATGTGGAAGGCAAACAAGATTTTTGCAACCTTTTAATTTGAGAACTTTCATACTAGTCAAGAATCCAAGTGAGTCAGGAAGCTTTACTGTACCAGTCTCTTGCAAATCAAGTATTTCCAAATTTTTCATATTTTCTCCAAATTATGGAAGCTTTTTAACTTGAGTGCACCCAAAGAGATCAAATTCTTTCAAAGAATCCATTTCAAATTTTCTTGGAAGGAATTTAAGATTTTTGTAGCCTTTCAATTTTACTACGAGAAGACTTTTTAGCTGTCCAAGGGAAGAATGAACCTCAACAAGGCTAATGCAATCTTCAAGAATTAATCTTTCTAGATTTGGAATTCCAACAAAATTTGGAGTCTTGAACAAGCAATTGGAATGGCTCAAATCCATAAACTTCAAGTTTTCAAAACACTAATCAAACAAAAGATAGGTGAGTCAATTGTTTAAAAACACTTTGGACCAAAATAATCAATTAATTATCCATATAAGCATGCTTGAAGTATCTTACTTGTTTACCATCCCAAAGTTGCTTTATTTTGCTATGACGCATTTGGAGATAAGTAAGTTCATCAAGTTGGGTTCCAAGTAGAAGATCTTCTAAAGGATATGCATTGCATTGAAGAAATCTTAAAGCACTCGAAAGGCATTTGAGACCATAAGGAAGGTTCAAATTACATCTTATAAGGAGTAATCAAAGATTAATCATATTTGATAATGCTTCACGATCGTAATATGTTATATTTGAATTGAAGGGCAGAACTATTCCTTGTGTCATTTCAATTCCCTGATATGCATTGTTACATAATTACAATCAGAATAAAATGAGAAATGAGAAGGAGATACATAAGGCATATAAAAATTTAGTAAAAAATTTAAATTATTGTAACAACATTAGTATTTCTCAAATAGAAAATTTAACTTACTGTATTTTTTTTAACACTTTATCAATGTCCTTGGGAGACCACAATCTACTACGCTTTCCCGGAGCATTTGGAGATTCTTGAAAAACAATACTCCTACCCATTTCTTGAATTAAATCATGCATACCTATGTACGTGCTGTCACAAATCACAGTTTCATTTAGCAAAGACTTTTCAACAAGAAGTTCTATACCAATTGTCGGATGAAGACCACAATATTCCAATATTAGTGTTACTGCGTCTTTGTTGACCCTTGATTCAAAAAAACATGCAATGTCTAGGAATATTGTCTTTTCAGTATTACCTAGTCCATCATAACTTATTCTAAGTATCTTATGAATATCACGATTTGGATCTTGCTTCAACATGTCCAAAGTATCTTCCCATTGAGCTACACTTCTTCCACAAAGAAAAGAACCTAAAACTAAGAGTGCCAAGGGAAGGCCACCTGCATATTTAGTCATAGATTTAGACAATGCCAAATAACCTTCTCTAGGTTGATCTCTTCTAAATGCTTCTTCTGAAAAGAGTTGAAGGGATTCTTCTTCATTCAAGATATCAACCTTGTATATTTCACACACTCTATGTGATTTTAGTAAGTGCATATTCCTAGTTGTAATAATTACTCTACTCCCTACACCAAACCACTCTTGGCTTTCTACCAAATTCCCTAATTGACAAATAGAACTTACATAATCAAGGACAAGGAGAACCTTTTTATTATAACAGAGGTTTTGGATTGTCTTCTTTCCTTCATATGTATCCTCAATAACCATACCGTTTACTTTGAGATGTGAAAGAAGTTTTCTTTCTAATTGAACAAGGCCATCATTTCTTTCGGAAACTTTCCTAACATTGCTAAGAAAGCAATAGATCTCAAATTGGTCAAGAAGTCTCTCGTAGATAACTCTAGCCAAAGTTGTCTTACCAACACCGCCCATGGCCCATATTCCCAGAAAGCAAACATCGTCTAACCCTATCCCTAAGAGTGAACCAATTGCATCTATCTTCAAGTCAATTCCAACTAGTTTAGCATCATAAGATGGTAATTTAGAACGTAATTTTCCCCATAACACTTCAACCACCTTTTCAATAAGTTATGCTTCCAACCTATAAAGTACACCAGAAATAAATAATCATCTTGGCATGAGTTTGATACACATCATAAATTAGCATGAAATAATCAATAAAGAGAATATAATATTTGGTTAATTTATTTAATTAAAACTAGAACAGGAAGTTAACTAATAAAAATATGAAAACTATGTTATATAATATACTCAATAAACACTTACTGATCTTTAGAATTCCAACCAGATAAGTTAGCAACTTCTGTTAAAGAATCTCTCCATTTTTGAACATTCTCTTTGTCTTCTCTAAACCTCTCCGCATGCTTAATGAAAGCTTGGGCAAAACTTCCTTTTTGGTGTCTTACATCAGATAGATCTACACCATAAAAAATGGGGGAAACTTGTTGATCCACTTCTTTTCTTGAGGCAATAATTTTTTGGAGCTCATCTAGGCACCATGAAGAAGAGGCATAATTTTCAAAGAGAACAACAATTGCAAAGAGAGAACCCTCAATTGCTTGAAGGAGTTTCTGCGAGATGACTTCTCCTTTCTCAACTTCTTCATCATCCCTAAAAACTTTGATTCCTTTCCCACATAGTGTTACATATAGATGGTCTGTAAAACCTTTACAAGTATCTTCACCCCTAAAACTCAAGAAAACATGAAAATTCCATTTTGGAATTGAATTTGAAGTAGAAGAGCTTGAGGAAGATGCTTTGTGGACAGTAAGTGCCATCGGAAGATTTTGGCTTAAGTGCCATCGGAAGATTTTGGCCTTCTAATGAGTTTATGCTTACAAAGCAATTTGAAACACAATATGGAACTGATAACTATATAAAAAAACAAACCATATCAGTTGCTAAAAAAAAAAAACAAATCAAATATCAAAAGAAAATAATGGAAATTAGGTACAGAAAAATGGAGCAAGGTCTGTAGTTCATACTTTGCCTATAACTGAGAATGCCAAGAAAATCATTTTGGTGTTATAAGCACTTTGCTGTTGATGGTGAGACAATTTCGAAGAAAACAAGAAAAAAGAGTAAATGGATTCAAAAATATTGCAGTGTGCAAAATGAGTACGAAATGGAAAAGCAAGACTTGCAGGGTGTGTATGCGTGTGGTCCCCACTTCGCTATTTTCCACGTACGCTTTTTGTGTTTGGAAATAATTAAATGGTTGTCTAGTTTCAAGGAAAAGAAAGGGCAGGGGAGGTGGAGGGAAAATTAAATAAATCTCGTGGAAAATTGAAAAGTCTATCATTCAAACCATTTCTATCAACATTTTTTTTTTACTAAATGTTAAATTTTGAATGAGCTATTTATTGAAATTTAAAATCAATTATTAATTTAGTTTTTAAAAGATAATAATTTTTTATTAAGTCCTTGAAAGTATTTCAATTTAATTTTTGAAAGAATGTATTCATCTCATTTTTGTTTTTCTATTTGTTTAATAAACTTTTGATAATAAAAATATTCAGATTTAACAATGGTACAATTTTTTTATTTAACAACGAAAATAATCAAATTGAAACAAATATAATTCTCTTGAGACTATCAAAGTGAAAAAACTATAACTTTTCATGAATTGAATCAATAATTTACTCTAAAGTTTAAATGACAAAGATTATTGAGCTAAACATTCAGATTTGCTCATTTCAACCACTATGTCAATTTTCAAGTTACAATTATTGAATTTTTATATCGTGGAAAATAGCACAAGCATATTTCTTTTAGCAAGCAGTGAGTAATTAAGACAGTGTTCTCATTTTCTGTGTGAAAGAAAATTGTGGGATAAGATATTATTAAGATTTTAAAGGAATTAAATTTGGGATTCCACCATGCCCAACGACTTCAAAACCAAAGAGACTAGGACATCATCAAACCAACAACTTAATGACTTGCATAGTTTGTATTAAGGACTTCAAGTTGATTCTACCATGCCCAACGAATTCAAAACCAAAGAGACTAGAACGTCCTCAAACCAATGAATGAGTTCTGAGCTTTGGAAAGGTTTACAGAAAGAGTCATAAAGACATTACCTTTGATGCAGACAACGCAACTGCTTATGGACAATCAAATACAATCAAATGCGTGTGGTCCCTACTGTGCGTGTACTTTAACTTTCAAGAAAGGTGGGGACCGGGGTGCCTCCTCTTTACGTAAGAAGAGCAAACTATTTTGCGAGTTAGTCACGATTTTAATTGTGGTAAAAGAAGAAAATCATGGCAAAAAAAAATTCGTTGCTGAAAGTGGAAACCGTGATAAATTTTTTGCCACAACTTTCACTTTTAGTAACGATTTTTTCTTTCACCACGGTTTTAACCGTGGCTAAAATTATTAGCTACAGTTAAAACTGTGGCTAGCTCACAAAGTAGCATATTCTTCTTATGCGAAGAGTAGGCACTCCCAATTCGAATAGTGGAGGCAAGATGAGTAGAAAATAAATGTTTGTGTAAAATTAAAAACACATTGATTCCTGCACATATATATTTTATGTGTTTTTAAAATGTATGGCAAGTCACGTTAGATTGATGTTCATGATGATATGAAAATTTATGTTGAATTGAGTTGAACAATGTAAACAAAAATTTTATAATATCATATAATATTAAAACTATAACAATCAAATATTCAAAAATATATTATTTTTAATTTGTTGCAATTTATTAATTTAATTATAAATACTTGTATTTTTTTTAATTAAACATGAGATTTGTGTTACCTTTTTATTGAAATTGATCTTCTATATAATCACAATATACATACCGAAACAAGATTCACTAATATATACATATATGGCAATTTGGACTCAAAAAGTCTAGCCTAGCTAGCTTAAAATTAAACATTGAATGATATATTTATCTTTTCCTTACATGCTCATTTCTAGGGGTGAGCATGGGGTCAGGTTGAGGGAAAATCTAAACCCAAATCGATTAAATATAGGCGAATCAGGTAGAGTTCGTCAATTTTGAAAGTTGGACTTGAGTTTGGGTTGGTTCAAGTCGAGTTAGATGCGTTGCTTTTTTTTTAAAAAAAAAAATTATCTCTCTCACTCTCTGAGCAATCCAAGCATGAAGAAGAAGAACCCTTTGGCTTTGGAATTGGGTATTTAGATTCGCTCAAGCAGCTAGAGTGCTAGAGGGAATCCAAATGGTAAAATGGTCTCTCTTTTTTTTTTCCCCAAGCTTTTAGTCTCTCGTATGATTCCCTCCAGCATTCCAGCCGCTGGAGGAAATCCAAATCTTGGATTCGGAACATAGCTTCAAACTTTGAAAACAAGAACATAGAAACAAAATAACAATGCAAAAAATTTTAGATTTGTCTCAAAAAATACAATATATTGAAAAAGAAAATAAAAGGATTTGTTGTTGATATATCAAAGAGGGAAGGAGGCAACAATACAAGGACTAAGACAGAAAGAAAGGATTTGTACAAACCAAAACCCAGATGCAACCAAAGATATGAACTAGAAACTAGTGCTAAGTCTTATATCGATGAGGGATCAAAGGAGAGATTTACCTGTTTGGAGAGGAGGGGGAGCTGTTGAGCCAAGTTAGAGTGGCTGAGGATTAGAGAGAGGATTGAGGAAGCCAAGGATCAGAGAGACAGAGGACTGAGAAAGACCGACTTGAAGAAGTGAAGAAGTGAAAAAGAAGAAATGATCTCAAATTTTAGACCAAGAAAGGATTGGATTTGGGAAAGTGACAGAAATGGAAATGCTAGTGCAGTAGTGTTAAGTTTGTCGAAGTCAGTTAGTCAAAAATAATATATAATTATCTATTGGGTTTGCAACTGACCCGTTATTGGTCGGGTTGAGTAATTTCAACCCAATATAGCTTACCAACCCGACCCTATAGTTTTGGGACCCGGCCCGTCCCGGTAGGTCGACCCGACGGCCTAGGGCCGAGTCACAATTTTTAGCCCAGTAGCAATCGATCCAGCCAAGACCTGGTTGACCTGGCCAGGACTCGGTCGACCCAGCTGGGTCTTGACCGACTTGGTTGACCCGGGTCTCCCCTTTTTTTTAAAAAAAATTATTTTATTGTTACTCTATTATTTTTTTTTTAACAATCCCTTAATTTCTGAAACTAAATCAATTTTGTAACTGACATATTTTTATATATTTAGATAGGCAAAAAAAATTAAATTAAAATTATTTTCAAAAAAAATAAAACTAGACCAAGTCTACAAATATAAAAGTTTTTTCTAACACAATTTTTACAACAAAAGTTTCATGATTTAAGTCATTGAATATGACTGAAAAATTCAGATCTACATTCTTGAGAAAAACTGATGTTTTGCATCTTAGTCATATTATTATGTTTGGATGATATTATTTATGACTTTATAAATTATTATGAATATTTATGACTTTAAAGTTTGAAATTTGCATATAAATTATTTATTTTACTTTTTTTAAATTTATTTGTAAAGACATATAGGTATATATATTTTTTAATTTATTTGTCTGATTCAGTAATTGACCCGATAACCCTGTAGTTAAACCAATAACCCAGAAGTCAACCTGAGTCAATGACCGAGCCGGTTCTAAAAATATTATCCGACCCAACTGTGCGAGTTGGGTATTGCTTAGCCCTACTCATTTCAGCCACCAAATCAATTTCTCAGATTATAATTATTGAATTTTTATATCATGGAAAATAGCACAAGCATATTCCTTTTAGCGAGCAGTAAGTAATTAAGATAGTGGTATCATTTCCAATGTGAAAGAAAATTGCATGATAACATATTGTCAAGATTTTAAAGGAATTAATAGCATGTGGTCTGCAGAAATTATTCTCCGTTCACTTAAAAATTAATATCTTTTATAGATGCATTCGCTTGATAATTAGTTGCAAATATCAACAATAATATATTACTATTTTGATCCTCAAAAAATTATCATTATCTTAATTTAATCTCTAAAAAATAAGTGTCATGACCCACAATGCGGGTGGTGATTGACACAGTAATAATACTCCCACCACTGTAAGCCTACTTAACATCTTTCTCTACCCCGTCCATTTAATTCAATTTATGCGGACATGTAAATGATTAATTGTTTTACCATGACATGCATGACACACATGTTAAGTTAAATTCCATTTTCAAGTGTAGCTGGCATCCTTTGCAGCTTATATATCGCACAGATATTCAAGCAATTAGGCAAGCACATACAATTAAGTTTTAAGAGAAGGCATACCTAGTTTTCTTGCAACCCCATTCACAATCACATAAGTTGCCAATATATATTTCACCACAGTACTGTTCATTATTCCTTCATATAAATCTTAAATAAAATAAAAAAAGTATAATTTCAAACTAGGAGTAAGGATCCCATGGCTCCTTTTTAGTAACTCTTATCCAATTAGTATAGGTTTGAAATTAATGATACGTCTCTTCTTTTTTCCCTTAATACGCTACACGTAGGAATAATAGTGATAATTATTTAATAAAGATAATTTGATAAATAAATAGGTATTAGTTGAATAATACATACATATATATATATATATATATATATATATATATATATATATATATGTATATATGTTTTTTTCCTAAACAAATTAAGAAAAGATTAAGCCGATATTAGTTGAATAATATATATACATACATATTTTCTAAACAAGTTAACTAGAGAAGATTAAATAATTATGATAACCTCTAAATTTTTCCTGGGTTTCCAATACATGTATAATTAAACAAGAAAATTCATGTGCCAATGCAACCGAAGCACTAGACGACTGACCCCAGAATTCCACTGAATGCAACATTATCAAACCTCTATGTACACGCTTTCGCTATATTCTCGCATAAACATATAAATCCCTCATCTTATCCCATGTACACGCTTTCTAACGCCACAGTATAATTAAACCACACATACTAATTTAATTTGTAAGTGAAATAAAAATAAAATAAAATAAAAGTAAAAAATAAGATAACACATGATCAGATCATTAATATTATAATTTCCAAAATACTCATGTCCTGGATGATGCAATTTAACGAATATAATTAATTTACGTTTTTCATATGATAATGCCAAAATAATAAATTAAAGTACTTAATCCCTTAGATGTCTTAATTGAGCACAGAGTGATCTAAACCAAGATACTCAAACTAACACTTGGGACCCACCTGACAACGGGAAAGGTCTATGACAACTACTCCTTTAGCAGAAGGTCCTCGTCCGCGACTTAATCTAAAAACAGAAAATCAACGAGTCTGAAATATCTTCGTTCCTAAATTCATTCAAATTCACCAAGTTTATACCGAGTCGACCAAGTTAAGAAACCAACTAAGAACTTTTCTTTAAAGGTTGATGACTATCATCTTTAGTGTAAACCCTCGTTAGAAAGGTACCCCTATACCATCAAAAGTCAACAATAATTCTACACTTAAGGTCTAAGATGAGTTCAGTTGATTTGTCTGTCCAAAAAGAGGGGTCTCAAGTCTCCTATGAAATGTTGGATAATTGTGAAAATTAAAGTGTTAACAATATCAGGAATATAATCCCCATTTTGAGTAATAGGTGTTCCATCTAGCTCAGTTTTAATAGCCTTAAAAATTTGTTCTTCTTTGTTTTCGTGGTGAGATAGTAATCCCATCATCCTTTTAATTGGCTAGAAAAATCTTGATGCCAAGATGTGCACAATTGTTTTTTTTAGAACAATCGTGGGTTATGGTATAGGTTGTATTGACCATGGTCATGTGTTGGAGGGTGTTAAATAATATTTGTTGGCCAAAATGCATTTTAGTCCCCTGAACTTTTAAACTTAGCAAAACATCTCCCTTAACTTTCATCTTGTAGCCAAAAAACCCTCAATCTAACTTTCCGTTAAGTCAACTAATGGTCAAATATCCTAGTCAGCCTCCCAGTGCCACGTTACTACTAAATTTTTCCACTTAAGCGCTGATGTGGCCTCCTTCTCTAAATTAGCACAAACTCTTCTTGATTGTGCCCTACGTCCGTTGCTCCTGCTTCTCTCATTGTGTTGTCGTCATCGGTGAACCACCCAGCACCTGTAGTCCCCCTCTACTGCTAGAAACTACCCACCGTCACTCTATATTGCGCATGCTCCTCTATATTGTGTGTGTCGTGTGTGATGATGAGCCCTTTCG
Organism: Biancaea sappan; assembly: GCA_037074585.1. Lineage (NCBI taxonomy): Eukaryota > Viridiplantae > Streptophyta > Magnoliopsida > Fabales > Fabaceae > Biancaea > Biancaea sappan. Next base: position 74,391,304 of record CM073493.1, on the reverse strand, counting down.
CACCCATGTCTTCTTCGATTTTGAGCCTAGGCGACAAGCCCCCTCACACCCTTGAATAAGGAAATCCCCCTTTGGTTCTCTAAGGTTTGTTTTTTGTGCTTAGGTGGAAAAAATTAGTAGTGATGTGACACTGAGAGGTTGACTAGGACATTGACCGTTAGTTGACTTAACAGACAGTTAGATGGAGAAGGTTTTTGGCTACAAGATGAAAGTCGGGGGAGATGTTTTGCCAAGTTTAAAAATTTCAGGGGGTAAAGTGATCTGACCCTAAATTTTAGGGGGATAAAATGCATTTTGGCCATATATGTTTTAGATTAGTCATCTATGTTTCATTCACAGATATTGTTGGCATTAAAATATTTGAAGGATGAGTCTCTTTCTTCAACCATTAAACCAGGAGTTGTTGCTCTTGGATAATAATACTTGGAAGAATTTCTCCAATTTGTTTAGTGTGAAGTTCTCGATACAGCACTATTTTGGTGCTATTTATCCTCTCTTTCGATATCTATCTTACTTAGACTTACATTTCTTAACCCATGTTTTGAGTAGTTTAGATTAGTTTAAGTTTTTCTTTAAGTCTTTGTTGATTGAGTGATTTCATGATTCAGAACTTTTGGTAATTGATGATTTATTATTTTCTGATGTAAGTTGAGTTGGTCAAGAGCTTGTGCAAGAAGATGGAATGTCAGAGCTGTAATTATGAAGATGCTAGAGAAATGTCTGCCTCTCACCACTATAGCGATGGATCTGCACCGCTATAGCTGTGAGCTCTGCACCAAAAGATTTTGAAACCGTCTTTTCTTCTTCCTACAACTATAGTTGTAATAACCGCAATTTTTCTTTTTCAAATAATTTTCTCTTTCCTCCTTTTTATTTATTGGAATCATTTGCGTATAAAAATTTGCTAGTATTTATATTTAATTGTTGTTGTGATCATTATGTGAATCTTGACTAATCCTAAATATTTGTGTGAAAATTTTATTGTTAAGTGAAATGAAATAAGAATAAGAAGCATATGGAGAGAGAAAGAGAGAGCCTAATGAAGTGTTATCCATATTATTTTGGAATGGTATCTTAGAATTTCCTTTTTCTCTTCTTTCCTCTTTCTTCCCTTTCAAGTCGTGTGTGTATATACCTTCTATTGGCCTTGCATCTCTCTCTCGCATTTTTTCCTTGCTATGTTGGATCGAAGTGAAGTTGAGAGATTGAGAGACTCATTGCTGATCTTGATTCTTAGAGGGGGGAGACAAGTAAGTATCCTAACCTATATCTCTCATTCTATTTTGTTTTAAGATAAACCCTAGCTTTAGAATCTCCCTCTTTAAGAATTAAATGCTGAACTTCTTTGTGTTCACTGTGTTCCCCATGGTGCTAGTGTAATTATATAGATTTACTGAACCTTTGGGTGGTTGGGAGGCATTAATGATTGAAAGGAAGAGGAAGTGTGGTCATAAAAATCCCATTAAGTGCTTATAGAGGTGGAAGCTTGGAATTTTCATGATTCACAACTCCACTCTTGAATTAAATTAATTTGGGACTTGTTCTCTTGTGGCTAACCACCCAAATGAATTGGATTTTTTACCATGGGAACTTGGAAACACAAAGGAGTAAATTTGGTTCATTTCGAGGGAAAATGTCGAAGGGTTCTACTGTGCTGATGTCAGGGCGCCCAGTAAACCTGAGAGGTCGAGAGTTAGGGGGTGAGGCCGAGAGTTTGGGCCTTAGCGCCCAGGGGTTCCACCCTGGGCGCCTACATCGAGAGTCAATGTGGACTTCGTTGAATTTTAGCGCCTCAGGAGCTAAGGGCGCCACCACCATAACCTTAACCAAATTCTTAAACCTAAAAAATCTTTGTCCTTTTAATTCTAAGTGCTCTCATTGTAATCTGTTCGCTCTTCACGCTCGCATTTCATTTTTTTTTTTGGTTCAATCTCAGGTGTGGGAGCTAACTATACTCATATGTTAAGTATAGCATACATGTATGCAATTGTACACAAGAATATATATTGCAATTCTTTTCTCTTGAAAGAATTCAACACATGAATCATCAGAGGTTACTTCCATTAATTGATTTGTGTTGGGACAATTTTATATTATGCTAACATTTAGGAGAAAGATATTAGATTCTTCTATTTAGTAAATCAAAGCACTTTAAATGGGTTGAGATGAATTCCTTGTTATGTGATTATATATACTTAGAGCATAATTATATTGTCCTGTAACAATGGACAAAACACCTTAAATTATGTTGTCCTGAAACGGTGAACAACACCTTTTAAATTATATTGTCCTAAAATGGTAGACAAAACATCATTAAATTATATTATCTTGGAACAGTGGACAACACCTCTTAAATTATATTGTCCTGTAACGGTGGACAAAACATTATTAAGTATATAGTCTTGGAACAGTGGACATAATTTGTATAAGTAAAATATCACTATGGATGAATTAAATTGTTATTTCTATATAATGGGGGACCACATGGGAATGACTAATATTCATGAACATTTTATTTGAGATTTTGATTATGTATGTTGATGTGTGTATACCTAGTTCCTCATTCTTGAATGTTTGGAGTTAAATGATGAATTTCTATATCGTCAAGGTGATCCTCCCTTGGTGGAAAGTGTGTGGTATGTTTCTTTTGTGCCTATCTCACTGAGTAATTTACTCACTCCCTTGTGTGTGTTACTTTGCAGATCCTGTAGTTACCAATGAGTCTCCGCGAGAAGAGTAGTGGAGTCTCGCATAACCAATGGCACACTGTTCTGTAGTTGTTAAGACTCCTAGGTCTTGCATGGGCATTCTTTTAGAATTGTGTATTCTTTTGTAATCAAGACTCATGGTTACACTATGTATTGATTATTTCCTCACCCTGTTTTGTGATTGGGAGGAAAGCTTAGAAACATAAGTTTGTTATGATAATTGTATCACTTGAGATGATTGCTATTTAATGAACTGCACTTATGTATAGTTGTGCATTAGTAAATTATTAATTAGTGTTGTAAAATTCTTAGGCTTACAATTTGGATTGTTCTCAAATCGTGTCAGTCACTTACCCAAATTGGGTCGTGACAATAGCAGTGGATTTCACAGCTATAGCGACAGTCGTGATTTCTGCCACTTTTCTACTGGTATAAATAGCGAACAAGCAAGATTTTTAGGTCATTTTGAGAATGAGATAGACTGAAGAAGGCCGAAATTGCTGAGGGAAGAGGAGGAATCCCATTCTAAAACTTTCCGATCTCGATTTCCGTCAACTCAAACTCGGATTCATGGAGTTTTCTCATTCTTTTGCTATTTTCTATAGTTTTACTATCATGAGTAGCTAGTTTTCTTGTTATAGGGTTGCTATCAACCTAATTTTAGATTAGGAATTGTGTTTCTCTATGTATTTGTGAATTCTCTTGAATTAATACATGTCTTTTCATTCATCTATCTTGAACATGCTATGAACTTGATCACTTTATAGCTTGTTTATTGCTTTTATCGATCTTGGGAAAAGGAAGTGAGAGTAGAACTCTGATTGAAAAGGACGAGTGCATGAGCTTAACCTAAGGTATTTCGCCTGTTAACTAATAGGAATATTAGTTAATCTCGTTTAATCAAAGTTATGTTGGTTGTATTAAGCTTAACCCACACAAGTAAATACGTAGGCGTTGAGTATATTAATCTAAATTCGGGAGAATAATTTTAAGCCATAAGATAACCTAAGAATAACATGGTTAATTGATTAGAATCACAAATACAAGAGAGAGTTTACCAATTCCTAGAACAAAAAAAAGGGATTTGTAGCTCTAGACTTTAATTGAATTAATTTCCATCGTTTAGCTTGTTTTCTATTTCCAAAATTATTTTCAAAACTTTTGTTTAAGTTTCTTTTTAGTTCTTTTCAAAAAGCTACCTTCAATCCAATTTGAATTGTCTAACTAACGCAATTGAATTTCTCAAGTAATTAGTGAGTTAGTCCTCATGGAATCGACATTCTTACTCTTTTATTCACTATATTACATGTGTGACTAGTATACTTGCCAAATCGTCAATATTTAGATTGGGTTAATACTTTGCTTCGACATGACAAGTTCTTTGATACTAGTAGAACTTGTTTTACTTGCTTCTTCTAAATTGTTTATAGTAAGTTTTGAAGTGGATGAGGAAGTTTTCTTTGGAATATTTGGTATGACTAGAAACTTAAGTTGTCATTCTATACTTTTGATTGGTTCAGAGGATGTATTTTTTAATTATCTCTTTATTGTTGTAGGGAGAAAAGAAGGTTTGAATAACAATTTCTGGTTTGTTAGCTTAGGATATTGGTTCACGCCACTACGATGTCGAATTGCCCAGAATTGGATTCGTGGCAATTTTGCAGTATAGTGATCCTCAGGTCATATTCACTCAAAGAGCCTCACTTCTAAACACTAATTAATCATTTTAAACACCCAAACACTAATTAAAAGCACATAAACTGGGAGAGTTTGTTGGCAGTAACAGCAAAAACAGAAATAAATAGCAACAATGAACAACAACAACAGTAATTTAGCAACAGAACAAATTTGACAATAACAGAAAATCAAGCAACCAGCCACTAGGATTTATGGGAGTGCAACTATCATCACTTAACTCATTGATTTAGTTTTGTTCTCATTTCACCATTTGGTTCTTTATGAAAATGGTTATACAATAACTTCTAGAATTTAATGCTACTAACTATAGTCAAGAATATCTTCCCTAACTGTAACTAGATGCATTCAATAGAAAACTTCAACCAAAACAAGTTAAATATATCATCTAACTAACCATTTCGTTTCACTCACTTTCCTAATCAATCAAGCAAGGTTATATCTCATATATAAGCCAGTTCATGTTCCTTCAAGTTCAAATCAGAATCTGACAGCAATATAAACATAAAAGCATAACAGAAATGAAATGAGATAAAACAGAGAATAAAACACTTATCTTGCATTTTCAGTTCAAGCTACAACATCCCAAGGTCTTCGTGACTGATTACAATGGAGATTTAGCCTTCCATGAGAGCAAAATAGTAAAACAGAAGAGGGAAAACAAAGAGAAAATGTGGTCTGCGAAAATGTGTTAAGTTACAGAAATGAAAAGTGTCTCTTCTGTTACAAAACCGATGCCCTAAAATGCCTTGGAATATTCTACCTTAGATGCTCAGTTGACTTTTAAAAGGAGGGCTGAGATGTGGCTGAATTCTTTCTGCAAAAAGGGAACAACAGACAGCAGCAACAAATCATCAAATGGTGTAGCAGAAGGCCTCTTTTGCTATGTAGAAAACCGATATGCCATTTTCAGCAAAGTTTGGGAAAGAGATAAGCAAAAGGCTGGCTACATGCAAAAGATAATCTAGATTGAGGACCCTACATATCTCCACATCAGCAAAAATGTAGAAGCAAGTCTCAGTCAGTATCCTACTCATCAGAAAAATGCCACATAAGCGCCATTTCAGCCAGACTGCCCACCTCAGTGTCACATCAGCAGAAAATCTCCAAATTTAAATTCTGCAAAGCACACAAATGGATTAAATTGAGTATTTAATAATTTAAGTTCTAAAATATGAAAATAATTTATTTTCCATCAAGATTAATTTAGACCCAATAAATCATAAAGTGTAATAAAATTGGAGAATTCTCATAGATGAAAAATGCAAATAGACCATATTAGGGGTTAAAATGAATATAAAAATGCTAGATATCAGATATTATCCTATTTAAGGGATCAGGTGTTTTAGGGCAAGCACGTTTACTAGGCTTGGGCTTCTTGAACCAGCGCCGATTCTTGACAAAGAGTTCAATGAGGGAGGTGGGGAAACTGATCTTGACGACAAGAGAGCCACCGCGCTTCAACAAGTGAAGATCGACGATGAAATTGGATATCCAAACCACCATGTTCTTCTTTCCTGGAAATGGCATTGTTGCACACTTTCACCTTATAACGTCCTCAAATTTTACTAATTATTTTTTTATTTCTAAATTTCATTTTGAGCACTTAGGATAATAAACTAAAAATTCTCTTAGTTAAGCTATTACATAAATACTAAATGATGTTTTTAACAGAATAATTTACATCTTAAATTACACAATCACATTCCCAATACAGAAGAGGTGTTCACATACTCTCCTAGAGTGAACTTCTTCTAGGCTATTTAGCAATTCCTCTAAATATCTTAACATAGCCTTTTTCTCGTTCTGAGTCCCCTGGAATGGTTGGGTTGAAAGAGGAAAAACTGTGAGATAAAAATTTCAGTAGCTAGTATTTTAATTTAGTGAAACATTTCCAAAAAGAAATCATCTTAGTCATAAAAGAATAATATGTTCATAAATTCATCCATGAATATATAGGCAATTATAAATCATCATCATTATCATTAACATTATCACACATCAAGCAGTTCACTTCAATTCAACTAGCAGAATTTGAAGCTATAACTAACTATTGGGTCTCAAGTACTTGTGCTTTATTCACTATTTGTGGAACATGTGTGTATTTGGTTCACTTACTTGTGGAACCAACATAACTTCTATTCTACTGTTGGAATAGAGTTTAATTGTCATATATAATTCATACATGTTCATGAAAGTTCATAATATTCATAGGAAAATCTTTCAATAAAGAAACTTGGGAAAAATGTGCTCTTATGAGTGCCAAAACTATTTAGCTGTAGAAAATCATTCCTAGCTTGTTCACCTGTTTAATCTCTCTCGAGACAAATCCTCGAATTTTGGCCTAATCAAATAAATTTATGTAATCTTTATAAAAAAAAATTCTAGACTGTAATAAAGATTCTAAAACACTACCCATTTCAATTAATCCAATGCTTTAACTTATTTAAATTCCCAATTTCAATTAGAATTCTTGGGTCATTTCTCTAATTAGATTATTAAAATAATTTTACATCTAACCATCTTTATTTAAAATTTTATTCTAATTAATATAATTTATTTTCTAATAAATTTTCTACTTTTTAATTAAATCCTCATTTAATGTTTTCATCATAAACTTAACTAAATTGTTCTTATTATATTAAAGAATATATATATATATATATATATATATATATATATATATATATATAAAACTAAATTCATCAAAAGAAACATATATACATGTATATATAACTATTTAGTCAAATAACGTATATATATGCACATGACTTAGTTTAATTTAAATATACTTATAATATATACTTGTATAAAACATATAAATAACCTAATTTAATTTAAAGAAACATATATATATATATAGAATATTTAGGATATATGTAAATAAAAAATGAGATATATAAAATATAAAACATAAGACATTGTTATACAATATACATACATAATAATATATATACACATAAATATATACATAATATAGATATAAATAATATGAATATATATAACTAATTTAATCAAAATAAATTATTTTTCACTTGGCTTATTAGTTTGAAATTAATTTTCAGTTCAGTTCTATTTTTCTAGTCCATAAATTTAATTCAAACTAAATTGTATTTCAATTTCGTCATTTATCAAAAATATTTTTATTTATTCACTTAGGTGTTTGATAAAAATTTCCTCTTATCCTTTACTTGATTTGAGCTCTAATTTCACTTCATCTAGATCCCTAAATTAAGAATATATTTTTTTTGAAATTAAATCAACTCCAGTAAAGTTTTCAATATTATCAGCCTAGTCCCTACAATTTACTGCCTTACTTTTTTTCATGATTTTGATTTCCAAACCAGCCCAGATTTTCTTCTTAGATGTTTTTAGGACATGTTTGATCATTTCCAACCCAAGGCAAAGCAATAAATGAATTAAAACCAAGTTTTGGAAACTTTCAAGCTTACATGATGAACATCACGTTAACTTCCTTTGTCCTGCAATTTTTCTGGTTTTTCATCTCATTTTTTAGCTTGGGATTTGCTTTTAATCTAGACTATGACATATTGGATCAATCCCTAACAAAAACTAGATGAGAGAACAACTTAACTTGGAAGAAAAGATCAGATTTTTACCTGCTACTTTCTTTCCCAAAAATTTTGTTTTTATGTGAGAAAACAGAGGAAGCTTTCTCCGCTGCTGTACCCTCTTTTGCTCACAGAAATTGGGAGAGTTTTGGCACAACAATGGAGAAGAAATTGATATTATCACAATTTGAGATTAGAGAATAAATTGAAATAATTATAATATTTTAAGGCCAAATCTGTAATGGTGAGAGATTATCCAGGACCAGGGAAGGCTAAGATTAGACTCAAATCAAAGTTTTTCATACGTTTTTAACAATTTGTTTTGAATAAAGAATATTCTACAGTTTCTAAATTTTAGGCTCAAGCACACCTAAAACACTTACACCTCTAGATTTAACTCTATCTAGATCTTCACCACCATCAATAGTGGTGACAACTCAGAATGTAACTCAAGATAGCAACATAATTACAAAGGATCCGATCACTCTTGAAGGAAAAGAGTATTTATTTATATGTCATAATTTATATTTTATTTTAATTATAGTCACATTATATATATTTTTAAATCACTTAAATGTATTTTAAATTTATTTTAGATTCGAGCTTGAATCGTATCTATTATTAAAGCAATATACAATGGACCATACACATGCTGGAAGGACGTACCTAAATCACTAAGAAACTTATGGTGGACAGAATTTCAAGTATAGTTTTGTTATCATTATTAATAACAATCTTTTACTTTACATCATCATTTATTATTAATTAACTATTTTTCCAAAATTATTATATTTAGTCACCACAATATGGCAATAATATTCACAACATTTGAAAAAGTTTTGCGGTTACGCGCTTAAAAGATATGATATATATAGTGCATAAGAATAATAAAAAAAACCAACGTGGATATGAGAATCTGTTTGGAATCAGTTGTGCGATAAATAAGAAATACCACAATTCAAGCAGATTAGCAAGCAAAAGAGAAAAATAGATCTTCTGACTCTAATGGGTTAGGTTAATCTCTTCACACTCGAGGCTTTATATTAATGGCAGAGCACAAGAGAAGATTGGTAACTCATTTCATTTTCACTTCCATTTATTCACTATTCACCACTATATCTCAAATTTATATATTTTATTTAATTTGTAACACATATAAAGGAATTAAGAAGAGAACCTACTCCATCAAAGTTATTTCTTCAAACTCATCAAAAGAAAGCTGATCAAGGATGGGTTGATAAAAAATTTGAGAAAATATTTGTAAGTGTTCTTTTACATATAATTGTACATGGTATATATTTTATAATACAACCTAATTTTTTTTTCACTTTCAAAGGCGGAATATCAAAGGCTCCAATCTTCAAGTAGCTCCGAGCATCAATTATTGGATCTTGATTTATGGATGCAAGTAGCCGGAGAAAAAAAAAAGGACATGTATATGGTTTAGGAGTTGAAACATCTAAAATAGTTGGTACCACAACCTTTATACAAGAAAGCTCATCGGAGCTTGACTGAACCCGCTCCCAAAAATGTCAACAAGTTTTAAAGCATACAGTTGTTCAAAGTCTAAGTAAATCTTAAGAAGAAAACTTGAAACGACACGAGAAAATGATGAGAGAACTAAGTAGTTAGATCAATAGCATGGAGAACAGACTAAATGTAATGCAAGAATCTTGTCCCCCCTATCTACCTCTACAATAATTTTATACGAGTTCGAGTGATCAAGAAAATAAAAAAGTATATCGATTAGATATGACTTTTTTAAACAATATTTCAATTTTTTTTTATTCCTCTCAATATTTCAACTAGTGCATTTGAAAACAACAGTATCGACAATGAGGAAAATGATGATGACAAATTGACAGTGAGGAAGACGGTAACATACAACATTGAGTATTCCAAAACCCAAGATGAATTAATCTACCATATTTATATTAATTATTCAAACTCATGAGCCCATCGCACTCACTTTCTTTATTTCAGATTCTATTTGATTTCAAAATAAAAAATGTTACAATTTGGATAATCAATTACAAGGTTGTCTCCTTAGCTTTGGGGTTAAAGTGATTTCTTGATTTTTCACTGTCATTGAATGGTTGTGGAGTCTGTGGGATCCACTTTGGTAGATGAGGCTCACAGTTATCCAATGACTGTGGAAGCCAATGACTCTCCTTACTCCCAAAATTAAAGAAAAGATCTCAATCCATATTTTTGGACTAAACTTTCCAATTGAGAAAACACGGTTTACTTTCAACATTGGACAAGAGCCTAGTTTCCTAAGTTGTTCTCATCTGCTATCTTTGCTTGGGTATATATATTTCTACTTCCACAGTTGATAATTAACCTTGAAAGTAAAGCATTGCTACTGGACTAGCTTCTATCTTATATATGAACCAAACAAATGCAGAAACTCCAGCATTGATCTCTCATGCACGTAATTTTACACGCTCTACAAAATGTGTTGAAAACTAAATCAAATCAAACTAAACTGGTTAAAACTGAAGCAAAAAAAAGATTTAAATTGATTTTCAAAATATAAATTTTAATTGGTTAAATTTAGTTGTTGATTTGATTTAGTTAAAATTGAACCGAACCAAATCAGCCGTATTACATATATATATATATATAGATAAATAATTATATATACAAAGTAAAAAAATAAATAAATATTTAAGACTTCTAGTTTCCTTAGCCTTATGCTCTCGCCTTTGCCTCTGAAAGTCTTGAGTAAACAAAGAACACAGCTCTTTGGTTGTTGGACTGAATTTTTAAGTCAGAGAAATAAAATCCAAGATTTGTCAAGGGTTTTAATAATTTGGCCATCCTATTTCAACAAGGATAACCCAATTTTCGATTTCCATTTTACCTCAAACCTTTATTATTCATTGTTCATCATAATTTTTTACATAGGATGCAAATAGACCTTATTCCGCTCAATATTCTAACTACTGCAGTTGAACTCACTTTTTGTATTTTTGTAATGTTTTAAAATGAATTTTTGTTAGTTTTTCTAGAAACATTAATATGTTCTGTATTTTCGAGGCAATTCAAATGATTCAAGTTTCCAAGTAGTCTATTGTATTTCTTAAGCTAATTAAGTCTAGTTTTGAGTTCCTAACTCTTTTTTTAGGCTAGTTAGTCCATCTATAAAAACCTCATATCTAAGCATGCTGTAATCAGATTTAAAAATTAATTAAAGTGTGTTTTTTGAAAATTTCAAACTTGAGAGAATTTTCTCTTCGGTGCTTCATTAAATATTTTTTTAACTTATCAAGGTTTGATCAATTTTGTGGCGTCTTTAAAACCTTAGGTCCTTGTTTCTATGAGCTCAAGGGTTCAAGTGGATCAATCCACCTACTTCTTAGCGTTCTTGGGGTGAGTATATTGAGATTGACTGTAGATTCATAAGTTTAATATTCCTGCATTCGCACCATCTGGATATTAGAGCTTCGTTCTTAAAGTCAGGTTCTATCCTCCCAAGGATAACACCAATGATAACCCAATTTCATGATAAATGCTACTGATCCAACTTGATCGACTCAGTGTAAACTTAACAAGTTTAAATGAGCTTTACCAAGTTATAATATTCTAGACTAAGTTTGTTTAATTTAAGAACCTAAACTTGCAAACTCAAACGAGTTTAATAATTAATTCAAAAGTTTAATTGCCATGCATGATTATAAATGTACATATTACCTGTTGTTTGCATGGCTTCTTTTGGTCACAGTAGTTCTGGTCTATTATTATGGGGTTGGTCACGTTGTCCATTTCTATATTCTGCAACTTGATATTGCTTGAATTTCCTGACTCACCCTGTATATTTACGCACACGCACGAACATTATTACATTAATTAAAAGGGATTTAATTCGACTATAAAAAATATGATTGGATTAATTCAGATTATTCTTTTTTTCTTTTATAAGTTAAAAAAACACCTGCCATGTCTTGATTCTAACTCCATTTGTAGTTCCAGAAAACTTAGCTCCATTAACTGTTATGTCTGAAACTGACGCCTCAAGCTTCCGATACTGAGAATTCATCATTGTCACAAATTATCTCCCATTAAAATTAATTATTATTTGAAAACGGCCCATGTTTTAACATTAATAAATTAGATACCTTTTTAAATAATTAATTAAAGTTAATTACCTGATGCCATGACCTGGACCGCAGGTGATGTCTGTGGCTTGTAAATTCTGAGATCCACTTACAATTGATACACAATCATCTCCTGCGACATGTTAAATTCCAAAGCGATTATATGATTATTAAGAAAGTGTCAGAGCATTAACGGATAAAAAATCGAGAAGATATAATGAAAGAAAAATGAAAAGACACAGAGTTAATGTAGTTCGGTCAATGTGATCTATATTCATATGGACAAAGAGATACTATTAGTTATTCTTCAAGCAAGGTGTTCAAATATAATATATGGTAACTGAAAATAAACATATAAACATAATACGTAGCCGTCCAATTCAAAAACAATCACAAAATAGGTCTATCGACCCTCACCCTGCTCTCCTCTACAAATTTCTAAATTTTTATCCTTTTAGGTCGTGCTTCTAAAAACTGGGTCTATTAGTTCTAGCCCTGTTCTCCTCTATAGATCTCTAAATTTTTATCCTTTTAAGTCGTGCTTCTAAAAATTGGATCGGATCATAGTTTGAGTCATCGTATATTCAAGTCACATAAGAGAAAGAGAAACATATATAAGATTTTGTCTTGATCAATCTATATCTGAGTTTCATTATCATTTTGATCAGAATTTAGAAAATTAATGTATGTTACCCAGTTCCTATGATGGAGTTTAGATTTGGAAGTTTGTGAAGGCATTATTGATCATAGCCACATTAAAAATGGGGATTTAAATAAACAAATAAGAATGGTTTAAAAGGAAAAAATGAAGGAAAAGATCAGGGGGAAAAAATTACTTATTAGTCATAATTAAAACTGTGGTAAAATATAAAAAATAATTATATGATTATTAAGAAAGTGTCAAAGCAATAATGCATAAAAAATCGATAAGATATAATAAAAGAAAAAATGAAAAGACTTACAGATTTAACGGTTAATGTGATTGATATCCATATAAGCAAAGAGATAATATTGATTATTCTTCAGGCAAAGTGTTCAAGTATAGTATAAATGAAAAGATATGAAGGAAAAGATAAGGGGGAAAAAAGTCACTTAATAATCACCGTTAAAACTGTGGAAAAATATGAAAAAAAGTAGCTATATATAAAATTTTATAAATTATATATATTTTTATATAGTATAATATATATATATATATATAGATATATAATATTTATATATATAAATATTATGATATATTATATATTTTTGACATATATGTCTTATTTTATCTCATAAATATTTTGTCAATTTTTTGAAAATATTTTATAAAAAATAAGGTTCAAAATTAAGTAATTTAAAATATAACTAATTTTATTTTTCAATAATTTTAATGTAAAAGATTTTACACAACATGGTGTACCTTTTTAAACTCTTTATGGTCATCTTTGTATTGGCTCATAACTATTCTAACAATTTTACAAAAGTATTTATGATGAATAATTTTGAATTACTATGGTTAAATAACATTTGATTAAATGAAAAACGAAACTGAGGGAAAGAAGGAAAAGTTGAATCACGTGATGTCAAAAAATTAATTATGGCGGGAGGAAGAACAATTTAGCGTGGCGGAAATACAAATTCAAAGCATTTATTGTGGTGTCTAAGGATGACATTATAAAGAGCTATCTTCCACTTATATTATGACTTCTTTTCTTCGCGACAACCTTTTTCTCTTCTTTCTTCTTTCTTCTATCCTCATTTTAATTTTCTTCACTCAAACCAAATATTGTTATATATATTTATATTGTTGTTCTATTCTTCTAATCTCTTTTACTTTTTTATTCTAATTGTTTTTCGTGATTAACATACATGTTTGAAAGTATATGATTATTTCTTGTTTCCTTTTCTCTTCTCTTTTTCTTTTGTTGTTTTTGTTGTTTTATTCTTCTCTTTATCTTTGTTATTCCAATATATGTTATTTTCTTTGTAGATAATAAGTTTCAAAGAAAAGCCACGAGGTAATTTTATCTTGTATTATCTGAAACATTATTTTCTTATAGTCTTTTGTGTTTTCTTTTGTGATTAATTAACAGGATGGAAGATATATGAGGATTACCTAAAGAAAAAGATTTCATTTTATTTGTTGTTTTCATTGTAAAGAAGAGGATTTATGTGAATAAATGTAAATATTATGTTATTTGAATATTATGTAAATATGAAATGTAACAAATTAACGGGTCTCTAATCATTGAAGCTGTAAAAATCTGAAATTAGAGCATATTAATTCAAGAATTAATTTAGACCTATTAAATACTAAACCATAATAAAATTATAGAGTTCCTCATGATTAAATTACAATACGACTAAGTTAGGGGCCATAATTATTGTAAATATGCGTGTTATCAATGGGATAGCAAACTCCAAAGACCATGCATGCTCTTCAATTAGGTTGTGTAAGGAGAATCTAACGCCTATGCGAAGGGACACAATTTTGTCTGCAAGTTAGATGAGAGAAGGAATAGGGGAGGAACTTGAGTATGGCCAACTTTAATATAAGCTCCAAACATTGTTTTCCTTGATTGACGATGTCTCCCAATTAAGGAAATAGATAAGCTTCAAGCACTTGGAGGCTCAAGCTCATTGTTAATCACGATTTTAACCGTAGTTAAATCAAACTGTGATTAAAATTTTCATCTAACTACGGTATTAACCGTAGCTAAATAAACAAAATTTTAACTAACAAAGAGTTGGAGCTTCTAAGTGCGTGCAGCTAATCTTGATTTCTCAATTAAACAAAGGAGTTTATTTGTAGGTTGTGAGTCATTAGTCATTACTCTACCGCTGTGCAACGCTTCAAGGTCTTCTGGCAACGCGATTGCATTCCAATTTGGTCATATACCTAAGGCTAGCTCTTTATGAGTGTATGACATTTGTTGGGTTATCCCTCAAAGCAAAATGCATTCATGTGTTTATAAAGGGACCAACAAGGAAGGATGAAGCGTGGAAAAAGTGAATATTGTTTGATGTTATCATTTTGTCTTGCCACCCATATTCCAATGTTGGAGGCTAGCCATGTGGCTTTAGCTAGGGGACAACTGATAAAGTGCTTTCTTGTTTCCAACTCCGCACATCCAAATGTACAGTAACCAGTAATGTTAACATATCTCCTAATAAGATTGTTTCCTTAAGGTACGTAGGCCATCTATGATCTATCATGCAATGCCGCCAAAACAAGAAAATTTTATGGGTTAGCTTTATGGTAGTCCATAATCCTTCCCATCACCTTTCTTGAAGAATTTGTAAGCTGTCCTTACTAGGTATATGCCATAAGAGCTGTTAATATTCCACTCATTTTGATCCTCCCCATGGAAAAGAGAGATAGGGATTCTCAGGATTTGATTGATAATTTCTTCCTCATAGATGGATCATATCTTCCTTTGGTTCCAGTGTCTCCCTTGATCTATGAGATGAAAGACTCTACCGAAGCTATTTGTGCTTGTGATAGGTTGGAACCAAAGATCAGAAGTTAAGGGAACTGACAAGCCTTCTTGACCTGCTACAAGCAAACCCTACTTGACTTCCAAGAGCATGGTGTATATATTCCTTCAGAAAGGTGAAGAGTCCCTTGGATTGTTGAAGAATCCTTGCCTAGTTTTGTTTTCATACTTGCTTCTCAAGAATTGTGCAAAGAGCTGTGAGTTGTTGTCTCTGAGAATTCTCCAAGCTTGCTTGCAATTAGAGCTTTGTTGAGAGAATATGTGTCCTTGACACCTAGTCCTTCCTTGATCCTAGGCATGCAAATCATGTCCTAGGTAGTCATTGGAATATGTCTGTTGGAGAGGTTGTGTTTCCAAAAGAACCAAGCCATAGCAACATCACATCTTCTAGCTTCTTCTTTGGTGATCTTGTTGTTGAAGGTTATAGGATAAGGTATTTCTGAAGTTGGCCTTTCAAAAGGCTATAGGATAAGGTATTCTAGTTTATTTAAAGTAGAATAACGTTATTTTCAGATTATTAAGTAAAAAATCAAATATTTATGCTTATATCTTTTAATTTGGTGACTTAACTAAGGATTGGACTAAACTCAGACAAAACTCAAAGGTGTTCAACTTATTTAGGTCTTCTTGTAAAGGCCAGTGGTTCAACTCATCGGTCAAATTTAGACTTGACTTGGCACTTGTTTAATTAAATTGCATATCAATAAATAATATTTAGCTTAAAAAATAAACTTCTTTATATGAATTTGATATTTTTATATTAAGATGTTAAAAATGGATAAATTGTGGTCGGTTTTTTTTTTTAGATGTAATGTTATTGCTGTTGAAATGTCACATTTTGATTATATTTGATTATAGAGTAAAGGAGAAAAAAAATGCATCACTAAAAAGAAAAAAATTAAAATTATTAATGAGTATATAAATATGGTTCAAGGCGTAAACATTTTGTTTTTTTACACTACAAAAAAAACTCAAATTTAGAGACAAAATTTATCCGTCTCAGATTCCGTCTCAAATTCTATTCCTGGTTTGATGCAAATTTTGTCTTTGATTTCAAATTGAAAAACAAGGAATCAAAGATAGATTTTGAGAGGAAAAATTTTCGTCTGATTGAAATTTCATCCATAATATTATAGACGGATTATAACGTGTCAAAAATCCGTCCTCAACTTTTTTTTTAATATTTTTTTAAGGTATTAAAATATTAGAGACGGAAATCTGCGCCGAAATTTCATCTCTAGGTAAATTAATTGGAACAATATTGTATTGGTATTAGAAACGAAATTTTTCGTATCAAAATTTTGTCGCTAATAGCAATTTAATTGCAACGATATCGTATTGATGTTAGAGACAGAATTTTTTGTGCCAAAATTTCGTCTCTAATATCGAACCCTAAAATCCTGAATTCCCTCCTCTTCTCCGTGTCTCTGTGTTATATCTTTTCCCAAGCTTTGTACCTTCTTGTCGTTTCTCTCTGTATCTGCCATCACTACCACAACGGATACTCTCTCTCTCTCTCTCTCTCCCCCCTTTTCGTTTCTCTCTACCATTGTTGGGTTTTTTTTGTCATTTTTTTCCATTTCTGGTTTGAAAGCTTGCAAAATATATGTTCATATGTATTTTTTTCCATTTCGTTTCTCTTAGCACACAAACTTTAGGTGATTATTAAGGTCTTGTTCATGGTTGTCAAGATCGAAATCTTATGTAGGATTGGAAGGGGCACATGATAGATCAAATCAAAAATCGTAAGGTCCTATCAAAAATATAAAATAATATAAATAATATATATATATATATATAATGATATAAATTTTGTAAATAATACAAAGTCATTAAAGTCTCATTATATTTCAATAAAACAAATTCAAATGTCATACAATTAGTAAAAAAAATAGAGAAAATTCCTAACTTTCTATTTTATTTAGAAACCTCTTTTTTTTCTCACTAAATAGACATTTTATTCTTCAAAACTTATAATATTATATCTCATAGTCAGTCTTCACTAAATTAAGTTAAAATTTTAATAAATTATGAGTGATAAGATTGTAATTATATAGTATTAATAAAGACTTAAGTTAGTTATAATGACTTTTTTATCACAATTGACATAATAGATTAGAAACATATTAACAAATAAAAAAATGACAAAAATTTAAAATATTATAGGATTGATAAAATGATAAAATCGTAAGATCGTAAGATTTTAAAATTTAAATGAAGATCGTACTGAGATCCTAGCATATTTAGTTCTTACATAAGATCAAAATTGGTCAAATTATTTAAAATCGTTAAATCGTAAGATTTTAAGATTTAAATCGCGATCTTAACAACCATATTGTTAGGTGAATGAATCTGAAACCCATGTTCACCCACTTGAACTATCTTCTACTGGAGTAACTTTTTTTTTCTTTTTCTTCTTTTAAATTATCAACAAAGAGTAGTAGTTTTAGAATTCATTTACAATGCTAAATGGGAAAAATAATTTAAGGCTAATTATATTTTTATTGGATTGAAGGGTTTATTTACCTTCGTAGGTTGTGATTAAAAAGAATTTTGGCAGTGAGAATGATGTGGGTTTATTTTTTGTTGTGAATCTTTTTTCTTCTTCCTAATTATCATTCATTCAACTTTACAGTGGCTTGAGCATCCTCCTTCCTACTTGAAGAAATTTATTCCTCTCCCATTCATTCATCCCCAACTTTTATTTCTCCACATCCTCTCTTGCTTTCTCTCTCTCTCTCTCCCTCTCTCTTCTATTTGTTTTTTTTTCTTCCTCCAACATACATGTAGCAGCTAGCCTTTATATATCAGACAGAGGCAATTAATTAATGAGGTTAAATGAATTCATTTGGATGTGCTAGCTAGCTAACTAGCTTTTATTTACATGTGGCTACAAGAATAAGCCTTTTATAATAATTCTTATAAGTATTTATAAATCACAAACTAAAATAGGCATACAAGGTCATTGTACCTTTTTTATTTTTAATGAGGCGGAATAAGTGTTTCTTCTGGAAACAAAACAAAGATTCTGTAGGGTGGGGATTAGAATAATACTTTGTTGGAGGAGGCAAATGGAAAAGAGAGAATCAGGATTCCCCTCAATACATATACATATATATATATATATATATAATCCGATTAAGACTAAATAGGGAATGAAATTGAAATATTACTATGTTCCCCAGACACCCTGTCCGAATTGTATCCCTAGCCGCAGACTCCCCCTCCCCTGGCCCCACCTTAGCTATTCCCACATCCAAACACCCTTAGTTTTTATTCATCCCATCACTCATAGTTTTGGGATCCAGACCGGCGGCGAGTCAATTCGAGACCTGGAGACCCAAGACCAAGACCGGTCCGAGTCACAATTTTCAGCCCGGTCGCAATCGACGTAGTCGACCCGGTTGACCTGGGTCTCTTCTTTTTTAAAAAAATATATATTTTATTGTTACTCTGTTACCTTTTTTTTAAAACAATTCCTTAATTTCTAAAACTAACCCAATCAATTTTATAACTGACATATTTTCATATGTTTAGATAGGTACAAAAAAATTAAATTAAAATTATTTTCAAAAAAATAAAACTACACCAAGTCTACAAATATAAAAGTTTTTTCTAACACAATTTTCACAACAACAGTTTCATGATTTAAGTCATTGAATATGACTGAGAAATTCAAATATACATTCTTGAGAAAAATTGATATTATGCATCTTAGTCATATTATTATGTTTGAATGATATTCTTTATAACTTTATAAATATTTATGACTTTAAAGTTTGAAATTTGCATATAAATGATTTATTTTACTTTTTTTAATTTATTTGTAAAGATATATAGGTATATATATATTTTTTAATTTATTTATTCAGTTTAGTAATTGACCCGATGACCTAGCAGTTGAACTGGTGACCCGGTGACCCGGAGGTCAGCCCAGGTCAATGACCAGACCAATTTCAAAAACATTGTCATCACCTCAATTAAAAATTATATAGGATAAACTATTAATTTAGTCTTGAAAGATTATAATTGTCTCAGTTTGGCCTCCATTAAAAATTATATAGGGTAAACTAGTAGGTGATATTATTGTTATTGAGATTGCTTATCTAACTTTTTGATTTTTGTAAATATAGATTTCCAATTTGATTTCAGGGTTTTTTATTTGATTTCATTTGAATTCTAGGTTTATATGTTGTATTTGATTTCAGGGTTTTTTATTTGATTTCATTTGAATTCTAGGTTTATATGTTGTATTAGGTCCTTGTATTTTATTTATCTCATATTTTATTTTATTAATATTCTATTCCTCTCCTACTATATTCCTAACACCTATATTATTTAGTTCCTTTTATGCTTGCCTAATCTTATTTTTTATTTATTGAATTTCTTCCTCCTAATTATCTTCTTATGTTGCTTATAAAATGCACACACCTACCAATAAGGATATTACCTTATTTGCTTATTTATTACTCCTATTTTGCAGGGATTTCAACTAGTTTATGATATCTTGATTTTTATTTATTTTTCCATGTAGGTTACACTCCTATTCCTTAGGGATTTAATCTGTTTATATTATATTATTTCACTTGTTTCCTAATTCCACTCTAGTGTACTGTCTTACACCAAGTCTACCATTTTTTTTTTGAAACTTGATTCACTCTATCTATCATATCTTATCATATCCTATTTGATTTGAATCAATCCTTCTTTATCATTTATTTAATGAGTAAATGATATTTGATGTAGCGAGGTATACAATTGGTGTTGACCTTACCCAAACCTTTGACGAGCCCCAACCCAAATGCCTAATTATAATATGTTACAGTTTACACAAGCTCCTCTATGGGAAGGGTACAGTAGCCATTTTGAGTTGTCAGCGGCTGTAAGATTGCTCAGCATCAAATCAGATTACAACATGGCCGAGGGAAACTTCAATGCTTTCATGCAATTTATGGGTGAGGTCATGCCATTTGGACATCGATTATCCAAAAACTTTGGAAGTTTATAATCTTCTTTTTAATACATAGTCATTTTGGAAATTTATAATATCATTTTATATGCAAGAGCGTCAAACCAGGAGAAAGCCTCGGCTTTTGGACTTGTTTATGCTCACCCACAAAAAGAGGAGAACAAGAGACTTTGTCGACAAGCGGTCGCAGGAAGTCTTTGTGAGTATATTAAAGTCTATTCTTTTTCTTCTAATAATTTTTTCCAGTTTTGTGTATGATTATTTTGACTTATGAGGTTGAATGTATATTTGATAGGAGAAGTACACGAGGTTGAGATCATCACAAATATTCACGATCGGTGTGGGTGTCAAAACTCAGGATGATAAGGTTGACGACACTGCATTATGGCTACATGAAGTGAGGGAAGAATAAGAAGGGCCGCATTGTTGGCTTAGGATCTAAGGCACATGAGATCAGTTTATCCAGTCGCTTCTCTATTTATCCATTAGGTCTTCATCCTGACTTCGAGCAGCTGAAGACCCAGCAGGATCTTCTCAACAATACTAAGGAAGCGCTTACCTTAGTAACCCAACGAAAGCATAAGGTAGTTGAGCAAATGCAGGAGCAGTCTGTGTTTATACAAAGTCAAGCGTCCATGCTAGACACTTGGGTCCTATGACTGCAATTGATGATGATAATGAGACCTAACCCCTAGATCACCCCTTAGACTAGGTTTTATTGCTAAACACTTAGACTATGTATGTTTCAGTTTTTTTTAATTAAACTGGACATGTATTAAATAGTTTCATTTTTTGTATAAAACTTGATTTTTTTTTCATATGTGCTTCTTAATAATTGTTGGATTAGATTGCTGGATTGACATACCCTAAAAATTGAACACGTGAATATAAATAAATTCTAGGATTTACCTCAATGGTAGCCTATAAATTCTCTGAATAATCTTAATATCCACAACTATGCAAAACATAAATTTTTCAAAGAAAATTTAAATTACATAGTTTACAAAGCAAATTACAGCCAATATACAATAAATTTTCTAACTACTGTAGGACCTAGGTGGCCTATAGGATTACAAAGCGTTCCTATTAGCATATAACCCAAAAATTGGTTCCATGAATCCTCCAATAAAAAATGGAGTATATCTCTAAAGCTACCAAACTCTCAGTGATTTCCCATCCTCTTCAGCTGCTATATCTGAAAAAGATAACCACAAAGAGTATGAATTCATTAAAACTCAGTGAGTAGATAACTGTGCCATAAAATAAGGCACAAGTACAAATACCATAACCACAACCATAACTAAAATAAATAAATACATCTAGCACAAACACATATAGATACATGAATACTAGCATACCTTATTATGCAACCGTAACGTCTTTTCCTCTCATAAGTCTACACTCTCGCAATTCCTCACTAAAACACATTAATACTCTAACAAAACTTTCAAGCATGTACAAGCATAAATCAATCACACATACAGAGTATAATTATGCAACAACCAGATGCCTTCCTACTTATGAATCTATGTTCTCACATATACCTCATCAAGTTTTCACCCAGTGGCAATATGCTAAGAGTTTACATTTCCTTAGACTTTAAATCCTCGAGGTTTATCACAAGGAACTCGGCCAAATCTAGGACTACTATTCGAATTAATCTTATGGGTCTACGTTCCTACAATCAATTCTCAAGGTTCATCACTAGGAACCCAGCTAAATTCAGGACTACTACTCGGTTTAAACTCATGGGTCTACGTTCTTATATTCTCTTTTCTTTAGGCAATGCATTCATGCAACACAGTACACTTCATAGTGCACAATGCAACAATTCACTATATCCCCATACACATTTCACATAATAATCTCTCAATTCACAACCAAAATTTCACTATTCACCACAACGTGTTAATTAAATAACTCAGCAATAACCCATAAGTTAGCCTTTCTAAATTTACTAGAAAATTTCATATTCTAGCTAATATCACTAACTAGGGAATTTGGTAAATTTAAATTCAATCATGGTGTGAGTGGAATTTATATTATACTTGAGCAAATTTTAAATAAAGCTCAATTAGCATGGTCACTCACTTATTTTGATGCCGACAAGGTTTACCGTGGAAGAAATCCCCAAAACATAACCGCAAAACTTCTTGCAAACACTTGAAACCAAAACCAACAACTTAGCATAAAAAATCCCTCCCTTTTCCCTAGAAAATCCTTCATTCCCAAATCTGTCCTGTCTAGGGTGCCTAGACGCCCTTGAGTACCCTACAGGAGGCTATTGCCTCGGTGGCGCTTGGGAGCCACAAGCCCTAAGACGCACTAAACCCAGCGCCTAGGCACCCAAATTTAGGTTCCTCCAATCTTCCTCTGTTCTTCACGGTTTTGAGTCCCAAAACCTCCAAAAATTCACCTTTACTTTCCTTTTTCACTTTTCTTTGGTTCTTGTGTTAATCTAAGGTTAATGAATCAATTTAGAGTCATTAAACTCTAGAAAGACTAACTTCATGAATTTTTTTCCTTGAATTACCCAAAGTTACTCAAAAACACATTCTTACTTTTTAATCCATGAAACTAACTTATTTCTCCTTCATGAGTTAGGATCTATCATTCACAACAAAAGAACCAAAAGAAAGATGTAAGAAAAGCATAGTTCCAATTCAAAGCACCCCAAAAATCCATTTTCTTCAATAAAGCAACAATGGAGGAAATGGAGAGAAAAGAGGAAGATAAAGCTTAACTCCAGCTCCGGCAACTTTAGAGAACCGAAAATAATCAGAAAGTCAGACAATCACAATCATTCTAATTACCAATGGTATATTCAACAAACCTTCATTAGTACAGAAGTTTGAGATTTAACAATGATATATTAAGCAATTTAGCAACAAAAAAGACCAATTTAAGATAAATCAATTTTTTTAAACTAAACTAAGACATTTAAACTTTCAAAAATCAAATTGAGATATTTATAATCTTTCACGGACTAAAAAAATTTACGTACTCCTTTTTTGAGATTATTGTTCCAATTGATATGGTGGAAAAACAATCTCTGTCACATCCCAAAATTTACATATGAGATAAACATAAAATACCTAAGGTGTACCTCCGTGGTACCCCTTAATCTCTATGAATATTTTTAATATCCATAACTATGTGAATCATAAATGTTTCAAGAAAGATATTTTGTATATATATTCAGAAAATGTTCAACATTCTTACACTATACAGTACTATACAACCTCCCAAGCCTAGGTGACCTACTAGATTACAGAGCATTTCCTAATCTTTACCAAATCTATATTTATTTGTTTATCAGACAAAAGTGTAGTATATCCTTAAAGGCTATAAATTCTCCTCCTCAACCACTGTATCTGAAAAGATAATCATAGAGAGTGTGAGTTAATCAAAACTCAGTGAGTAAACAATTGTACATGAAAATATCACAAGCACAAATACCACATTTACAAATACAATCAATCTATCATTTATTTTAAATAATTATAGTATTACATTTGTCTGAATTCGCGTATGATTTCTTGGGTGATCAATCCCTCAATCACTTTGCATTATGTGCCATAAATACTTGCACCGAGTGACTTGGGAATTTAACCCTCAAACTCTTTGTGCATAGGTTTTCACAGTTATACACCGAGTAGTATGAGACTCTAACCCTTTCAAACTCGTGCATAGATTTTCACAGTTATACACCGAGTAGTATGGGACTCTAACCCTTTCAAACTCGTGCATAGATTTTCACAGTTATACACCGAGTAGTATGAGACTCTAACCCTTTCAAACTCGTGCATAGATTTTCATAGTTATACACCGAGTAGTATGGGACTCTAACCCTTTCAAACTCGTGCATTAGATTCCGTAGATCTTTTGCTCATCGATAAAATAGTGATAATTTATCACAATACAATTACTATGAAATAAATTAATTTACACATACTTTTATTCCTTTGAATTTCTATCATCAATCATAGCAATCAACATATACTGTCAATTGAAAGATTGATTGTTTAACATTTCAATAATATTATAAATGAGACTTATATTGTACTTTGTCTAATAATATCAAATTAGTCTAGTAAGATCATTCACTTACAAAGTGTTCCAGTTTATTCAATGAACTACCACATCTAGTTATTTAGTCAACTAGAGAAATCAATTCACAAAGGTAATAAAATAATTCCCAATGATATTGTAATTTTTCTCAACTTGAACATACACTGGTAATCTTCTCAATTTCACAAATAATGCAAATGTGATTTATATTGTGCTTTGACTAATTTAGTAAATTAATTTTGCAAGGTTGCCTACTCACCTAGATTCCACGCTCTCGGCGCTCCCACCTTGCGCCTCAACCATCCCTATTGTAACCAGGTAAAAACCATTAGGTTACAAAATAGAGAAATTTCCTACCACTATTCCCGACCTTCACTTACTTCTCAAATCATAACTCCTAACTGGTAATGAATATCCAGATGAAACTTATACCATTGGAAACTAGACTCAAAGAGCTTTTCAACGATATTATTAAAAAAAAACTGATGCTACAGTAACAGTCAACGGTCAACACAGCTACAGTAATGTTGACCGAGTCAATGCTACAGTAACTTTGACCGAGTCAACGATACAGTAGCCGAGAAAATCTGAAAAAATTTTTCCGATGAACAGTAATTTCTGGGAAAAATTTTCGGATGTTCTTCGTGTTCTTCATCCAAAAATCCTAAAATCATATCTAAAACAACATTTCTTTTGATTTCTTCCATGGGTTTTCATCCTTAATGTCTAAGGAGTGTTTTAACACCAAAACCCCCAATTTCTACCAACAATCCAAGCTCAAATCTCAAATTTTCATCAAGAACACTAACTTTTTTCAAATATCCAAATTCTACGAATTTCTCCTAGTTTTCTCCAAATTTCTTGTTCTAATAACATCATAAACCACCTAGGAATATTTTAGATTAACATCCACACTTAAATTCATCCATTAAAATATTCTACAAAAATTTTGCAAAATGATAACCAAGGATTTGGTCTTGTAATAAGAGGAAGAAGAAGAAGAACATCAACTTACCAATCATCCTAACTTTCTGTCACATCCCAAAAATTGAGCATGTGAAAAGATACTACTCATTTGATAAAATTCTCAAACATACGTTATTTGCATATATTCTGTAAGGTTTTACATTCAACCTTAATCATTCATTCCACACTACAGAATTATATTCATGTGATAAGTAAATATAGATATACATAGTCTGATATTTCTATCTCATTGCAAGCCTAGGAGACCTATATTAAGTACAGAGCGTTCCTAGTATCCACATCAATAAGTACTGATATCCCACCAGACAGAAATAAAGGATAATTCCAAGGGGCTTCTATTCTTCAAACGGATACTCTTCTTCTTTGTTTTCTGTATCTGAAAAGATAATCATAGGGAGCGTGAGTTTATTTAAAAACTCAATAAGTAAATAACTGTACTATATAAAATATCAAAAGTATAAATACCACATTTACTCATATAATTAATTGTCTTATACATCGAGTAGTATGGGACTCTAACCCTTTCAAACTCATGAATAAGATTTCATATATATACATCGAGTAGTATGGGACTCTAACCCTTTCAAACTCATATTTACAATTTCATCTATTCACACCGAGTAATATGGGACTCTAACCCTTTCAAACTCGTGTATAAGCTTTCTTAGATATACACCGAGTAGTATGGGACTTTAACCCTTTCAACTCGTGTATAGGTTTCATAGATATGCACTGAGTAGTATGGGACTTTAACCCTTTCAAACTCGTGTATTAGATCCCGTAGATCTTTACTCATTGACAAGATAGTGAGAATTTATCACATAGCACAATTGTCATGAAATAAAATAATTTCTACATACTCTTATTTCTACCGATCATCATATACTCCCATATGAAAATTGATTGCTTATTATCCAAATAATATTGTAAATGGGACTTATATTGTACTTTGACTAGTAATATCAAATTAGCTGAGCAAGGTTATTCACTCACCTTGATGTTTGTCCAAGTTTACCTTGTTCCACACTAGAATTTGTGTAGGAAAATTTCCTAGTAAAATATATTACAAGGAAACATAAGAAAGGAAACAAAATCACGAAAATACGCAAAATTTTCTGACTGCTACAGTAACGGTTTGCTACAGTAACGATTCGCTACAGTAACGTTGACTGCTACAGTACCGTTGACTGCCGACACTACAGTATTGCTATAGTAACTTGAAGAAAAATTTCCAGATTTTCCCGAAATTTCTGGTCGCTACAGTAACTCGGTTTTTGCAGAAGTTTTTGCAGAAATTTCTAACAATTTCATCCTTTCCTTTCTTGTTTCAAAACCAGAATTTCAACTCTTTTAACCGATTATAACTCAAATAACTTCTAAAACAACTGAGATTCATGAATTATCATCAAAATCTTCAAGAACAAAACCTCCTCTAATCTTCTACATAAACTGAAATTTGAGGAAAATAATGAGATTAAAGCTTACCTTTGATCCTTACAAAGCTTTTGAACCGAACAAATAATCAAAACTCTGAAGATCAAGGAAAGGATTTGAGAAGAGGATGAAGAAACGAGAGAAACTTCCACTGTTCAGTTTCCAGCTTTTCCTTCTGCGTGAGAAATGAGGAGGGTACTATTGAAGCTTTATATTAAATATTTCTAATGGGTTATTGAATAACCCATGGGTATCCATAACCCAACATCCAAACCCATCCAGTCAATTTACAATAAATGGACTAATTAACCATTCTTAAACCACTTTTCCATGAATTTCACCATTCTTAGAATATATCCCACATGGTGCAAATATTCAGTCCAGTCATTTAACTCAATTTTCATAAATAATATTCAAAGAGAACAATTAAATATGAAAATTAAAAATGACCAAAATAATTAACTAAAGTAACGTTGTAAAATTCTAAAATACTCTTAGGCGAATTATATTCCAAAATTAACGGGTATTACACTTTCATAGCTTCCTTTCCCATGCAAAAATTGCATAAATGGTTGATGAAGGAATTCGACGCATAACCGAGAGAGAAAAAGTGAGTAAGCTACGGGAGAATGAGAGAAAGAAAAGAATAAGAGAGAAGTATATACGCGTGGGCCCCACCAATTTATTTTTCGATAAAATTGCTCATAGCCACCTTAGCTTATAAGATTTGTTCACTTTAATCCCTCTCGATGTCTCAAATATCACTTTAACCTCGAATCCATCATCTTTTCGGTACCGGACTCATAATTCATTCTCATAAGCTTTATTCCTCCTCTCAGGTTCCTATTTGGTCATTTCTCAAAAGTAATCTGTCACGACCCGTTTTCTAGGCACATGACCGGCACAATGATGAATATCCCATCACTGTAAGCCTTTCGATAAATTCTACCCATGAGTTTAGTCATTATCAAAATAACCATTCCTGAAGAAAATATATCAAATTTTCTTATTTGAAATTCATAGAGATGATTTGCACATAATAATAGATTCTCAATATAAAATACATTATTATGCTGACATACAAACCAAATGCCAAACCCCTGACCTAGATGTCCTAGACGATTACAGAGCAACATAATCTATAACAAAAGAGGGGTCTACCCGACAACGGAAAGGTCCAAAGTGATCTACTCCTCTAGCAGATATTCTTCGATGGCAACCTGATCTGAACAAAAAGGTTGTACAAACAGTGTGAGCTTTTAAACTCAATGAGCGAATCGGCCTCGCGTTAATAAAATTCAAATACATTACCAGTCATGCAAGCATATCTAAAGGCTCATACTCAACCAATAGACAGAAGATAAAAATTCATCCAATTCAACAAATGTTACTAGTACTCGGCAATGGCAATATATCCCAGAGAGCGCACACAGGCCGGCTCACCAATTATGTATATTTCCGCCATGACGCACAACATCATCCTCTTACATACAAGATAAAAATTCATCCAATTCAACAAACGTTACTAGTACTCGTCAATGGCAATATATCCCGGAGAGCGCACACAGGCCGGCTCACCAATTATGTATATTTCCGCCATGACGCACAACCTCATCCTCTTAGCTAGGGCGCCTCACGGATTTATCACCAATCCGGGCTATATCCCTACTGAGGGAATCGTTGTCTCCACACTCATTGGTCAAGACACCCTATCAACCGGGTTTTCCGCCTTGCCGTGAGAGGGGGTACTGTCCCGCTCAATCACAATCAATAGTACAATATTTCATATCATAATCAGAAATACAATATAATATTCATCTATATAACAGGTATAGTATATAACTATATGATTCAAATTTCACATCATCATGAGATACTTGCTTTTTCTTATCCATACTTCTGGATTAATTATCTCATTATATTCGCCATTCTGAATCCAATTTCCCCCTATGAATCTTGGGAGTGTCCTACGACATACTTTTTATCACCAGTAATGCTAAAACTCTATTAAAACGGGGTCGTTTCACTCACCTGGATTCCGTACAAATATCGCTCCTCTAAGTCATTACAGACAAGAGTGCTCAGGTGAATTTCGGTGTTCTGCTACGGAGATTTTCATGAAAGATTAGAGAAAATACGTTAGGATTGTTTTCATACAGATACTGTTCATACATACGGTACTATTCATACATACAGTCACTATTCATATATATGGTTACTATTTATACATATGGATACTATTTATACATACGAATAATATTCGTACATACGGTCACTATTCATATGTATGAATACTATTTTTATATACGGATACTATTCATATGTACAGTTACTATTCATACGGTTACTATTCATACATACGGGTACTATTCATACCAGAAATAGAGAATACAATCTGTAAAAGAGTACATCAGATAAGTTCCCAGGAAAGAGTGGAGGGTCACACTGGACACACTTAAAAACCAGGTCTTTCCTTAGCCAGAACTTTCCTAGACATGTATTCTTCACAGTTTACATTCTATTTCGGTAATCAGAGAATCAAAATAACATATAAACAGCTAAGGACAGTTTTTCTGATGTGGAAGATCGGCCAAAACTGCAACCACAGAGCATACTTAAGAAATTAACTTCTAAAATTTGAAAGACATAGAAAGGGCATAGTATCCTTACCTAAGTTGAAAAGAAAAGACCCAAAATCTCATAAGCCTAACATTGGAGTAAGAGAAACTTAAGGAGAGAAGAAGAGAAGTTGAAGGTGTGAGTTTATAAGTGAAATGGAAGGACCTATTTATAGCAAAAGTCAAGAGTACTATTTGACACTATGCACTAATAAAATATTTAATTTACTATTTATGAAAATGACATTTCTAATAAAATAATTCACGTTAATCATTTATGGTTACTGTGCAATTTCGTCACAGCTTTACTATTGAAAACTTAAGGGAAAAACTATCATTTCACCTTAAACCTTTAAGTTTCTTTTCAAATCAGTTCTTTCAATTTAGTCCCTGAGCGTATTTTTACACATAAAACGTCATTTTCTCCTACAAACTTCTTTCTAGTTTTCTCTTATGACCAAACCACATCTAGTACTTGACATTTCGATTGTATAAATGAACAGTATCGTATACGTAAATAGTATTATACATGTAAACAGTACCGTATACTAGCATAGTAACAGTAGTTTGTAAACAAATATTTATATTTTATTTTTTCTTGGGTATTACATAATCCATATTTTCTTTTCTTTTCACTTTAGTCCTTGAGAATTTGTAAAAATTTCCTAAATTAAAAATTAAAATTTCTATTCCCAGATTTTCTTCACTAATTCAAAAAGCACATTTTTCACGTAATTAAATTTTTCACTAAACTTCAAATTAGACTTTAAATATTCATATAAATTTTTGGGATATTACATTCTCTTTCCCAAATTTTTGTTTCTATACATTGAAATATTTTTAAAAAATTCAAGCAATCACAATCAATCCAATTCAAATTATAAGTCAATATCAACTAATGACAAATTCCTCAGATTCCAACATCAATCAATCCAATTCAAATTCAAATCCAATAACATTGCTTTGGAGATGTCTATATTTTCTTCCTATTTGACGATTGGGAGAGTCAGCTTTCATTGTCCCACATATTTATTATTTTGTGAGCATATTCACAGATCTTGTGCTTCATTCCTCTTTATTTGCCCTTATCATACAAAGTTGATAGCCAAGTTGCCCATCAATATGCTTCCTTGTTGGGCTTGTTCTATCAATGTCTTTAATGTTTAAAACTTCAATTATTATGTGCATTACATTATTATTCAATGTAGGGAGTAATGAAACCGGATCATTCACTATGTGTGGGTGCGCAGTAGGGTGTTGAACTTCCTAGCACCGTCTAATTGGCAGGACAGGCATGTCCCATGTGACTCCTCTCAGATTTCCAACATCGAAAGGTGCTATGAAGTCCAAAGGATTTGAGTTCATGGGGTAATAATAGGGGTGCAACACCTTACTATTGAACTAACCAATTTTTAACCAATTCAACTATATTTTTTTCTAGAACCAATAATTTTTGGAAAATTACAAGCTTTCGATTAATTTGGTTCAAATTTAGTCAGACTACAAAACTTTAAAACTCTCACAAAGCTTATTTTCTTCATGAACAATATTCAAACCTTAGACATCACTTTATTTAAAAAAAATTAAGTGTCAAACTATTTGAATTAATTAATGATGGTCAACCATTAGTTTGTGATATCAATTTATTGGGTAATGTTAGATGGAACAAACAACTAATTTACCGAATTTTTAGTTAAACTAACCAATTCAGATATATTTTTCTCTTTTATGTCTGAAATGATAATTGTTTCTCACCTTTTCAATATCTTTGTACTCTACTTAGGAAAAATAAAGTTTTCTGATTTCCATTCTCTATAAGCATGCAAGAATTTGTGGGGATTTTATATGGATAACATCTTATTAAATAATATATTTTTCATTCATTTAAGTAAATTTTTGAAAAATTAAAAACAATATATTTTTTTATTGGTATGACTAATGAATCAAAAAATACTATGATAACCATATCTATCTACACTAAGCTAGTTAATAAATTAAAGGTATAATAACATTTTTAATATAGCAGAGTCTTTATATTCCACCTCAACTGAATCTTTCCTTTTAATTAATTTAGTTCCAATAAAAATTTTTAATTTTAATTTTAATAATTTAGTATAATTTTACCAAACCTCATTGCTTGAGTGTTTTATTTTCACCGTTTTGTGTGGATGAGAAATCTACATTCACATATAACAGCTCATTTTTCAATGATGGATGTGTTGCTTTCTTTATGTACATAATTGATTTATAAATCTGTAAACTAAAAAAAATAATGGAATTGAAATTTGAGAGTGATGGAAAATAAAAATAAATCTGAGAGCAAGATATTAGGCTGCTTGTTAAAAGCATTAATGCATATCATGAAATTACACCCACCTACACACATATACAAACACAATGGTTATTAGGACCGGACGACCGGTTCAATCAGTTGGATCAAGAATCGAATATAGATTTAGCTCTGGAAAAATTCATAGGATCTATGAGGAATGAATGGTGCAAAATCAGTCAAACCGGTTCAAGAATTTTTTTTATTTGATAGATTTGATATATATAAATTATATGATGATTGATAATATTTTTTATTAGTTGACTTTTTTTTTTGTTGCAAACTGTTGATTGAGGATGTTGTTTTTTTTGGTTGGAACCTTGATACACACACACATATCTATATAGCAAAAATGATATCTTATTTTTATTTTAAATTTCATTATAATTCTCTATGTTTCAAATATTTCATATTTTCTTCCTATTTAAGGATTGTGAGAGTCAACTTTCATTGTCCCACATATTTATTATTTTGTGAGCATATTCACAAATCTTGTGCTTCATTCCTCTTTATTTGTCCTTATCATACAAAGTTGATAACCAAAATGCCATCAATATGCTTCCTTGTTGGGCTTGTTCTATCAATGTCTTTAATGTTTAAATCTTCAATTATTATGTGCATTACATTATTATTAAATGTAGGGAGTAATGAAACTGGATCCTTCACTGTGTATGGGTGTCTAATAGGGTGTTAAACTTCTTAATATCATCTGATTATGGTGGGATAGACAGGTCCCACGTGACTCCTTCCAAATTTCCAACATCGGATTGTGCTATGAAACCCAACAAAAGATTTGAGTTCATGGAGTAATAAGAGGGGTGCAACACATTACTATTGAAGTAACCAATTTTTAACTAATTCAACTATATTTTTTTTTCTTGAACCAATAATATTTGAAAATTTTACAAGTTTTCGATTGATTTGGTTCAAGTTTAGTCAGACTACAAAATTATAAAACTCTCAAAAAGCTTATTTTCTTCATGAACAATATTCGAACCTTAGACATTACTTTATTTAAAAAAAATTAAGTGTCAAATTATTTGAATTAATTAATGATGGTCAACCATTATTTAGTTTGTGATATCAATTTATTGGGTTATGTTAGATGGAACAAACAACTAATTCACCAAATTTTTAGTTAAACTAACCAATCCAGATATATTTTCTCTTTATGTCTAAAATGATAATTGTTTTTGATACCTTCTTACCTTATCAATAACTTTGTACTCTATTAAGGAAAATAAAGTCTTCTGGTTTCCATTCTCTATAATCATGCAAGAATTTGTGGGGATTTTATATGGATAACATCTTATTAAAATAAATATATTTTTTAATTCATTTAAGTAAATTTTTGAAAAAGTAAAAACAATATATTTTTTTATAGGTATGACTAATGAATCAAAAAATACTATGATAACCATATCTACACTGAGCTAGTTAATAAATTAAAAGTATAATAATATTTTTAATATAGCAGAGTCTTTATATTCCACCTCAACTGAATCTTTCCTTTTAATTGATTTAGTTCAAATAAAAAAATTTAACTTTAATTTTAAGAACGACTTTAGTATAATTTTACCAAACCCCATTGCTTGAGTATTTTATTTTCGCCATTTTGTGTGGATGAGAAATCTACATTCACATATAACAGTTCATTTTTCAATGATGGACGTGTAGCTTTCTCTATGTACATAATTGATTTATAAATCTGTAAACTAAAAAAATAATGGAATTGAAATTTGAAAGTGATGGAAAATAAAAATACATCTAGGAGCAAGATATCAGGCAGCTTGTTAAAAGCATTAATGCATATCATGAAATTACACCCTACAAACAGTCAAACACACACACACTATATATATATATAATCAATGAGGGAATGAATTAGTATAAAATTGATCATATCAAATTAAAGATTTTTTTTATTTAATAGATTTGATATGCATGAATTATATAATGATTGATAATATTTTTTTATTAGTTGACTTTTTTTGTTGTATTATTGAGAATGTTGTTTTATCAAAACTTTTGGTAATTGAATGTTAAGTCTTATTTTTAATTGAGTTTGTAAATTTATGTTTATGATATATAATTATGTATAATATTTTAATATTTTTAATAATATTTCTATATTTGAATATTTTTAAAATACTACCAGTTCGACCACAGTTGATCATTGACCTTTAAATCAGTGTCTCTACCGGTTTAATGATTGGTCTAATTTTTAAAACCTTGACATACACACATATCTATATAGCAAAAATGTATCTTATTTTTATTTAAAATTTTATTCTAATCCTTTATATTTCAAATGTTTCATATTTTAACAAAGTTGACACTTCATCATCCTTCTACAAAATATGATGATATAAGATGTCAATTTTGTTAAAATAACTAATAGTCTTAACTAAAAAAATAAAATAATGTAAATTTGTAATATATGAAAACGATACAAAACATTTGAAATATAAAATTTTGAAACTTAAAATAAAAATAAAATATTAAAATACCATTTTTGTCTGTACATTAATACATATTAACTTGACACGTGGCAATTTTCTGGACGCTTTTGTATACGCTGTTTTTCTCTTTTTTTTTCTTTTGAAAAGTTTTTTGATGAGTTGGATAAATCCAATAATCTACTTTTATTTTATCCATATAATATGTTGTTTTCTTATCAAAAGGCAATGTATCATGCTGTTGAATTATTATCATCATCAACATCATCAATTTCCCTTTAACTTTTCAAACAGTCAATGGTAAAAAAAAGAATAAATAATTCGAAGAAACAAAAATACTAGATATTTATAAAGTTAGTGAAAGCATTATTGATCATAGCCACATTAAAAATGAGGATTCAAATTAACAGTTAAGAATGGTTTGATTTGAATTGCGTATGCATAATTGAGGGCTGCAAAATATAGAAAATTTAGATATATAAATTAGGAAGAGAATTCAAAAGTTATTGTGCAATTAAAAAGAGAAAATAATTAAAAAGAAAAGTTGAGTAATGCTATGATTATAGATTATAGAACTGAATTGAATTGGACTGTTTGATCGAAAATTGGTTGTTAATCTGATTTGGTTGACTAAAAGAATTGATTAGATAAAAAATAGGTTAAAAACAGGTTGAATCAATTTTTATAAATAAAAAATTTACTATTCATAAAATATAATTATTTCTCACATTATATAAGATTTAATAAATTTTTTTTTATTTATCATGTTATATATTTGTTATTCTTAACTATTTTTTCATAATAACATTATTTTTGTCACAAAAATAAATTAAAAAACAAGAAAAAAATAGTAAAGCAATTACATTCATACTTATATATAATAATATAAGTTTACTAAGATTAAATATAAAAATGTTTATTAATTTATTATATTCTAATTTTTTAATATATAAAATTAAGATATATATATATATATATAATTATTAACAATATTACTATAATTAAATTAATAAATTATAAATTAATCCTATCATCAATTTAATAATGAATCTGATTTTTAAAACATTCACTGTAAAAATCAGTTGAATGTCGCTTTCTTCATTATTGAGACAAGAGACTGTGTCTCTTTCTGCAGCCATTGAAACTCATGTACGAATTAAGATTCCCTAACAAAGTACAAAAAAAAAATAAATGGAAAAAAATACAAAAATATTTTTTAAAAATTGAATTATTTAAAAATAGCACTTCAGTTTTTATAATAAGAAAATATAATTTTTATAAGATAGTGTATTAGTGTTAACTGTTAAGAGACAAACATACAAAAGGATTTATCTATTTTTTACTTTAAAAATTTATGAATCACTTGTAAATAATCGGAAATTTAATAATATTCATTGTAATTTTTCCTAAATAAATAAAATAGAGATGGTGGCATAGTAAGAAAAGAAATGTACACGAATAAATCCAATGCAACAACTCGCCAGGTTGGATTTTCAACGAATAATTCTCAAAATTTCTTAAAATAAAAAATACCTAAACTTGTAAATTCTAAAAAATAATTTTTTTTTCTACTTTACCATTAACATTATTATCCCATATGTAATTTTATGCTGTTTTTTAATTAATGTGGCAACCTTTCATTTATCGATAATACGTCTAATTTAAGACATTATGAAACAAATTGAAATGACGTATGACTGAATGGGATTGTAACGTGTTAAGGTTAGGATAAATAACTTATTCTTTAAAATGTAAAAATTGAATGTGTACAAAAATACTAAATATTATTATTAAATATAAGTACTATTTAAATTTTATTTCATGTTCATATATTATTTAAATTAAATATTATTATTAAATGTATACAAAAATACTTAATAATTTGTTCAAACCAAAATTTAAAAAATTAGCTCGGTCATTAAATAGGTGCAGATACCGTTTCAAAGATTAATAGTCAGAATACGGTTGAACTGTAGTTGAACGGATTCACTTTAAAATATTAAAAATGATATAATAATTAAAGACTAAATATAAATTTATAAATTTAATTAAAAATAAGATTTGATATTAAATTATACAAAACAACATTCACAGCAAAAATGAACCAAATAACAATAAAATATTATTAATCAATATAATATTAATTCATTTCAAATCTATAAAATATCAATATAATAACATCATTAAAATTGATTAATCTGTAATATTAATTTTTCATTACCTAATTAGAGAATAAACAAAATTTTAAAAAAATAAAAATAAAAAAATTTCAAGTAAATCGATTCAACAAGTTAATTTAACACCAATTCTTATATAATTAAACTATTCATCAATTTTAGTAATCATTTCAAACTGATTATTAATCTAACTAATAAAACGGTTGATTTAATTCAATTTTTACAGTAGTGGTTCATACTCTTTATAAATTTGTTAAATTTAAATATAAAAAGACTTATTAATTTATTATATTTAATTTTTAAAGTATGAAATAAAAAATATAAATATTTATTTACAATTGGTTGAGCCACCATTTAACTACCATGCGACCAATAACTTGATCTAATACGAGTTTACCGGTGTGAGTTTCAAAACCTTGGCTGAGATTGAAGAAAACAAATTAAAAAATTAAAACAAAATGCACATTTCAATTATATTTAATTTTAGCACTTCTTCCATCTTTGCATTCAATCACATGATGATTACTGTGAAATGAAACGTGAAAAGAAAAAAGAAATGAAGAAGAAAGAAAATTTCTAAGAACAAGCCAATTGTCTAGGAGGAGATTTGTTTAGAACACATTATAACAGGTACATTCAGTGATCTCCCTGAAGATTTAATCATCTTCATCATGAGAACCCATGTCACTGTAAGTATCAATGCTAGAAATGGACTCACCGCAAGCCCAGCTAAAGCAATCATAAACATCATTATACACCCTGATTCTGAATTCCCACCTCTGTTACTATTACCTAATCTGAATCTCTCTTGTTCTTCAACAATCTGAATGGAACAAGTGGTTCCACCATATTCAACCTCATCATCTTCAATGCACTCTAGTTTACTTTCTTCTTGATCTTCTTCTTCTTCTTCTTCTATCTCTTCTTCCACAGAACTTGCTGATTTCATTCCCTTTTCCTTCTTTGAACCTCGAAGCTTTCTGGGCACAAGCTTCTTCACTATCCTGGACTTGAATTTAGCACTTCTTGTACTCTTACTCGTTTTTCTCTCTGAAATTTCGCATTGCTCCTCCTCCATTTCAGATCCTGCAATGTAAGTGGTCTCTCTCTTGGTTTCTTCAATTTCAATCTCTTCGATGCAGGAAGAACCAGAGCGCAGTTCAACTTCTTCAACAACGATCTTTCTATGAACAGTTTCTGATTCTAAACCTCCAGACACAAGATTTTGGAACGAAACGCAACTAGAAACCCTACTGGTGAAGGATTTGAAAGCCATATTCGCATTGGAGCAAGGCTTCAAACACGAAACGACGCGGTTCCTTGCGTACTCAATGAAAAGAAGCAAGAACGCAGACATTGTGATCCCGAACGTGAGCTTCTTCACACTCAGAGTCACAATCAGAACCAGAAACGTCTTCAAAATTGCAGCGATTGCCTTATTCGGATCCGAGCCCGACCCGGGAAATCTATCCATGTCCTTATCGGAACCAGAAACCCGATCGTGTCCGTCTCTGGCCAACCGCCTCAAAATCGGAGGCTCTGGACGTCTCGGCTCGACACACATAACCGTCTGATCGTTCGAGTACGACAGCTCCGGCGCCAACGCCGGCGGCGGAGTAGGATCAGGAATTTCGCGGGGAACGCGTTTCTTGGGCTTGGCTTTCCTGTTCTCTCCGATCAACCGCCTCAAACTCGGAGCCTCTGCGTATCTCGCCTCGGCACACAGAGCCGTCCGATCGTTCGAATTCAACTGATCCGGCGCCGGCGTCGTTGTCGGCGCCGGCGGAGCAGGATCAGGATTTTCGCGGTGAACGCGTCTCTTGGGCTTGGACTTGGACTTCCTATCATCTCCGACCATCCGATCGGTCGAGTTCGACGGCGGCGGCGGATCAGGGGTTTCGGGGCGAGCGCGTTTATTGAGCTTGGGCTTCTTGAACCGGCTCCGGTTCTTGACGAAGAGGTCGATGAGGGAGGTGGGGAAGCCGGTCTCGACGACGAGAGAGCCACCGCGCTTCGGCGATTGAAGATCGGCGACGAAATTGGATATCCGAGCCACCCTGTTCTTCTTCCATGGAAACGGCATCGTTGCACTCTTGCACCTCCCCTCTCCGTGCAGCAATTTCACCAGAAACAACAACACCCCACGAAGAAAAGGCAAAGAAATATCAAAAATCAGAAGAACCCAATCGGATCAAGACATGGGCAGTTCAGGGATTGAACCGTGGGTGAGAGAAAGAGAGAGAGAGAGAGAGAGAGAGAGGGAGAGGAGTTTTCGCGGGGAGGAGAGAACGTGGGAAGCGTGAAGAAAGGAGAAAGAAAAGAAGGGGAGAGGCGCGTGGAGTGTGAGTGAGAGAGTGAGAGAGTGATGCGAGTGAGAAACGTAAAATCTGGGGAAGTGGATTAAATTAGTACAATCGCAGTTTCTATTTTCAAAGGTTGTTGCGTTTATAGGACGGATAGAAGAAAAGGCAAACATATGAGTTTTAATTTAATAAATTAAAGTGCTTATTTTAATTCTTAAAATATTATTTTTATTTTTATTTTTAAATTTATTAATTCAATCTGTCTTTAAAATATCAAATCTTTTAAGTTAAAATACACTTTAACTAAAAATTTTCTCTAAACTTTTAAATTCAATAAAAAATCCTTATCAATTTTTATTTTGTGCTAAAAATCTCATACAGTTAATTGACCGTCAGTTGATTGTTAACTAATGCTACGTCATCAGTATATTAGACAACTCAAATGTCACGTCAAATATTTTTTACACCTCAAATGCTGATAGTGACGATTTGGCAGTGTTGACATGGTAAGTGAACTGTAAAAAATGTCTAACGTGACATTTAAGGTGTCTAGTATACTGATAACGTGGCATTTAACTAACGGTCAACTAACTATAGCGAGTTTTTGGCACAAAATAAAAATTGAGGGCGGTTTTTTGTTGAATTTGAAAGTTTAGAAGGGTTTTTTACACATAGAGTAAAATTTAAGGGATAAAGTACATTTTAGTCTATCTTTTAATTTAATTTTATATTTGTTTCAATTTAATCTTGTTAATTATCAAATTATAAAATTTATCGTTACTAAATTCTAAATTTTTTATTATCAAAAAGTTACATTAACAAAATAAATGAATTAAATTGAGATAAATACAATATTCCAAAAATTAAATTGAAAAACTTATAGTCTTTTAAGAACCAAAATAGTAATTTACTTGGCTCAAATTTTACCATTGGTAAATTTTAAAATTTTAGTTTGCTAAAATTCTCTCAAACAAATCAAGAAATTAAATTGAGATAATTATAATTTTTTAGAGTTAAATCTGTAATTTACTCTAGAGAGAAAGATGATGCCTCATTAGGACAGTGTTAATTGTTAAACGTCCTACACTTTCTGTTTCTTAATTAATGGTGAGAGATTATCCAGGACCAGGGAAGGCTTACGTTTTTAACATTTTTTTTTGAATAAAGAATATTCTATAGTTTTAAGGACAATTTTTTTGAAAGAAAAATTCTGGTTTAGTGCTTATTATTAAAAAGAGAAATTTTCTTTTTATACTTTTACTGAAGAATTCCATAATAAACTACTTCTAGTTTAAATATAAGTATAATCCTTTGGTTGTATATAGGATGTAGGGTGTTAAGTTTAAAAAGTGATATATATATATATATATATATATATATATATATATATATATATATATATATTATCTCATATTATTTAATACTTTAATGATTAAATTATACAATATTAAAGTACATATAATACAGTGTTCAAGATATAACCAAATTTATGATATAAATATACCCAACTACACAAATATACAAAAATTTAAATTTATTACTGTCTTGACATATATTTTGTGTATTAATTTTTTGAAGAAAAATATTTAGGTGTAATTTCTTATAGTATTATCATTATTTAATTAAAATACAATAAATATATGATTTTTAAATAAATTATAAATTTTTTATAAATAAGTATTGCATGATTTTAAAAAAAAAATTATATATATTCTATTTTTAGTGAAAAACTTAATAACAAATTTATAATGAATTGTATATAAAATTAAATGTATCCTTTTTTTTAATTTTATTTAAAAATAGACAAAAGTATATTTTTCATCTTTAAAGTTTACACGTGATTTTGATTGTCTCAAAAAAAAATTTTAGCACAATTTTGTTTCTGATATTTCTTTTTTTTTTCAATTTTGTAAGGACAAAATTGAAAAATAAATTGTCATGGACAAAATCGGACCAAAAAAATTTAAGAGAAAATTAAAAACTCGCGGAAATACAAAAATGTACTTTTGTCTTAGAAATAAAACAATTTTTATTGTTGAATATTTGAGAATTAATAGTATGTATGAACTACGAGTTTCCTTTTAAATTAAATCATTAAAAAAACCTGAAAACATTTCAAAATTATTTACCCTATGTATTTGTACTTAAAATATATTATAATAATTATTGGGAAGGCAAATATTGTTCTCTTTAGAAAAAGACAATAATCTGCACTTTTATTTGTCAATACAAATGTTTTTCCTAAGAATATTCCAGAGACACATATTCAAATCCTGCTCAGTTAATCTGAATTTGTTTCATTTTAATAATATTTTAAAAAAAAATTGAAATTCATTTAGTCGGTGTAAGAGACTATTACGCTTTTAAAATTATACACAAAAATAAAATAAAATCTATAAATACATCTTATATTAATAACCCAAAAAAAAAAAAGAAGTATATCCTTGTTAAGATATGTGGAAGAAAACACAAATAATCCATTATGCATGAAAATGAGCATTGGCCAAAGTGGTTAGTTGTAATGGTCACAGTGGTTTAAATTTTAATAATAGATAATATTTAACTTCTAAAAGAGAATTGATTCTCTATAGTTAGTGACATCAACTGCAAAGAACAATTTTAAAATAACATATTTGAGAGTATTTGCATTAACGTAATTTTATCATCAAATTATAATTTTGGTGAAAATTTTAATTGTTACTTCTACCCAAACTTAAATATTTTAAAATTAATTATACAAATCACAGTTTGTCCAAATCTAAATTTTTTTAATTATTTTTTAAACACGCATCTTATCTTTTATATTTACTAATCTCAACAGAGATTAAATTTTTATCTTGATAAGAAAATAACTAAAATGTAAAGTTGAGACATGAATGCATCATTTAACATACATGAACTTACGAATATTCACATTCTAAAAATGTGACATTTCATTAGAGAACCGATAGTGACTTGATTGTTATTATATGAGCCACCTAGCGCACCCCATCTCTCTCTCTCTCTCTCTCTCTCTCTCTCTCTCTCTCTCTCTCTCTCTCTCTCTCTCTCTCTCTCTCTCTCTCTCTCTCTCTCTCTCTCTCTCTCTCTCTCTCTCTCTCTCTCTCTCTCTCTCTCTCTCTCTCTCTCTCTCTCTCTCTCTCTCTCTCTCTCTCTCTCTCTCTCTCTCTCTCTCTCTCTCTCTCTCTCTCTCTCTCTCTCTGCATTCAGATAATGTATTGATAAATTAAATTACATTTATATTTCATTTTTCTTAAGTTGCTTTCCGATCATATAACTAATAGGATCTATAATTCTGCCCACCATGCATTGAACACAAATGTGTTGCCCTAA
The DNA here is from genome assembly GCA_037074585.1 of Biancaea sappan. Lineage (NCBI taxonomy): Eukaryota > Viridiplantae > Streptophyta > Magnoliopsida > Fabales > Fabaceae > Biancaea > Biancaea sappan. The sequence goes on along the minus strand of CM073493.1, from coordinate 74,349,070 downwards.
TAATTGCATGACTTTCATGGGACCCAAACTACAATGAGTGGCTCATTCTCTCACTCTCTCTATATATATATATATATATATATATATATGTGACAGAGAGAAAATCAAATTCACTGTTTGGCCAAATATAATTATTTGATTGATATTGATAGATTATCAAACAATTTTATTTGGCTAAACTGAATGCTAGTTAAGCAAAAAATAAGGGGTGTGCCTGTGATAAAGTGCACTGAACTCATGTGAAGTTTAGCTAAATTAACTTAATCTCATTTTAAATATTATACTTGATTTTCTTTTGATTTAATTTTCATCATTAAAATTATCTTTTTACATATTATAATTTTTAATAATAACATTACTTAATAATAATTATTATCATATTAAAAATAAGGTCATAGTTTCATATTAAATGTTAATATTAATTTAAATAATTTTTATTTTATTAAAAATAAAATTATAATTTTATATTGTATAAAAAATTAATTGATTTGACAAATCATAAATTGAAGGAGAGTTTCTTTTGTAATATATTATATGAGTTGAGTATAAATTTAAAACTGAATGAATATTCCGTATAATTTAATTAATTTTCAATGGAGATAAATGTAATTCAGTCTTTTTGTATATAATAAAATATAACATTTGAAAATAAAAAGAAAGAAAGAAAGAAAGAAAACTTTGAAGGGGGCCAAAAAGTGAGGAAAGAAACAAAGAAAAGTTTAGGGTGTAGCTTTAGGTTAGGCTTTGAAAAAGGTTAATGAGAATGATTGGAAGTGGTGAGGAATCCCAAGCAATCATGCAATGTGAATTTGTAGTGTAGAGAAATATTTGAAGTATAGAAGATAAAATAAATATAAAATATTAAAATATTATTTTTGTTTATATTTTATTGTCTCAAAATGTTAGATCTTATATTTATTATATTTGTAGTAAACAATTTAATAAAAAATATATTTAACCTTTTTTTTTCAAGAGAATTCAATTTTTTCTTAGTCTCTTAAAAAAATGTGAAATAATTTTTTTATTATCATAAACAACGATTTCAAAATAATTTAGAAAGTCGAATTTTCTGTAACTTTACTCAAAAGTATACTGAAGTAATTACAAATGGCCAAGAAAATACTAAGCTAAATTACATATAATTGACTTAATAAAAGTATTAGTGGTGAGTTTTGTTAAAAACTAAAAAAGAGTGCTCTATATGATTACTTGTAATTAAGATAAAATTTGGATAATTTTTATTATTTTATTAAATTTTAATAAAAATAATATACACTAATAATTTTATTTGAAAACTCACATCATATCATGATAAAATATAGAAATCACAACTATCATATTTTATCAAGAAAATAATAATAAATACTTACAAAATTACATGTGAATTGTATTTTTATTGTATTTAACATAGATTACAGAGCTGGACCGAATCAGCTGATCTAAAAAATTGGTTAATAACTAATTAAACCAATAAAAAATTGATATATCGGTTGAGATTAAATAAAAAAATATTTATTATTTCATTATATTATAATGTGTATATATATATATATTTAATTATTACTAATTCGATCACAATAAAACTAATTAAATGACTAATGAACCATCAATTAGTATTTGTATTGATTTAATAATTAGTTTAATTTTCAAAATATTAATATTTACTATATATAAATATATATTCATATATATATATATATAATATGACATACATTTTAAAAAAGACGGATCCTAGGATACTTGTGTGTTGTTTATACATTACGAGGGAAGTGTATCTAAAACCAACCTACCTAATATCTGTTGAAAAAATTTGTCCAAAAAAATTGTTCTTTTTATATATTAATTTTTTATTTGGGAACCAAAAGAATCATTCAGTACAATATATGTTGGACATTATAACATTGAGGACAGGTGATGAGAAAAGCCAAGCGAGTGGGGAGCATGCACGTGAGAAACACGTGCAATCATATGGCGTCGTTTGACTCTGACTGTTGGTCTTCCCTGCCTCTCTTCTCTGAAAGTGCTCCCTTGTCTCCTCTTTTTGGGACCAATCTCTTGTTCTCACTCATATTAGCCTTTTTTTTTTTTTTGAGAAAAAAAAGAGGAAGAAAATATTCTCTTTCAATTTTGTCATTATGCACGCAAATACATGAAAGCGTAGCTCCTTCCCCTGTAAATTGTACTATAATTTATAATTTAAACAATAATTTAGATATTCAGTCGGATATTTTGAATATCCGATGGTATACGTGTGAAAAAATATATATTGAAAAGATAATGGATTATCTGACCCGAAGACTTTACTATTGACTAAAATAAGTTTTTAAATTCTTGAATTATGAATTAGTTGTTGGTTCTCGTAAATAAATTAAAAATTATATATATATATATATATATATTTATAAATAAATTTAAAAATAAATAAAATAAATAATATATATATATATATATATTTTTTTTATACTTTAAAATTTTAAAGTCATAAATAATTAAAATATAAATATTCATTAATAATATTATTAGTTATAAAATTACAAATAATTTTTTTAATATTTGATTATTATTTTTTATATTAGATGATTAGATAAAATTTTTTGTTTATATTCTTCAATTTTTTTGATTTAATTTTTTTACATAAAATAATTATATAAATATAATTATTGTTTTCTTATCTCCTAATTAATTAGTAATAATATATTTATTTTTTGTTAAATTAAATGTCTTTTCTATTTTAATTTTTGTCATCTTGCCACATGCACATTTTAATTTTTGTATTAGAATAATTTTAGCACCTAATATATATATATATATTACCCATATAAATTAAGAAGAAATTGATAGTAAGATAATAAAATACATAATCTATAGGTGTGTGATAGAGTTTAATTCTTGGTAAGTATATTTTTTTTAAATTTTCATATAAAAAATTTAAAAAAGAAAAAAGAGGTCCAGGTTGTCCAGGCTGGATCGATGTTAACCTGATCAAGTTACTTGCAACTCGATCCAAACTCTTGACCCCGGTTGGGTTATAATAACTTAATACATATTAAATTAATGTCATTTGCTGTGAGTTATGACATTTATGTCATTTAAATTTATGCTATTTGTTTTTGTAAATTTGATGAATTTGATTTATATATATATATTTTTAAAAAAAAAAATTGGTGAATATTGAACATTGAGGAGTGGGTATCCAATAATTGAGTGTATCTATTATCAGTACCAATTGTAACACATTTCAGATATTTTGTGTAGTTTCAAATATTGGACCGGTTCAAATATGGGTATTTTGATAAGTTTTTTTTTTTTCATATATAGAATATTATGATCGAATTCAGATGTAGATATTAAGAAAAATGGGTGGATATCTGACCATTGTCATTCATAGTTTTTGATCTATATATAATATTTTTACTTAACCTCATATTAAAAAAATTGAACGAATTATATTTTTTTCTTGAAATTTAATTAAATTATATCTAATATTTCTATTATTTAAAAAAATATACTTAACTTTCTTTTACTTTATTTTGTTACCAAAATCATTTTGTTTTTTGCAAAAAAAAATTGTGTTTTTTAAATAAATTACTTAACGGCTTCTATTGTTTTATCAAGAATAAAGTCATAGTATTATGTTACTGGCTAACATAAATTTAATTATTTTTTATGTTATATTAAGAAGAAAATTACAGTCTTATCTTATGTAGTTATTTTACTTATTTAACAATATATATATATATATATATAATATTTTTGAATATGTATTATATTATTAACATAATCTAATATAATATTAACAAAAATATTAAATATAATTTAATCAAAATTTACAAGAAATTAATATAATGCATCAAAATTGTACAATAAAACCATTATAGTTTCAGAATACTACTCATGAGTTGTGACTAAATTGATAATAATGTGATGTGTTACAAAATTTCAAACTACTCAGTGTCTAATGTATTAATTATTTTACATAGGTTGAAATTTAAAACTCTATAATAATCATCAAATAGCCATAAGAAACAACCGAAGTTATGAAAATTAGAATGGTCATTTCAGTTTAATAGTAAATGGTCAGATTGAATCAGTCTACTTTAAAATATTAAAAAATAATATACATAATTAAATACTATAAACATAAATTTAAAAATTTAATTAAAAATATTTGATATCAAATTATACAAAACGACATTTACAATCAAAAGTTTACAGTAAAAATTGACCAAATAATAAAGAAATATTATTAATCAATATAATATTCATTCATATCAAATATATAAAATTAAATACCATATACTGGCATTTCCACTAAAATTGATTAATCTGTAATATTAATTTCTTTATTACCTGATTATAGAATAAGAAAAAAAAAATCAAGTGGAAGCATTGGTTTGACCGATTCAATCACTCAGCAATTTTAGAGTTATTTTAGACTAATTTTCTGACTAATTTCTAGTCCAATTTACAGAAGAAACAAACCTATCAAGTTCCAATATAATTCTCACCACAAACTTCGGTCCCTACTTAAATTCTCTACATAATGAAGGACAAAGATTAGAAGAAATGATGGGAAATTAATATTAATATTAATTAAAATTATTTTTATATTATTGAATAATTTTCATAAGATTTTTTTGGGGAAAGATTTATATAAAGATTCTTATATTTTTGTTGTCAAGTCTTCAATTAAAAATAAAATATATGTAATTTTTTTAAAAGATCAATTACGTAATAATAAATTGTAAAAAATATAAAATTATTTTTCAATGACCATAAACATGTTTACTTATTGAATAGTCATACATTTATCATATTATGATTAGAGAACTTGATAGCAAACACCTAAATTTTTTCTCTTATTTTTAATGATACAAATTTTAAAATAATTTTATTATTTGAAGGAATATATGTTGTGCACAACATTAATTTTAATAAAAAATTAAATTAGAGGAAAGTCGACTATAATATTTAAAATTGAAGAGATCCTAAATGTTATTTAGTCAAATTTAGAGACTAGTGTAATCTACCCTTAATAATATATAGCTAATTCTGCAGGGTTCAATTCATACATATATATGTAATTAAAAGGTTCATATGCAATGTATTTCAACTATATATGTCGATATTTATTTATTTATTATTGTAGTTATGCTATTTCAACTATATATGGTATATATAATAGTGTACGAATTTACGTATACTAAATTCAAAGCACAAGGAATTAAATATGAAAATGAAATTACTTTGTAGACACACACACCGTCTTTTTTTCTTCATCACAATATTCGCCAACAAAATATAAGGAAAAAAAAACATTTTATCTCTCTAAACTTTAAAACTTAACAAAAAATACTTGTGAACTTTCTATTTTGTGTAGTTTAACTATTTTGTTAAAAAATTATTAGTTTAATTAATTATTAATGATGACTGAAATTAAATAACTGTCTCGTCAATTTAAAATGAACATGTAAGTAAATGACACTCATTATTTATTAAGTTTTAAAGTTTATGAAAATTTAATGTACATCAATGAAAGTTTATGAGAATAGAATACATTTTTCTCCAAAATATATAAAAGTACAGTAGCCAGCAGACGAATTTTAAAAGAAATTAATCAAATCAATATAAAATATATAAAATTAGAATAAATATATAATATATACTAAAGTGAACAAAATTCACGAGACTACATACAAAAATAGTAAACAATAGTATAATAAATTTTAATCAAATTCATTTTTAACTTAAAAATATTATTAATTTCTTCTTTTCTATTTTAAAAGAAAAACAACAGCTTTATGCTTCATTTCCACAATTAAAAAACAAGCCTACTTCTGTTATTATCTAAAAATAAATTTTTAAAAAATTACCAAACATTCTATATATGAAAAATGTACAGCTCATTTCGACAAATAAGCAATGCTAAAATTTTCAAAATTACTCCAATAACAACCTATAATTATACAAAACCCCTTACTTTAAATGCCCCTCACACTCTTTTTGGCCTTCAATTCCTTCGTTTTCTATTCGTAACAGAAAGAAGCAAAGCAAAGCCAAAGCCTCCTTCCTCAATTTTCCCTCTCTTCTCTTTTTCCCGAGAAAATGAGAGAAATCCTTCACATCCAGGGTGGCCAGTGCGGCAACCAGATCGGTGCCAAGTTCTGGGAGGTCATCTGCGACGAGCACGGCATCGACCACACCGGCAAGTACAGCGGCGACTCCGAACTGCAGCTCGAGCGCATCAATGTCTATTACAACGAGGCGAGTGGTGGCAGGTACGTCCCGCGCGCCGTCCTCATGGATCTCGAGCCTGGCACCATGGATTCCATTAGATCCGGTCACTTCGGCCAGATTTTCCGCCCCGACAACTTCGTTTTTGGCCAGTCCGGTGCCGGCAACAACTGGGCCAAGGGTCATTACACCGAGGGAGCTGAGCTCATCGATTCTGTCCTGGATGTTGTGAGGAAGGAGGCTGAGAATTGCGATTGCTTGCAGGGTAATCACAGCCCTCTTTCTATTGTCTTTTCGGATAATTTTCTTGATTTGTTGCTATGCTTGTATATTTCAGGCCCTCTTTCTGTCACTGTTAACAATAATTGGATTTTGCTGTTTCTTTTTTAAATGTTACTTCTATATTCCCAACTTTTGTTTGTTTCTGTCGGAGAAATGATGGCGATTGTCAGAAAAGAAAGCCATTCTCTATCTTCTCATGGTATATTGCCTTATTTGTAGGTTTAAATTTTATCGGGTAGGCATTATGGGCTTTTGAAATAATTTATATCTTTTACATCTTTTGTGGTACGAGGTGAAAGCGGAGGATATGATTTTTCGAATGAAAAGTGAAAGTTAAGTAACCTTTTTCTGAAACAAAAGGAAACCGGGAGGAATGTAAGTACCGAGTTTAATCTAAAAAAATTGGGAAAAATGAAGCAAAATTAGAGTATGCGGCGAAGAAAAAACTGGAAAATTATCATCTATGGGTGAATATGCATTTTTAAAATTTTCTTTTAATTTTTCATTTCCTTCATTGATGTAGCATCTGAACTTGAGAGGAAAAAAACTAATTTCTATATCTTGTTCAGATTCTCTTCATTTTCTTTGTCTCCACATTTTGTTTCCAAGAAAAAGCTTAATCGAGATTGATTTGTTTGATAGGCTGCATTTGGTGTCACAAAGCATCTTTAATTTAAGGCAGGTTATTGAATCACACATGATAAGTGGGATACCAGAACATGATCTTACACAAGATGCAAATTGACTTCTTTTTTGATTTCCATGTATATGTTGTAATGTTATCATTAAACCTGAGCTGTTATATATAATTGCTTTTATTATCTATAAGAGTAGTTCTTGAACAGGCAATGTATCACATAATGTTGCCTTTTCATGTCGGCCACGTGTGAGTATTGCTTTGGTTGTTGCTACTTGCAAATACTTATTGAAATTCTTGTTGTGATTGTTGTCTGGATTGGTACATGATGTTTGTTTGCATTGTCAGTCATGTTATTGTTGATTTTATTATTCGGATTCATGACAAGTTGGTCAAGCTTTTTTGTGCTGAGTCTTAGACTACACTAACTTTGCAAACCTTTTTAGCTGTTAAAGCTAATACATTTTAAATCTTATAATATGCCAATAGGATTTCAAGTCTGCCACTCATTGGGGGGAGGCACTGGCTCTGGCATGGGAACACTTCTCATCTCAAAGATACGGGAAGAGTATCCAGACCGTATGATGTTGACATTTTCTGTCTTTCCTTCTCCTAAGGTATCTGACACAGTTGTAGAGCCATACAATGCCACACTCTCAGTGCATCAGCTTGTTGAAAATGCTGACGAATGCATGGTCCTGGACAATGAGGCTCTGTATGATATCTGCTTCCGTACTCTGAAACTTGCTACGCCAACGTGTAAGTTTTTTTTTTTCTTTATGTTAAGTTAAAGTAGATTTGGTGCATTTTAACATCATCATCTTCATTTATACTGTTGCTGAAGCTGGCATAGTTTTTTGACTTCTGTTGAATTGCAACTTTTTTAATAACAATTGATATAGTGGTTTGGTTTATCTTCCAATTTACTATTTAATGAAAGGTTATATATCATTGTGTTGGTTAGAGAACTCAAGTGTTTAGGTCATTTGTCTCTCTCCTGACATCCGGTTATGGTTGTTGACTTGTGTAGTCATTTGTCATTTGTCTCTCTCCTGACATCCGGTTATGGTTGTTGACTTGTGTAGTCATTTGGTTATTATTTGTTTTAATAGCTGAATAGTTCATAATACCATCTTTTTTTTCTTTTTCTTTTTGGTTACTGTTTTATTACAGTTGGTGACCTTAACCACCTAATTTCTGCTACCATGAGTGGAGTTACTTGTTGTCTACGTTTCCCTGGGCAGCTGAACTCTGATCTCAGAAAGCTTGCTGTCAATCTTATCCCATTCCCTCGTCTTCATTTCTTTATGGTTGGATTTGCACCCTTGACGTCCAGAGGATCCCAGCAGTACCGTTTCTTGAGTGTGCCTGAATTGACTCAGCAGATGTGGGATGCCAAGAACATGATGTGTGCTGCAGATCCACGTCATGGTCGTTATTTGACTGCTTCAGCAATGTTCCGTGGGAAGATGAGCACCAAGGAGGTGGATGAACAGATGATTAATGTCCAGAACAAGAATTCTTCCTACTTTGTTGAGTGGATTCCCAATAACGTGAAGTCCAGTGTGTGTGATATCCCACCCAAGGGTCTTAAGATGTCATCCACCTTCGTTGGAAATTCTACTTCAATTCAGGAGATGTTCAGGAGAGTTAGTGAGCAGTTCACAGCTATGTTCAGGCGCAAGGCCTTCCTGCACTGGTACACTGGTGAGGGAATGGACGAAATGGAGTTCACTGAGGCTGAGAGTAACATGAATGATCTGGTGGCTGAGTATCAGCAATACCAGGATGCCACTATTGAGGAGGATGAGTATGAGGAGGAAGAAGAGGAGATCGATGCTTGAGTCTTCGTTTCTACTTCTCAAAATCCTTGAAGTTTTGATATGGTTTGCTTTGAGTGAATGGTCAAGTTTATATTGTGGAGCCAGTCAAATTAGATTGACTCGATAATCTGTATGCTGTTGTATGTATCACGGGTCTATGCTTAAGCTGGGTTTTGTTGACAAGGTTTTGAGATTAACCATCGGATGTCTCTCTACCAGGCAGATAATCATATATATATGGAATTTGCAAGATCAATGGATTCATTTTTTTTCATTCACTCACTATTTGCATGACATTTTGATCACAATTTTCTAATATGCACAAGACTCGTGAGTCGTCACATTACTTGCTTTCTTTGGCTTGGAGGTGGTTCTATCTATGGACAGGGTAGCTTATTCGAAATGGGATTGGCTTGGATGCATTCTAAGATTGAGATTTGTTTTTTTGTATTTTTTATTTTAAAATTACGTTAATTATTAGATCTAGTATAATTGGATCAGATTTAATGATTAATAAAAATTTATTAAAAAATATAATAAAAAATAAAGAAAAAATTATAATCGTTGGATGGCGGATCCAATTACTCACTGAATCCCATTTCGGCTTCTTCACCTAATACCACCGCAAAACTAAAACTTCGTTTTGTCCTAGATACACACGTATTTATGTGTTCATATTAACATACACAAACTAGGTATGCTGGTACATGGAAGTTAGTAATTTATGCATTTAATGATTTGATCGAAATGTTGGAGTAGTTGGTCATTTTGTCTTTTAGTGAAAGATGAGGTAGTTTAGTTAAATTACTAGATTTTTTTTTTGGATGAGTTAAATTACTTGATGTGAAAATTGTTAATGCTCACATATCATTGACAAAATGGGCCAAGTTTGCTCTAGCCCACTTTCTCAGCACGTTTGGTTGGTGAATGGAGCCGTGGAATAATGCCCATATTGCATTTGGGTGGCCACTAACAATAGAAAGACGGAATTCCATTGCAAATATTGTTTTTAATTTTTTTTTTGTACGACCACTTCCAGCTTCAGTCCCAATGAAAAAGCACTTCTGGAAGGGGAAGATGCACAAGGAGAAATGATTCATGTTAAAATTGCCATAACTGTGCACTGGCGAAATTCATCTTCTACCCTTGAAAGCGCTACACGCATCAAATCAGATGAGATTCAAAGACAAAGTGACAACGAGAGAGATAAGATTAGGAGACGAGATTCGGCGAGACATAGAGACACAAAAAAGACGAACTAGACGAGAGGGAGACGAGATCATAAGAGAGAGACGAGACTTAAGAGGCAAAGAGATAGTCTGATACAAGGGATAATTTAGTAAGTTAACCACACATACTCTCTTTTTTTTTTCTATTAAAAAATACAATATCAAACACATTTTTTTTCATTATTATTTTTCATCTCATATTAAATATATTTATTTTCTTTTCCCTTTTCCTTTCTATTTTTATTTTTCTTTCTTTCTATTCCTTCCAGTCGTGCGGGCCGTCTAGGATCCATAATTGCTCATGTTGCTTATAGGCTAAACAATTCAGCTTGCTCACCCTTTTTTTGATATTAATAATCACTTTTTTTTTTGGGGTTGAAAATAATCACTTCAGTTAAAAAGGAAGGCTCGGAGAAATCATTTAAAGCCACAGAGACACTTGATAACGTGTAGCTGACAGTTTGGAACATTTGTACTTCTTCTTTGAGACATTGGTTATTTATGAACTCATGATACTTGAGTTCCACACTAAATGTTCGATTCCAACTTCGGCTGATTACATTTATTGGTATGATAATAAAAGCAGGAGCAAATTTGTGATTTAATTCTTGAAATATTAAATGTTTTTATTTAATTTTTTAAAATCTTTTATTTGTATTAATTTAAATTTTTTTCATTGATAAATCACAAAAACTTATTATTGTCAATTTTCATTTTTTTCATTATTAAAAATTATTTTGATAAATATAAAAATTAAATTGAGAGAAATATAATTTTTTAAAAATTAAATTGAAATGTTTTACTTTTTAAAGATTAAATTGGAATAACTATAATTGTTTGAAGACCAAATCAAATAATTTACATAACATTAATTACATATACTTACATAATTATAAATAAATACATCTCTTTTTTATTATTTTATTGCAATTTTGTTTTGTACTCAAGTAATTTAGTTTTAATATTATATTTTCAATTTTCTTAGATAATCTACCTTCTATTTAAAAAAAATTATATTATGTAGACATTTGACACATGACATTATATATAACAGTTTGGTGACATAATTTTTTACCTCATAAATAGTCTACCATAAAAAATCTAATCTCATCTTTTAAATTTATATATTATAAAGTGAAGTATAAATATTTGAGCTAGTAATATGATAAATAAATGCAATATTTTATGTATGAGATATATTATAAAATTTTTAGTATTTTAACACATCATATTATTTAATATTTAAAATATTATTTTTGAGAATAGAAACTAAAAAAGTTAATTTACACGCATAACAATTCATGCCTTGCAAGAGATGAGTACAGATCTTCTGTTTGACTAAGCAGAGTTGTCCAATCAACTCTAAGTTTAAGAGACTAAAGTTATCTTTAGCATACATTAATGGAATAGAAAATAGATTCTCATTCCTTCAATTTTATGTTTGGTAGATATTAATTTGATTGGAAAGGAATTCACGTAAAGCAATTTTGGTAGAATCTCATTCTATCAAAAGTGATGTAATCCCATTTCAGTCCCTCAAAATACACTAAACATACCCTAACTTCTTCCATCTTGCTTCCATGCGCAGACATAGAATTAGAAAATTGTCAGAATATCCACATGTAAAAAATTTCATTAAAAATAAATAAATGTTATAAAAGATGAGTAAAAATTTAGATATCCAGAACAATATAATTTTAAATCTAAATATATTCTCAAAAAACGTGTATTAAAATTTCTTAGCATAAATTGTAATATAATAATAAGAATACATATACATATGTACTACCAATTAAATAAAATTACATTTTTATGAGAGATAAATTCTTCCCATCTTTTCCTCCATTTTGAACAATTTTCACAAAATTTTTTATCCATTGAACAAAATTGTCATCCCAAATTTGCATATCCAATTTAATTTTTGCATTAAATTGTTAGCAATATTAATTTATTTAGATAAGAGTTTAATTTCGCATTAATTATAATACTTAAATATTCATGTACAAACTTCTTTAATTGTTTGCATAAATTTTATATTTTTGACGAGTAGAATTACATTTTTATGAGAGATAAATTCTTTCCATCTTTTCCTCCATTTTAAACAATTTTCAAAAAAACATTTATGCATTGAACAAAATTGTCATCCCAAATTTGCATATCCAATTTAATTGTTTGCATTAAATTGTTAGCAATATTAATTAAACACTTATTTATTTATATAAGAGTTTGATTTCGCATTAATTATAATACTTAAATATTCATGTACAAACGTCTTTTTTGTTTTAAAAAAACAAAACTAAGAAACACTTTTCTTCCTTTTATTTATTTCCATTCTTAGTTTTTTACAGCAAATTCATGCACGACATAAAAGATCAGATTTAAGTACAATTTTAATATTTTTATTGACTTTTCTATTAAAATTTTATATATATATATATATATATATATATGCATGCATTGACTTTTCTATTAAAATTATATATCTTATATTTTGTTAAAACTTAAAGATTGGAAGTCAATTAAATTTTGAAATATAAAATAAAATTTAATGGATATTATTTATAATTTACAAGATTCAAACACAAGATATTATTTAAAAATTTTTTGATGATAAGATTCAATTATATATTATTAAAATATACATAAAAATGATATAAATTTTAAATAAAAGTATCTATATCTTGTAATACTCAATAGTAAAATATAAAACCTACATTTACATTTTTGGACAAAATGCACAAACTCTACAAACATAGAGGTTTGTGCACTCTACACCTATAAACTTTAAAACTTATTAAAAGACCCTTTTCAATTTTTAACTTTGTGTAAAAAAATTCTTTTGTTAGTCAAACTGTTAATCAAATTAATAATGAATTGCCATTTCAACAAAAACACACCATCTCAATCAAAAAATTACTCAATTAGATCTCATGTGGCCATGGTTCATCCCTCTTCCCCAAAATCCCCCCATTTTGCTTCTTAAGATAAAGTTTGGATCTTCTATTATTCTTTGGACAAAACAGTCCAATACTATTGGATGGCTCTAACAAGTGAGTTTAATATAAATTCTACTATCGGTGTTGGAAAGCCTAATAACATATAGTATAGGAGAGAATCCAAACTTAGAAAAAAATACATATATCCATGATGCATATCCACACCTTTCCATGGAGATATGTGTTTTATCTCGGCTTGAGAAGCAAATAGAGGGATTTTGAAGAGGAGGTATGAATAGAGCTGTCAAAATGGATTAAATCCATTGGGCCGGGCCGGGCTGGGCTAGCCCTGTAAATGAGATGAGATAGACCAATATTTTTGTGGTCTATATTTAATAAAGGCTTTTAACCCAACTTATTTAAGCTCATAGTGTTTAGGTGGGTTGATACGGGTTTGGCCCATAGGCTTTTTTTATTTAAAAATATTAAAAAATATTAGTACTTTATGTTTGTATTTTTTTTTTGGTTACTTAAATTATGAGTTATCAAGGTTGTCTAAGTGTAAAAAATTAATCTATAAAGTAATGTATATAATTCAACCTAATGTTATAATCCAAAAGAGAGTCTTCTAAAATTTAAAATATAATCTCATAATAACTATACTTTTTTTTATGTTTTAAATATTTGACAATAGCTTATGTTTCTTTCTCATTGAGATTCATTGAACAAAAATATCATGTATAATATGTTTTTTTATTTTGTTATGCATTGTATTTAAATTTATAATATATATTTAAATTATAGTAAAAGTTAATTATTTTTTAAATAAAAAAATATGAGTCGGCCCAATCCAGCCCACGGCCTTTGAAAGGCTGGGCTAGACCATGATTTTTAACATAATTATTACAAAAAATCTGGTTCAACCCAACTATAAATAGTAAAATTCTATGGGCCAGCTCAAGCCCATCCCATTGACAGGTATGAATAATGACCACATAGGATTTGATTGGGTAATTTTTTTGGCTAAGGTGGTATATTTTGGCTTATGTGGCAACTTCCTATTAGTTTGACTTACAATTTGACTAACAAAAAAGGTTTTTTACACAAAATAAAATGTTGAAGGATTTTTTTTATGAGTTTTATAGTTGTTAGGAGTTTTGTATTTTTTGCCATGAGTATTTTAAAAAATATTTAGAAAAAACAGAAACAAAAGAGATAACAAAAAGACAAATTGAAAGAAGGAAGAATAAGAGTAAACAAAAAATAAGAGTATCTCTAATAAATTTTTTTAAAAAATTCTTAAAAATAAGAATCAATTCTTATTAAATTTTATTATTTAAATTTGTCAGTATTACTGATATATATAAAAATTATTTTTATATATGAATTAATTTTTAAAAAATAAAAAAACTAAAAAATAAATATTTAATACATTTTATATTAATTAAAGTAATAAAAAATTATTTAAAATTAAAAATAACGATATGACATAAAACTTAAAATAAACAATTTATTAAAGTTACACCGTTAAAAAATAAATCGTGTTTACAATTCAGCAGGCGAACATTTCAAAAAGCATAACTAGCCAGCCATTCATTGGTTCCTTAGGTTCCAAAGTACCCCTGTAGCCATAATTACACATATACCCCTTTAAATAACCCTCAGTCCCAGACTGCGTTCTTCATCTTCTTCGATTCCTTCGTTTTCTTCGTCTTCGACAGAAGCAGAGCCTCCTTAAAATGAGAGAAATCTTGCACATCCAGGGCGGCCAGTGCGGCAACCAAATCGGTGCCAAGTTCTGGGAAGTGATCTGCGACGAGCACGGCATCGACCACACCGGCAAGTACAGCGGCGATTCCGAACTCCAGCTCGAGCGCATCAATGTCTACTACAACGAGGCCAGTGGTGGCAGGTACGTCCCACGCGCTGTCCTCATGGATCTCGAGCCTGGCACCATGGATTCCGTTAGATCCGGTCCCTTCGGTCAGATCTTCCGCCCCGATAACTTCGTCTTTGGCCAGTCCGGTGCCGGCAACAACTGGGCCAAGGGGCATTACACCGAGGGAGCTGAGCTCATCGATTCCGTCCTGGATGTTGTGAGGAAGGAGGCTGAGAATTGCGATTGCTTGCAGGGTAAACACAGCCCACTTGAAAAATCTTCCGTATTTTTTCGCATTTCTTTGTCTGTTTGTGCAAATTTCCTTTATTTTTTCAAATATTTCTTATATTGTGATGGCATATGCCGACTGTTCTTGATTTGTTGCTTTGATTGTATATTTCAAGGTTCATTTATCGAGAAGAAAACTATTATTATTTTTAACAAACATTTGGGATCTTTACCTCTCCTCTCTCCTCTGTACCTCGGATTCTTTCTCACGAGAAATTAATTCTGCATTGTTTTATCAATTTTATATGATGATTTTGCATTTGCTATGCTAGAAACGTAATTTTAGTGTTGGCTTTGTCAGTTAAAAGTTTGTTGCTTGTTGTAGTTTGTAGGGATAATTATATATTTGATTCCTAGAGTTTTCTGTTTAGTCCTCGTAGTTTGTTTTTTATATTCAATTTAGTCCATACACTTTATTATCATTTTCAAATTGGTCCCCCGATTTTAAAGAGCATGCTCAAAAAAAAAGAAAAAAAATTAATTATCTTTTTGAAATGATCTCAAATTTGTCACAACTCACAAGTCGGTATAAAGAACATAATATTATATTGGGGACCAAATTGAAAATTGAGACAAGATATAAGTATGAAATGATGAGGATGTTTTATCTATACTTTTTCAAGTTTAATCTCTAAAAGGTGGGAAATGTGAAGAGAAATTATAATATGTGGTGAAGGTTAAAATTAGAAAATTATTATTTATGGTTGAATATGTAATTTCAAAAATTTCTTCCTCATTGATGTGGTGTTTGAATTTGAGAGGAAAAAAAAAAAGTTATTTTCCATATCTTGTTCACATGCTCTTCATTTTCTTTTTGTTCCCAGAGAATGGCTTATCTAGCATGGTTTGCCTGATAGGCTGCATTTGGCGTCATTCTGCTTCTCTGATATTAAGGCAGGTTATCGTATCATACATTATATGAAGGGATACTAGAATATATTCTGGTACACGATGCAAATTGAATAAATTTGTGTTTTCCGGGAATATTATTTAACATATTGTTGAAGTTAGATATGACTTCTTTGATGTTCTTGTATACGAGCAAATTTGACTTTGGCTGTTGCCACTTGCCTCGTGCCAGTATTTACTGAAGTTGTGATTGTTGTTCGGACTTGTACAAGACAGTTGCTTGCATTACTAGTCATATTGTTGATTTCACAATCTAAATTGATTACAATTCTGTCAAGCTTATTCAGACACGATTCTTTGACTAAAACTAGTTGAAAATTTTTATTTGTTAAAGCTAATTCATTTTAAATTTTAAAATATGCAAATAGGTTTTCAGGTCTGCCACTCTTTGGGGGGAGGCACTGGCTCTGGCATGGGAACACTGCTCATCTCAAAGATCCGGGAAGAGTATCCAGATCGTATGATGTTGACATTTTCTGTCTTTCCTTCTCCTAAGGTATCTGACACTGTTGTAGAGCCATACAATGCCACACTTTCGGTGCATCAGCTTGTTGAAAATGCTGATGAATGCATGGTCCTGGACAATGAGGCTCTCTATGACATCTGCTTCCGTACTTTAAAGCTTGCTACACCGACTTGTAAGTCTTTTTCATTTCTTTATGTGGTTTTAAGTAGTTCTCATGTAACGTGTTATCATAATCAATCATCACTCCTGGTGCTGATGCTGGTGTTTGTGTTTGTTTACTTCTGTTGAATTGTTAATTCTTAATAACTATTGATATAGTGGTGTAGTAGTTTACCTCTCAATTCACTATTTAATGAAGGATTGAATATCATTATGTTGGTTGGTGGACTCAAGTGTGTTAGGTCATGTGTCTTTCTCAGGGCTGGTGGTTATGATTGTTATCTTTTGTCATCATTTGGTTAGTATTTACTTTAATAGCTGGAGGTTCATGATTTCATCCTTTTTGGTTACTGTTTTCTTACAGTTGGTGACCTTAACCACCTCATTTCTTCTACCATGAGTGGAGTTACTTGTTGTCTACGTTTCCCCGGGCAGCTGAACTCTGATCTTAGAAAGCTTGCTGTCAATCTTATCCCGTTCCCACGTCTCCATTTCTTCATGGTTGGGTTTGCACCCTTGACATCAAGAGGATCCCAGCAATACCGTGCCTTGACTGTGCCTGAATTGACTCAGCAGATGTGGGATGCCAAGAACATGATGTGTGCCGCAGATCCACGCCATGGTCGTTATTTGACTGTTTCAGCAATGTTCCGTGGGAAGATGAGCACTAAGGAGGTGGATGAACAGATGATTAATGTCCAGAACAAGAATTCTTCCTACTTTGTTGAGTGGATTCCAAATAACGTGAAGTCCAGTGTCTGTGATATCCCACCCAAGGGTCTTAAGATGTCATCCACCTTCGTTGGAAATTCAACTTCAATTCAGGAAATGTTCAGGAGAGTTAGTGAGCAGTTCACAGCTATGTTCAAGCGCAAGGCTTTCTTGCACTGGTACACTGGTGAGGGAATGGACGAAATGGAGTTCACGGAGGCTGAGAGTAACATGAATGATCTGGTGGCCGAGTATCAGCAGTATCAGGATGCTACTGTTGATGAGGAAGACGACTATGAGGAGGAAGAAGAAGAAGTTGATGGTTGAGTTTTAGTAGCTACTTCTTAAAACTCCTGAAAATTTTCATATGTTTGGCTTGAGTGAGTGATGTTTATATTGTGGAGCAGTCAAATTAGATTGACTTGTTAATTTGTACGCTGTTGTATGGATTATGGGCCAATGTACAAGCCCGGCTGGTTTTGTTGACAAGGTGTTGAGATCAATTATTTGATGTTTCTAGTAGGAGATCATTATATATATATGGACGTTGTGAGATCAGATCTATTAGTTTTTCTCGTTTACTTGCATAGTCGGCATACATATTATATGCTGACAATAGTTTTCTTATATACAGAAGATTCTTCATATTTTTGACGTACTTTGTCTAAGTGGGGATAGGCATACATATTATATGCTGACAATAGTTTTCTTATATACAGAAGATTCTTCATATTTTTGACGTACTTTGTCTAAGTGGGGATAGGTTTTACATTTTCAGCCGAGACTACCTTGAAAACTAAAATACGGTATATATATTTTCAGAAGCAACTACTGCGCTGCCAATAAGAAGCAAAGTCTGAAAGTCGTTTGAAAGAAAATTAATTACCACAGTACTTTCTACTAAAGTATAATATTCTTGTATTCACACATTGGTTTCAATACACAAGAAGATATTGCCATTATGCACACGATATACAGTTTTAGATCTAGTCGCTTCTTAAACCACCTTCACTTCAGATATTCTTAAAGGCTTCCTACCCACCGTAATGTAATACATACTTCATGTAATTATTCTATATGCAAGTATGAGTTTTTGAATGATGGAGATCGCGGTGGCATACAGTTCTTGAAACCAATTATTATGAAACTTAGGTTTATGAAAAGTAAACTAATGAATCTTATCTGATAAGCATGTTAATTCATATTTGCTAATGTGCACCCAATATAAAATCATATTTAATCCAGTAATAGCTCTCAGCAGTAATACAAGACCAGTCCACTATATCATAATATTTAATCTTCATTGCCTAGTTACAAAGATGAAAATGACATGCTAGCTTTATCCGACACACAAGGTGCTTTTCGGTACTCAAATTCTCTGTCTGAAATAGATAGTCAGTCCCGAGTGGTGTCCTTAATCCATTCTAGGTATGTAAGATTGCCCCCAGTGATGGGTAAGGAGATCACTTCAGGCACCCTGAGGAAATAACAAAAGGAACAAGTGAGATCAGAAGAATTAGAATGCAAAAAATTTTCCAGTTAGGGTCATTTCAACATTGATGTTAAGCCAAATAGGCACAATCAAAACTGATATATCAACATAGTTATAGCTCGACTCAGTTGCAGCTTTCTTGGCATTAGTTTCAAGAAAGTCAAAAGATGGTCCCCACATTTTAATTTGAATATTTTTCTCCTAGTTTTCAAATTGATGCAAGTAAGTTCCTCACCATGAGAACCATACTGCTGATCTGAAACTTCTTTTTTCCATGATGTTGCATTATGCCACGTCACATCATCTCTATTTTAGCAAAGAGTGCTATGCCAGCGAAGATGAAGGTGATGAGGTAACTTGACAAAATCAATTTGAAAAACTAAGAGGGCAACATGGTATCTAAGAGCTTTGACTCAAGTGGAACTTCCCCTTCACATATAAGAAGGGTCCCACATTCTTTATGCATGCAAGTTCGATGCATGCCCAGCCCCTTACCCTGCTCCCTTTTTTTGTGTTTTGAGAAGGGCCACGGGGGTGGGTTGGAGATTGTTTTAATTGGAACTAGCAAGAGCAAGAGTAGATTTAAGCCTTCAAGTTGTTATGGCCCTTCTTTCTTCAAGTTTTTTATATCTTACAATGTAGATGTACATTCATCCTAATATTATTGACCAGAAGCTCAGTCTTACTCATATTCATGATTTGCTTGGATGTGCTTTGTCAGTGCTTCCAGAAGGGATTGCCTAGTCTTGATTATAAGAAGTTCTTCAGAATCAGTTTGGATCTGTCAATTTTCAATACAAAGCTGACAGAGTCAAGCTACAGTGATTTACAATTAACTCCGCAAGTTTTTCTGACAACTTGTCCACAGAACATAAATGCACACAAGAAAATATAAGCTTATAATGTTAGAATGAAAAAGATCTAGAAGAATTATATCAATATCAGCATTCTTGGTCAACATAGAAAATGTACTTCATACCTCTCCCTTCCACAGATATACTGATTCAATACCTGGGGAAAAAACCATACACATGGTTGTTAAAAGTCAGATAAGAAAAATGTATACTTGCTCCTACCTATATATCTAACTTGCTTAGTTAGCAAACGACAAAATTCAAGACCAAATATCGTGTTGCCCTCAAACTGGAACCAAGGAAGGCATTCTTGACTTGACCATGCAAACACTGTATGTGAAATACGTATATCAGCTCGTTCAAGTCTCAATCACCAGTATGTGGCTAAATCTATAACAACGTATACAACAACTAGTTCTCAAAATGTGTTAATTTAACAACTACACAGAGAAAGGAAGTAATCAAAAAATATTTTGCAAATGCTTTTTTGTGCTTTGAGAAATATATTTCAAAGGACAGAAGCAGCTTCAATTTTGGTGATTAAAGTGAAGAAGAATAGAACTTTCAAATAAGTTCATATTTCAATGGATAGAACCGGCTTCATCTTCCCAATATTATTAATATTTAATAGTAAGAATGGTAAGAGAAATTACTTAACAAATTAACAAGGCTAAACCCCCGAATAAACCACAGCAAAAACAGCAATGTTTATAACAAATTAAAATAATAAAGTTCATACCTGGAACCCTATTGACACAACCTGCAAGTTTTTCTTTGACAATGCTTTCAGCTAATTTCTTGCCTGCAGAATCATGTACATATATCAAAAAATTGATCATCAAATGTCAAGAAAGTTAAAATGGCCCCCATTACTCCTGCCGTGTACATCTTAAGGCAAGTAGGATACATGATATTATTAAACGATTTTCTTTTTCTTCCACTAATATGTTTACCAAGACAGAAAGATACTAATAGTCTAACACTAATGCTCTCAATATGGTCACCCAAATACCACCCAATTCTCCAATGGGATATTGCCCATGTCAATCCTAGCCAGCCACAATCTCGAGCTCTTAACTAAGCATGAAACAAGAAAATGATCACTGGAACATAGTATATATCTCAGTGCTGATAATACTCACTCCACGACTTAAGAAATTGACAGTCTCAACTTATGTGTAGGACCCCGAACATTGGTATCCGCTACACAAGTGGGTACCATAGACATGGCGTCTAAACTGACAATTTCAATTTTCTCAATTTAAAAAACCGAGACGATAAATCCTTCATTACAATCCATTTCTGCTATACTTCGGTAAGAAAATCAATTAAGTAAAAAAAAAAAAAAAAGGCCCCCGGGGGGGGGGGTGGAACCTGCTTCTTTGTTAGGAACAGTGACATAAACAACGATGCTTGGAACAGTGGTACTACTCCCTTCCATTTGAGATTGGCTACCAAAATTCGATCTAAAACGGTGGGAATCAAGCAAGAAAAGTCAAATCAACACAAATCAGTGACAAATGAATCAAAATAAGGTTGGTGCAAACTGAATCGAAAAAGAGGAACAAGAAGGAGAGACTGAGAATTGAGCATACCCTGTTTCGGGGACAGAGGAATAGAAAGAAGAGAAGAGATTGCAGAGAGCGAAGCCGAGGACGAAGAACACTCCAAGGACGGGCAAACGGCGTCGTATCGTAGAGGTGGAAACCAAGTTTGATGAGGAAGAAGCCATAGTGACAGTGGGAGTGGCACCAGTAAGATAAGGTGTTGCGCGCTCTATGGAGCCTCGTGGACCTTCCAACGGGGTCCCGTTAGAACTGGACGGCTGACGGTAAATATATTTAAATTCTGTTCAACAAAATTAATTTATAAATTAAAAATTAATTTATAAATTATCTGATAATTTATAAATTAATTTTTAACTTATAATTTATAATTTATAGTTGATAACTTAAAATTAACTTATTAAATTAAAATTATTTGATAAAAGTAATAATTAAAATAGTTAAAAAAATAAAATGACTTAAAAGAATATATGCTTTTTAATTATAATATACAATGACGAAGTTATTATTTTGGTCATTGACTGATGGTATATAACACGATAGGTTCAACTCCAACACAATTTGATTCTCTATTCCATTGGATAAATTACTGATTTAATTTTTACAAGATTACAATAATTTTAATTTAATTGATAAAAGATCAAGTGTATTTATTTGTTCAAAGATTATATTTCTTGAATATTGTCCCATTTTCTATCTAATTAAATACTGCCACAAAAGTTAAGGCCAAATTGATTTTTTTCCCCTTTCCATCAACATTTATAGACTGCATTATATAAAATTAAACTTTTAAAAATTAAACAATCTATTCATATATTTTTTAAGGACTATAGTGTTCATATTATGAATGTTCAATATTCAGAAGAGAAAGAAATGTACTGAATGCTTTTTCTGTATATTATTGTTGCTACTTATACAAATATTTATACAAAGTATTTACACACACTCATAACAAATCCTAATAGACTAGTTTAGCCACTCATACATTGACACTTGTACTGTCACTCGAACTAGATTAAACAATTGTACATGTGATCTAACAAAACACTAACCAACTGTACATTAGACTAACTAACAATTAACTAAGTCAGTGTAGTCACTTCTCCTTACATCCCCCCACAAACTCAGAGTAAATGAAGGACAAACTTTGAGTTTGGTTCTATTGTCAATGAAGTTGGATAGAGAAGTTGGCTTGATAAGAATGCATGTTGTTTGCTCATGGTTGGGAACATGAATCATCTTGACTGATCTTTGCTAGCTTTATATGTTTAGTCCTCGAATGCAATATAGGATTAGTTGAGAGTAGCACTGTACTGAGGTTATCACAATACAATGAGGGAGCCTTTGTAATGGTAATGGCTAGTTCAAATAATAGGGACCTCACTTAAGCTATTTCAGTTATTGTGTTAGTTGAGGATCAGTATTTAGCCTCAGTGCTAGACCAAGAGACAAATGGTTGCTAATTAGCACCCCAATTAATGAGGTTAGATCCAAGGTAGATGCAAAAACCAATAGTGAAATGTCGATCATCAAGATTTGCACCCCAGTCTACATCACAAAATGCAGAGATGTTAAGATGCTCAGATTTAGTGAATTGTAACCCATAATGTAGGGTACCCGTAATATAACGCAGAACCATCTTAACCAATTTCCAGTGATCCCCCATAAGAGTTTGCATGAACTGACATATCTTGTAGACACTAAAGGTAATATCTGGTTGAGTGATAGTCAAGTATTGTAAAGCTCCAACAACATATCTATACATACCAGCATTCTCAAATTGTTATGTGCCATAGGCAATGAGCTTCATAATTGTAGACATAGGTATGGGAGAGGACTTGGCATTTACCATAGAAGGTTTCTCTAAAATTTCAGTAGCATATTTGGCTTGATTCAAGTGTAGAATCCCATTAGGCATTTGTTGAACTTCAACTCCAGGAAAGTAATAAAGTGTACCAAGGTCCTTGAGAGAAAAACTTGAGCCTAACTGACAAACCACAACTACAGTCTCACTTTTAGATGTGCTTGTAACAATATTATCAACATACACCAAAATTAAAATAGTAGATGTGAGAGAGTGCTTAATAAACAAGGAAGTGTCACATCCAGATGATTTAATACCTATGTGGTGAATAGTAATGTTCAATTTTTGAAAACATGCCTGGGGGCTTGTTTTAGGCCATACAAAGCCTTATGCAACTTAAAAACCATGCTTTTGTCAACTTCTTCATGCAAGTCACTGTTCAAAAATGCATTGTTGACATCTAGTTGATGTAAGTGCCATCCTTTGGCTAAGGCAATGGATAAAACAGTTCTTATAGTGGCTGGCTTAACCACAGGAGAAAATGTGTCAATAAAGTCAAATTCTTCTCTTTGTGAGAAGCCTTTTGCCACTAACCTTGCTTCGAATTTATTAATACTACCATCTAAATTTTGTTTGGTCTTAAAGAACTACTTACAACCAATTAGTCTCCTATTTTGAGGAAGAGGTACTAAATACCATGTACTATTTCGCATAAGTGGCTCATACTCCTCCTTCATTGCTTTCAACCATTCTGGTCTTGACAGTTCTTCTTTTACTGTTCTGGGCTCAGAAGAGGCTACTCATGTGAACACCCTTGGCTTAAATACACCCACCTTAGACCTTGTGACCATTTGATGAGTGTTAGAGGGGTTTGGCGCATCTAGTATGTATACATTGTGGTCATGTGATGAGGACTAAGCTTGAGGAACATGATCAGTATTCAAAGCATGGCTTTATGAATTATGGGATGTAGACACAATATGAGAGTTGGAAGGAATGCATATGGCTTGACTCATAGAGGGATGAGAACAAACTTGTTGACTAGAAGAAAGTAAAGGAATGATAAGGACAATATTTGCAACATGGGGCGGATTTGATGTTACAAACCCAGAATTTTGCTCAATCATCTCAACATAGGGAAAAACAGATTTATTAAATTGGACATGCCTTCTAATATATATTTTATTATTGATAGGGTCAAGGAACTTGTACCATTTATGTTGAAGGCCATAGCCTAACAACACACATTTTGTGGACTTGAAACTAAATTTGATAGAATTGTATAGTCTATAGTAAGGGTAACACTAGTCAAGTTTAACAAAGTAGTACGAGAGATAGGTTCGAGAGGAAAGGAAGAGAATTCACTGTATTATTATTGAAAGATCAAGAGAATATATACACACCACCAAAACGGTCATAATAGCCATAACAAATAGAAAATAAAATAGAGATAACAACAACAAACAACTAACTATGTAAAACAACACAAAACAATGTAAACGTAAACCAAACTAACTATTCTATTTTAGTGTCCCCCTCAAACGAGTGGGTGCACTGACCAGCTCAAGTTTGCCACAAAAGAAATCATATTTAGAGCCAACAACTAATTTAGTGAACACATCAGCAGGTTGTTCTAAGCTAGGAACAAAACCTATGGAAATCTCTCGATTCAAAACTTTGTCCCTTACAAAATATAAGTCTATCTCCACATGTTTTGTCATGGCATGCAAAACCGAATTACTAGCTATAGCCTTAGCACTTAGGTTGTCACACTAAAGAATAGGGACCCCTACTACAGAATAGCGAAGCTCACATAGTAGGGACTTTTCCACACTGCTTCAGTAGTTAAAGATGCCAAAGCACGATACTTAGCCTCAACACTAGACCTTGAAATAACCCCCATGTTTTTTTCTTGACCAAGAAACCAAGGACTCACCCAAGGTCCTTGAGAGCAAACCTTGAACCTAACAGATAAACCACAGTGCAATCTCACTTTTAGATGAGCCTGTAATAATAATATCATCCATATACACCAAAATTAAAATAGTAGATGTGAGAGAATGCTTAATAAACAAGGAAGTGTCACATCTAGATGATTTAAAACCCATGTGGTGAAGAGTAGTGTTCAATTTTTGAAAACATGCTTGGGGGGCTTGTTTTAGGCCATATGAAGCCTTATGCATCCTATAAACTATGCTTTTGTCGCCTACTTCAAACCCTCGTGGTTGAACCATATAAACTTCTTCATGCAAGTCACCATTCAAAAATGCATTGTTGACATCTAATTGATATAAATGCCATCCTTTGGCTAAGGCAATGGATAAAACAATTCTTATAGTGGTTGGCTTAACCACAGGAGAAAATGTGTCAGTAAAAAGTCAAATCCTTCTCTTTGTGAGAAGCCCTTTGCCACTAACCTTACTTTGAGTTTATTGATACTACCTTTTGAATTTTGTTTGGTCTTAAAGAGCTACTTACAACCAATTGGTTTCCTATTTTGAGGAAGAGGTACTAAAGACCATGTACCATTTTGCATAAGTGCCTTATACTCCTCATTCATTGCTTTCAACCATTCTGGTCTTGACAGTGCTTGCTGTTCTGGGCTTAGAAGAGGCTACTACCATGAGCACCCTTGGCTAAAATACACCCACCTTAGATCTTGTGACCATTTGATGAGTGTTAGGGTTTGGCACATCCAATCTGCATACATCGTGGTCATGTGATGGGGACTAAGCTTGAGGAACATGATCAGTATTCAAGGTATGGCTTTATGAATTATGGGACGTAGACACAGTAGGAAAGTTGGAAGGAATGCATATGGATTGACTCATAGAAGGATAAGAACAGACTTTCTAACTAAAGAGAGTAAAGGAATGATAAGGACAATATTTGCAACAGGGAGTAGATTTGATGTCACAAACCCAGAATTTTGCTCAATCATCTCAACATAGGAAAAAACAGATTCATTATATTGGACATGCCTTGTAATATATATTTTATTATTGATAGGGTCAAGGCACTTGTACCATTTATGTTGAAGGCTATAGCCTAACAACACACATTTTGTGGACTTGAAACTAAATTTGGTAGAATTGTATGGTCTACGGTAAGGGTAACACTCACACCCAAACACTCTCAAGAACATGTATTCAGATTGAATTTTGGTTAGTTTCTCAAGGGTAGATTTGTGATCAAGAATAGGTGTGGGTAGCCTATTTATAAGATATGTGGCTGATTGGAAGGCCTCACCCCAAAAATATAAAGGTAATCTTGGTTGATCTAGAATGTTGAGACCTACTTTAGTGATTTGCCTATGTTTATGCTCTGCCTTCCCATTTTGTTCGAGAGTTTAGAATAGGCATAATGGTTTGGTATTCACCTCCACCATCTATTTGAACGGCTTTAATTTTACAATCGCCTTGAAGTTCAATAGAGGATTTAAAATGAATGAAGGCATGAACAATATCTGATTTTTTTTTCAGTAAATATAACCAAGTGAATATGGAAAACACATATGTAAAATGCATATAATAGGCATATCACTCATTGGTTTTTATAGGGGCACGACCCAATCAGACACAACAGGGTTTTTATATACAGTAGTGGATATAGGGAAGTGTAATCTATGGCTTTTACCCAAGCAGCAAGATGAACAAAACATATTTTCATTTTTATTATCACTGTTAGCAATATTACATTGACTCATAACATGTTTTGTAATTTTAGCAGAAGGATGTCCTAGCCTATTGTGCCATAAACAAAGAGATTGTTATTACAAGACACATATTTACTAACAGTAGCATTATTAGTAGAAATGACAACAAATTGAGTACAATTTAGAGAAGAAAGCAACATATTTAAGCCTCTAAAGGTGTATAAGCCATCTTCAATTATCCCTTGGAGCAACACCTTGTGAGTTTCCTAAGATTTCACAAGGCATTTGTCAGCATGAAATTCATTACATGCATTATTATCCTGAGCAAATTTTCTGACACTAATGAGATTTTTAGTAATGTGAGGGGCATGCAGTATAGAATTCAAATGTAAAGGAAATGAAGCAAATAGAGATAGACATGAAGAATAACCAGTGTTTTTAACAGGTATACCAAAGTCATTACCAAGAATAACTTGTTCTGATCCATGATATGGTGTTCTTGCAGAGATATTGTTAGGATCCATAGTGATGTAAGTTTTGGCTCCTAAATCAGGATACTAGTTTGAGTCATACAGTACCTCAAGGGTTGCTAGCATTGCTTGATACTAATTACCTTGACCTTGTGGTAGTCTCTGTTGTCTTTGTGAGTAAATTGTAAGGTATAGGACCTCCATAGTTTTGGTTAAAACGATGATAACATTACCAAGCCTCATATATGAATTTCCAACAGACTTGACATTGATCTCTGCCAGACCACGAATTTCCTATTCCATTTACTTTGCCTCTGTTTCTGCCTTTTCCATATTGATTATATCCTGATATGTTGTACTGATTATGTCCTCTTCCAATGTTGGTACTATTTTCACTTTTCTTGTCTTTGTTTTGATTTTGATTATTGCTGGATGTCGTCTGAGCAACATTAGTTGTTGCAGTAATACTAGTGGATTCTACTGTCTTCTTATGCTTCTCTATTTCGTCTTCAAACGCCATTAATATCACCTCAATCATTGTGACTATATACGACTCCGTTCTTGTAGACACAGCACCACAAATCCATCTTATTCATCCGGAAGTCCCTCAAGTATAGTATTGACATGCTCATCAAAGGAAATGGATTCACCAATCGAGATTACAGCATCGATCGACTTCTTGATTCGAAGAAGATAGTCAAAAATAGATGTTGTACCTTTCTTAGTATTTATTAGCCGAGATCTGTATAGTTTCACCTTCACCCAAGTCTGAGTTACAAAGAATGTGTCGAGCTTCTTCCAGACATCGTGTGCATGGTCATTGCCAACCATTCGAGCAAGATGAAGTGCACTAATAACCTACATATTAAAACATATGGAACGGCATCAAAATCCATACTTTGTAACCCTCTTCAAGTTGTGGCGCCATCAGGCTAGGGCGCCCAAGGCACAAGGCCTTATCCTTTTCTACCTCATGGGCGCCCTTTTTGGGTAGTCTGCCATGGCCACAAAAAAGCTCCATTTTTCCTTCCTCTCTAAAACCAAGCTCTACCAAACCAATGTAGGTCATCAATACTTGTTTTTGACACTTAAAAACATTCTTAAAGTTTGATTTCAACATTTATCTAAGGTTAAATCA
Source organism: Biancaea sappan (assembly GCA_037074585.1). NCBI lineage: Eukaryota > Viridiplantae > Streptophyta > Magnoliopsida > Fabales > Fabaceae > Biancaea > Biancaea sappan. The sequence goes on along the minus strand of CM073493.1, from coordinate 74,320,539 downwards.
AAATTACTTAAGATCTAACCCCCTATCTCCTTTAAACCGTGAAACCCTCCCATAGGCATCCAAATTCCCAATTGATTTAACAAAACCCTTACCCTTGATGAGAAAAACAAAGGAGAGACAAGAGTTCTCAATTCCCTTAACAAATTCCCAACTCTCTCACCTTCCAACAATCTAGGGTACAAGAAGAGAAACAAGAAGGAAAGGAAAGATTCCACCAATCTTCCATAAAGAGTCTTCGGTGAAGTGGGTGGTCACCGGAGAACGAGCGAAAGTGATGGTGGACGTGTGTGGGGATTGCTTATTAATGTTGAAGGAAAACGTCCGATCTAATGCTTATGTTAATTCTTACTGATAATGAACATGTGCACATTCTTTTTGCAATTCAGGCAGTTAAGTATATTGACCATCATGTCCCCTGTGACGCTCATTCGTGTCTTGAATAGATTATCCATTTTAATATGAGTCAATTTTGAGACAGTAAAACTATGCAAGTATAGATGTGATAGCCGTATGCGAAAGACCACTTACTTATAAGGTATTGAAACATTTCCTTGTGATAATGCGCAATAAGGGTTTTATTTGAGTACACAAAATCTTGATTTTCTTTTTTTCTTTTTCAATTCTTAAAAAAAATCATCATAACTTTAATAAGGTATATTATGAGCACGTTCTTTGGGAGTCACATTTTTGTTGGAATAAGAAATGACAAATATCAATAAATAATTATAATATAATTAAGTTTGAAAATGATTCGTTCCAAAACCAATTAAACTTCGCATTAATTAAGAATCAATTTTTCATCACTCACATTAATTTTATTAAACAGTTCATTATGGAAGAATGGGAAATATGTTATTTAATGGCCTCATTAGTAATTCATTTTTTTATTTTGTTAATAATTGGAGGATTTTTATTGTTTGATTTTTTTTATATAGTTCCTTAAAGGACAAATAGTGATAAATAATTATAAGTATATTTATATTCAAATTTGAAATTGAATCCTTCAAAAAACAAAACAATTAAGCTTCAAACTAATGAAGGATGATTCTCTATTACTCATCTTAATTGCATTAAACAATTAATTATGGCAGATCCAAAACCTATCATTCAATGGCTTCATTAGTAAAAAAATAATTATAACTAAGTTTAAAATTGATTTCTAGCTAATGAGAGATAAATGCATGCGAAAATAGATCTACTGCTTGCCTCTATATGAACTGTAGGATTTGAGATCCAAATGCCTAAATTCTAATTGGTGATTTTTTTTAAAGATACTAAAATTTAGATTGTTGAATCTCTGATCCAACGATCCATAGAGAGACAAGCATGATGCTTCCGTGCTCAATGCATTCACAAATTGTAAAGAAAGAATGGAAGGAAGCCTCATCTAATACCCGCTATATTTTAAAATTAAGTGTTCAAAAACTATGATAAATTTATTTTGGAGAAAATAATTTCTCTATCTATTTAATTTTTGTATACTTGTTTGTATATATTGTTAAAATTGTGGATTTTCACTTATAGATTGCATAAATTGTAGGGTGGCGGATGTTATGATATGGAATTTATCCCATGAGTAAAATATGGTTTGAGCATAAGAGGAATCTAGAAATAAATTGAGAGAAAAATAACATTTTATGTGAGAAAATTTCCTTAGGGACTAAAATGAAAAGGACAAAAGTGAAAAGAAACTTAAAGGTTTAGGAGAAAGGATAATTTTTCCTTTAGTTCCCAATAGTAACCAGCTACCTCGTGATTAGTGTCAAACTGAATTATTAGCACATAGTAAACTGAATTATTAAAGCGCAAAATAAAATGAATATTTTATTAACGTATAGTACCCTGACTTCTTTTATAAATAGGCATTTCTATTTTACTTCTAAACTCACACCTTCAGTTTCTCTTCTTTATTCTCCTCAAAATTTCTCTTGCTCCGACGTTAAGACTCTGAAATTCTAGGTCTTTCCTCCTTAGCCTAGATCCAAGGTGATATTACTATACTCCTTTAAATTCCTATAATTATTTAGAGGTTAAATTCTTAGTATGCTCTATGGTTACATTTTTAGCTGATCCTCCACATTAGAAAAGAATTATCCTCGATTGCGTGAGAATTATTTTCTAATTATCAGAATAGAGTATAAAATTGTGAAAAATACATGTCTAGGAAAGGTCTAACTAAGGAAAGACTTGATACTTGAGAGTGTCCATTGTAATCCACTTCCCTTTCTTGGAAATTTTTCTGCTGTGCCCTTTTACGGTTTATATTTGCTATTCCCGATATGAATAGTATTCGTATGTATAAATAATATCTGTTTGTATGAATAGTATCTGTATGTATAAACAATATCAATACATATGAATAGTATCCATATATATGAATAGTATCTATATATATGAATAGTATCTATAGACATAAATAGTGATTATACGTATAAATAGTGATTTGTACAAAAGCAACTCTGACTTTTTATATTTGATCTTCGTGAAAATCTCCATAGCGGAACCTGGAATTCAGCTACGCGCTCTTCTCTGTAACAACTCAGAAAGGTGACTTGGATACAGAATCTATGTGAATGGATGATCTTATTAACCGAGTTTATTTATTTTTATTCCAAGTACAATATAAATTCCACCTCATATCACAATTAGAAATTTTAATTAAATTTTTTATTTAGTGATAATAACTTGATAATGAAATTTATTGTGTGATTTAAGATTATGTTGATGAGAATTATGATTGAAAATGTAATTATATACATGAAATAGTTAAGGTCTTGACCCAAGATACTAATGCATGCAAATATACACATGGAATGGTTAAGATCTTGACCCAAGATATCAATGCATACAAATATATACATGAAATAGTTGAGGGCTTGATCCCTCAAGATACCAATGTATGTAATGGATTTGAACATGAGTTCAATGAGAATTGAATTCCTGAACATAAACCGAATACAGAGGTATAGAAACCTTGGATATGAATATAATTGTTATTGTTATAATAATTATGATATTTGTACTTGTAATACATTTATTATTGTATAGTCATTTACTCACTGTGTTTTGATGAACTCATACTTTCTATGAACATTTTTTAGATACAGTAGGTGAAAATGAAGAAAATCTGCAAGAGAATTAGTATTCATTGAGGATACTTTTCACGTTGTCTGGAGGCTTATGAATTCAAAAGCTTAAGAAATGCTCTATAATTTCTATAGGTCACATAAGCTTGGAAAATTATATCATACAGTATGATATTTGGCTTGTATTACTATTTTACTATGTTGAAGTTTATATATATATATATATATATATACAGAAATCTCTTTCTTGAAAAATTTATGTTTGTATAGTTGTGGACTTTAGTACTAATCAGAGATTTTATGGGATACCATGGAGATACACCCTTGAGTTTATAGAATTACTTACATGTCCAAAATTGAGATATAACACCTGATTAAATGCTTAGAGGTGGATCTGCTTTAGTATAATATATAGATGCTTTGGATGTGTCCCTTTTAATTAATTTTTATTCAAAAGTAATACATAAAGATAAGTTGTTTTAAGATTATTGATTAAGGCATCAATGGCATATTTGATTTTAGAAAATCAATAAAGGATTCAACTGAAACGATTATTTTTGTAACTTTTCAGTTTATAAAAAGGACTACTCTATTAGTCTCTACACAATAGAATTTTTCTAGTCACAAAGTAGAACTATTAATTGAAGGTATAATTACTTATAAATTCATAATTGATTTAATTAGTTTATATTTTTATGTATATTAAACCTATTTACAATATCTCATTATCAAATCTAGAAGATATTTATGCTAATTTTTTATCTTGAAAATTGGCTATTAACTTCTGAGTAGGATGAACAAAAATTTAATTACTAGTGTATATATATATATATATATAGTTGCTTAAGATATTTTATATTTTATTATAAGTTTATATAAATAAATGTTTTATATAAGTGAAGCTCAATTTTTAAAAAAAAATTGCTCATTATGATATATTTTGTATAATTAAGTTTATGAAGATTTAGAAACTCCATGAAAAAATTGTTCTCTTACTTATTTTTTGTATATTAAATCTAACTAATTTTTTTCGCTTCTATGTATCTAACCTAATAGTTCCTTTTTTAAATACTTTTTTTTTTATAAATTTATCACAATCACAAAGTGGATATTAACTCAAATCCTTAATAGTATACTTTAATTTTATTGTATATATTATTTTAATTTTAGAGGCTTATAAACTAATTATAACTTATATATGTCAATGTTAACATGAATGAATTAAATGAAAAACTCATTACAAATAGAAAAATAATAAATAAAAAACAAAAAGATATATACCGCATAGAAAGAATTTGGGATCAGGCAAAGAAATATATTTAGAAACTAATAAATAATTTTATTTTTTTTAATTATGACTAAAATCTTTCTCTTAATTTAGTTCTTAACCTTTTTACGAAACTCTACCTACAATTCTTCACCATTAATTAATATTTGGGTTATTTAGTAAAAAACTAAAAAAGCGTCTACACATAAGTTGGATGGAGAGGAGAGGGGATAGTTTTGAAAAATGATAATACTATACCAAATCAATTCTATAAATATGACTTACAAAGTAGTAAATTTAATAGAATTAATAAACAAATAGTTTATGTTTCATAATTCATTAGATTATAATTAGAGTTCATACACAGTTTAATAATTTTGTGGATATGAATATAACAATGTCAAGTCCATTTACAAATGGGCTTGGATTATAATGCCCTGGCCCACCTTTGGCTTACTAGCCACAAATTTTTTTCTTTAAATTATTTTGGTTGGGTTTAAATTCTAATGATCTAATCACCAACTTTAATTATTATGATATGAAAATTCTTCTTTTAATTTGTCATTATCCAATATATTGACAGTATTAACGGGTGTGACTTTACGAGTGTTTTGTTATCATTTTATGTACTATTCTTATATTGCCTCCTCTAACTTGTACAAAAGTGACATATTTGTAATACACTAATACTTATACAATTCAAAGTCTTTTCTATGCTAACTCTATCAATATTCTAGGGCTTTCTTCTAATAAATAATTTTTAAACAAAAAAAATATAACTATAAAAAGTGGCCTAGCCTGTAAGACCCAAGGAAAAATGGACTAAACCCTTTTAAGCCCATTTTTAAACGAGTCTAATTTTTTGAATTCAAATCCAGTCATTTACGGACTAGCCTGTAGGCTGCAGGCCAATTTGCCAGTACCACATGTATATGGGATATACTAGCTAGTAGCTACAATTCATACATATGGATACCTTTGTAATCCACTTTGAACACAAGCTGCACTTAATTTATCTTAATCTTATTAATTTATTTGTTTCTTCCATTATTTATTCTTCAACAAATTAGAATAAGTTGAATGCTTCAACTTAATTAATCAATTAATTAAGATCCCTTAATCAGTCAATGATACTATTAGCCGAATAAGCCACTGGTGTTGGTCGGCTACAATAATAATACTAATAATCCCAGTCTCCTCTGCATGAAATTGAAAGCAAATAAAGATTTCAAAATTAATTAATGAAGATGACCATTCCATTCTATTGGACGGCACAAGTATCTCTCTGGATTCACACATTCTTCAACTGCTATATAAAGAGGCTCATTGCAATGCCAAATTCATCAAAAACATATAACATCTAAGTACACAGAAACATATAGCTATATAGCTATTACTCATTATTCTTAGTCATTAATTACTATTACCAAATCCCCTTTTGTGTTCATTCATTTTCACATCAAATGGCTAATCCTTCATTATTCATTCTGGCATTATTGGCTCTCACATTCTCTCATGTCTCATCAGTTGATCACAGTGCTCTTCAGGATTTCTGTGTGGCTCACCCAAATGCCCAAGGTAATCATAATATATATAATGCTTTATATATATATGTATATGTTACGCCTGAAATTGTATGAAGAGGGAGTTCAATTTCAAGCAATCCCTCATACCAAAGATTTTAAAAGAAATTATTTTTTTTGCTTGGTGTATTTATGATCAGCCTCTTAAAAGTCAGGTTAAATTATTGATTTGGTTCTTGAAAAATTAAATATTTCAATTTAGTTTTTAAAAGATTTTGTGTGTCTTAATTTTGTCCCTATATTTATAAAAGTGACTTTTGACATTAAAAAGTTTGTAATTTAGCATTGTTAGATCTTGAGATTGAGAAACGAAAATGATTAAATTGAGACAAATGTAATCTTTCAAAAACTAAATTGAGACATTTAATTTTCTAAGAACTAAATTGAAATACTTGTAATATTTTTAAAGACTAAATTAATAATTCACTTTAAAAATTATGGTGTATTAAAGAAAATCCCAAATTAGTAAGTTAGAATAATGTATATCCGTTCTTATATAATTTATTTGAGATTCTAATTACACTTTTTTTCTCTCAAATAATTATTTAAATGGCAGTATTGGTGAATGGTTTGGTGTGTAAGGATCCTAAACTTGTTGAAGCAAATGACTTCTTCTTCAGTGGCCTCCACATAGCAGGCAACACATCGAACCCATTAGGCTCGAGGGTGACTCCAGTATTTGCAGCCCAACTCCCAGGATTGAACACTCTGGCCATCTCTATGGCTCGCATCGACTTTGCCCCATGGGGCATCAACCCTCCTCATTCACACCCTCGAGCCACTGAGGTACTAACCGTTCTTGAAGGGCAAATTGAAGTTGGATTCGTCACATCGAACCCAGAAAATCGTCTCATAAGAAAAGTGTTGCAGAAGGGTGATGTATTTGTGTTCCCAATAGGACTTATACACTATCAAAGAAATGTGGGTGATGGTCATGGTGTGGCTATTGCAGCTCTTAGTAGCCAGAATCCAGGAGTTATAACCATTGCTAATGCTGTGTTTGGGTCTAACCCAAACATACCTGGCGATGTTCTAACCAAGGCCTTTCAACTGGATAATAATATTGTTAATTATTTGCAGTCCAAGTTCTAGATATTTGTGTGTTTGCTTATGTTTTGTATGAGTGGTCTTGTGTGAGGTCTTTTTATATATCTTTACATTTGTATTATGCTTTAACGTATCTTTTTTTTTTTTTTTTTATCTCTCGTTATTCATTTGTTCAATTCATTTCCTACAGATTCCTCTGTTGGCTATTGCACTATTGTATACTTTGTTTGTGAAGAATGTAATGAAAAAAATGATGTGTCTACAAAACAATTTCAATTTTATATTAGCGAAAGTTTTTTTTTTTTTTGCTTTAACGTTTCATCTTAATTTCAATGTTGTCTTTAATTTTTTTTTTCCAATTTCATTTCACATATATTAATTGGTGTCAATTTCGTCCCTACTATTAAATTGTGTAAATTGTGGACGAAAAGTATTCTCACATGATTTTCATCACTTTAGACCTCCAGATCTACTTATGCACCAAAATTCTCAATTGTACTTCAATTCTTTATCTTGCACGTTGCATGCATGGCTTGAGTTTTTGGTTATTCAACTTCCAATACTCATAACATTGACCAACTCATGCTGTACAATATTCTAGAAAACTTTATAGGGGCTTTTTTTTTTTTTTCCCTTTAATGAATAAGAGGTGTGAATCTGAATATATATATATATATATATATATATATATATATATGTATGAATATTTTTAAATTTGCATTTTAATTAATTAAGACTATTTTTAAACATTGTACATATTAAATATATGTCAATAAAAGAGAAATTAATGTCTGAAAAAATTTCAGACTTTTTATAAAATCTTATTTAATAAGATGCATTAAAAATTATTAAACACTTTATAAAAATGAAAAAATAAATACATTTAATAATCTGAAAGTTTAATCAATCAAATTTAGGCTCTCACTAAGTGCAAACAAATACACCTTAAAGTAACTTAAAATTCTTAGTTTGTTATGCCAACATCCATACCATAAATCGATCCCTTTTATCTTTTGCAATCTTGGGACTTAATATTGTTCTATACATGAAAAAAAAATGTTAATTGTTGTACATATTAATTTCCTTAATTATTCTTATCCTTTACAGCGATGCATTATATTGTATAAATTTTTTTTTTCTTTCATAGCTGGATCGTATTAGTTCATCGCAATAACGAAGTAATTATTTTGGTCATTGATTGATGGTATACAACACTAGGTTCAACTTCAACACAATTTGATTCCCCATTAATTCCATCGGATACATTACCGAACTAGTTTTTACAAGATCACAATCATTTTAATTTAATCAATAAAGGATCAAGTGTATTTATTTAACCCTTCAAAGATTATATTTCTTGAGTATTGTCCCTCTATCTATCAAATTAAATACTACCACAAAAGTCAAGGCCGAATTGTTTTTTTCCCTTTCCATCAACAGACTGCATCATATAAAATTAAACTTCAAAAAACTAAACAATCTATTCATATATTTTTTAAGGACTAAAGTGTTCATATGGTCCATTTTTTTCCCGCTAAGCCAAGCAATCTGGTCAAAGGCTATGGTGGGTCGCTTCAATATCATACATATACAATTTGCACCGACCATTATGGCTACCACATACCTTCTAAACCAAATCACTTGTCCTAACTCAAATAATTTACTTCAACTAATAAAAAAAAGATTAAGAGATTATATATCTCATCGACTCACCATCAACCCGAGACTGATTCCTCCAAAAAGCGATTTGAAATTAAATTCTAAATGCACAAAGTTGATGTAACACTAAAAGATAGTAGAAGCAGGATCTGTGAGATTTTGTTATTTAACATGAACCAAACAATAACCAACAAAAATTGTCGTCCACAAGATACAAATTATTGCAATGGCAGGAATAATAACAAAACTGTTCAACTAGAACACCAAGCTTTACATGTAATAATAGTACCTTCGGTCTTACAGTATACCCTCTGCAGTCCCAAATACAGAAATACTGATTGAGCTAGTTACCAATACCTGATATTAGAAATACCTGATTTGCTAGAGCAGTAATTCAACACAATAAACTAATGCTTTAACAACAATAATTTAATCACGAGGGCATCTAGAAAAAGCCCCCATCACAAGATTCAGGTAACCTATGGTCCTCTCTTGTTGCTTGAAAAGATTTGTGATGTATGCTTCCTTGCTTAGTCAAGCTTGACATTAGAGTAGAGAAGGGTGTCCCTTGTGAATGGCATATTGAACAGGAAGTATATCTGTCAACAGACAAAGAAACTAGTAAATATTTACTGTCGTCCTGCAACTCTCTACCGCCATTGTGTAACGAATAACTAGTCTCCTAATTAATTTTATTCAACAAGTCATAATTATTACATATACCAGCATCATTTGTCAGGCAAGCACCTCAAAGTCACGTTTATCATTTTTCAACGAGAGCAAGAAAGAACTCCATATTGGTAGCTATTTATTAATATTATAATAGAAATATACTATATGGAAATAATCTAAGCATAATTTTGAGCAGAAATTTAGGTTCATAAAATATAAAGGCTGCCCTCCCAATCCTTATTAAAAAGGGAAAAACTAAAGAAACCGCATGGACGCAAAAACTCTCATCCCAGAAATATCTTCCAGCCTGTAGCTATATCTTAATGACAAATGTTAACCAACCTTTACAGCTACATTTCTTGTTTTTTTGTGTCTTGTTTTTTGATAAAAACTCATTCTTTTTTTTTTTTCCTATTGATTTCTTCCATTAGTTATATTACTACTTTTATTATTGCTTATCAACGACTTACCCCAATAAGGGTTGAGATGAGCAATATTATTCCTGTCAGCCAAGCAAGGGTTCGCCTGACCAACACCACCTCCGCAAGTGTTGCATTCAATGCTTTATCTTCTGCCAACCATCGAGCAGCTCCATGAGAACTGACCATGACATTGAGCTTCTTACTGAACTCCTCAGTAGTCGTTGAATGAAAGTAGACAACTCCAACAATTTGACCTGCTCAATCATCAACATTAGAGGCTAAGAAATTGAATTATTCAGATCAATTAACTTTGACTATGACATCTAAAGAATAGCTGATCATCTTAGAATCTTTAAAAACATTAATTTCACTGATAAATTTATATTCTAAAGCAAATCAGTTTAAACAATGTTGAAAGGCTCGAATTTTAAACCATAAGCTAAACAATATTTAACCTCCATAAGCTTCCTGCAGCGAACCAATTATCGTTGTCAAAGTTGTAAGGAGCAGCTCAGCTCCATTCTGAACAATACTTTCAGATCCATATTGCTCTTGCAAAACCTGCACCGTGTTTGTCATAAGACAAATAAAACCCATGTTTATAAATAACAAACACTGAAGGACTTCGTTGGAAAGGTAGTTACTGGTATAAACTCTACCTTTATCACTCTTGTCCCTAAAAAGCTTCATTCTATCAAGGTGTGTATTTAGCGGGGTTTCTAGTGCTTACAAAATTATTAGAGGTCATTTGTCTTAGATGAAATAGCAGAGACAAGGGAAGAGATTAATTCTAAACTTGAGTTATGGAGAGCTACTTTGGAATCGAATGGTTTTCGTCTGAGCAGGAGTAAGACCGAATATATGCATTGTAAGTTTAACAAGCGACAAGCTAGGAACGAGCTGGAGGTTAAAGCTTGGTGATCAGGTCGTATCACAAGTGTCAAAGTTTAGGTATTTGGGATCAATTATACAAGATGACGGCGAAGTTATTAGAGATGTGGAACATAGGATTCAAGCTGGGTGGTTGAAGTGGAGAATGGCATCAGGGGTTATTTGTGATCGGAAAGTACCTGATAAACTCAAAGGAAAGTTTTATCGTACTGCTATAAGACCAGCGATTTTATATGGGAGTGAATGTTGGGCAATGAAAGGACAACAAGAACATAAAATTGGAGTGGCGGAGATGAGGATGTTGCGTTGGATGTGTGGTCATACAAGAAAAGATAGGATCCGTAATGATCATTTACGAAGTAGAGTTGGGGTGGCACCTATTGAGGAAAAAATGGTTGAAAATCGTTTAAGATGGTTTGGGCATGTGCAAAGAAGATCGTTGGAAGCGCCAGTTAGGAGAATTGAGCAGATGGTTTGGAGCACTATGAAAAAAGGTCGAGAAAGACCAAAAAAGACACTTAGAGAAATTATTGAACGGGACCTTTTAGTAAATGAGATATCTAAAGAGTTGGTCATTGATAGAGCTCAATGGCGTCGTGCGATCCATGTAGCCGACCCCACTTAGTGGGATAAGGCTTTGTTGTTGTTGTTGTTGTTGTTGTTGTATTTGTCTTAGATGAATGAGGTTCTAGGGAGTGTTTTGTAGGGAGTAGGCAAATTTTAGATGCTATGTTACAAACGAAGTAGTGGAAGACATTAAGCATAGAATGCAGAAGGGTTCAGTTTTAAAATGGATTTTGAGAAAGCATATCATAAAATCAATTAGGGGTTTCTAGATAAAGTTCTTTGTCGTAAGGGGTTTGGGGATAGGTGGAATGGATTGGAGGATGTTCCGTTGCTTTTTCTGATATTGTTAATGGTGAGCCTCAAGAATGGTTTAGAGGGCAGCATGGTATAAGGCAAGACAGTCTCTCTCCCCTTTTTTTGTTTACCCTCGTTGATGTGTTGAATCATATGTTGACTAGGGATTTCGAGAGAGAGATGGTGTGAGGCTTGATGGTTGGGAAGGAACGGCTACAAGTCTCTCATTTATAATTTGCATATGATACTATCCTCTTACTTCCTAATAATAAGGAAATCTTTCAGAATGTGCTTTATTTGTCACAAATTTTCAAGGTTGTGTCTGTTCTTCGTATCAATCTTTCTGTTAAGAACCCAAATACAGATTAACTGAATATAGATTTTATTTAAGAAGAAAACACTATTACAGACTCCATAACTGAAAAAATAAAGACTCTCAAGACTCAAGAACAATATCAATCTGAAAGGAATTATCAGATTGATCCCCAGAGACCTCAGCCTCCTACCTTCTTAGATGCACAAGAGCTCCTCCAGAGCTAGTGCCTCTCCCACTAAGCAATCAAACTATTTTCTGCGTAACCCTACTGCTCTCCCACTAACCATATATATAACAGAACTCCCTGCCACCTCAGCCCTCTATTTTATTATTTATTCTAACCAACTGATCATGTAAAATCCCCATTCTAACCCCAATCCCCTGGTACCTATCACTTTCTAAACGTGGACTGGTTGGGATTTTAGGAAAAAGGAAAAACCAGAATGCTTTGGAGAGCCTTGATATTAATGGAGGCTTGTGTTACATATATATTTATAGTAAAGAAAAGATTGTATAGCTTGATATACAGCCAATGAAGTTCCACAACATTCTTCCAGAAACTTAAGAACAGATATATTAAAAGAAGAGGGAAGAACAACATTGCTGGAAACAGAAACAGAAGCAATAAACACCTTGGTACCACTGAAGGATCCCATCAATAACTCTGCTGGACTAGATTTACTATGTGATAAATCTTCATGCATTAGAAATGCTCTTTTGACATTGCGAATCAGAGACAGAAGACCTATGATGAACTCCCTTTCTGATTTCTGAAAACACAAACATGTAAACCTCCTATCAGATTCTTCAAGTACGCACAAGTACCAAAATATTTTTAATCTTCACAATACCTCGGACATATTCAGCTTCACCACAGCACCATTTGCCAAAGGGATGGTCAGCACTCCATTTAATGGCTCTAGGGCATCAGAAGCATATGATCCGTCCATCAAAGATGCCTAAAACAACAAAGATAAAATTCATTCACATAAAACTTGATTATCAAACAGCATGAAAATAGCTCAAAAATTTATAACATGCATCCACAACTAACATAATCACTTATTTCTTTTTCAGTGTAATCTTCCAATGGCTCATCCAAAGAAAACACAGAGACGTCATCTTCATCTGCATGTATTTAAAACACCAAAAAATAAAAAAGAGGAATAAGAAAAGCCTCCCCCAACAAGATACAATAAAATCATACCAACTTTACAAAGTCTCTTACCTGGAAATTGAATGTCAACTGTATCTGAACCAAGAATATTTGTGCTTCTGACTGCATTGCTGAACATTTCATTATGTTGTACACTTTCTCCAAGACCTGCGAGCACAAAAATTTTGCTTTCAATTATTATGTATGACAAAAAATATTAATTATACGAATATTTTTCTTTTACAACCTAACTCAAACCCAGGCTACCGACCATTAAATCCATTCACTTCAAGCAAAACGACAGCACGAGGCCTATTGAATGGATTGGGAACCAGAATCTCATTCAACTGCAGAAAAGCATAACATTATTATCAATGAAAACAAAATCACAATGAAACATAAATAAAGCAATGGAAACTGAAAATCACTAATAATTTACCTTGGATGAGCTTGCAGCTGAAAGGGTGGAGGGAGGTGCAAAACCAAGCAAAATTGATACAGCAGCACCAACTTCTTCAAGCAACAATGAAGGATGCTGCAAAAAGTGTAAGCAAAACCACCCAGTGAAATACTTGTTATGGATATTAACCATATACAACACAATTAAAATTTTTCTTACTTTAATATATCCGTGCAAGCAATAAAGACTTAAAGAAAACCATGGAGGAATAGGGAAGACAAGAAGACATTTCCGAGATAATTCCACATTAGAAGCTACAGTTCATCCATTGTGGAACAGGACATTTTTAAAGAATAACTGCAATCATCAATTCAATAGCATATTTATAGTATTCTAAGTTAGAAATAGGGAAGACAAGAAGACATTTCGGAGATGATTCCACATTAGAAGCTAGAGTTCATCCATCGTGAAACAGGACCTTTTTAAAGAATAACTGCAATCATCGATTCAATAGCATATTTATAGTATTCTAAGTTACACAACTTTCCTGTTTACATATCATATAAAAAAATTTATATGAGAATACGTAACTTTATATTTTCCTCTTCATTTTCATTCCCCTCATTATATGAACCCAAACAAGAGAGAAAATTATTTTAAACTTCCTCATTTTTTTTATACACTAATTTCATTCTTCCCATTTAACTTCCCTCGTCATTTTGTTCCCAGACAAATTATTAGTCTTTTCAATTGTTAATATACTTTTTTTAAATAGCCTTGTTGGTAATGTTTCTTGGAGGGCTAATCAAAATTCCTTTTTTCAGAGGTTCCTTATTCAAAATCCTTAATAAGTTAGTAAAAAAGAATTTCAATTTTTCACCTGGATTTCTCATTTCCATGCCACTTAGGCACACTGAGATCACAAGAATTTGAGAAGTTAAACAAACTGAAGATTTTGTGTAACCCTTTTTCTTATTTCCTCTCATATGGTCTTTCACTTCTCTTTTATTTTTTCTGAATTAACTAATTTAATACAGGCGATTATGGCTTATCGATGATTTCAAATTGAAGTTTCCAAGATCTGGTCAAATCCATGGCCCCTCAAGACTCTTCTGAATTTGTTCATACCTGTGCCAAATCTACCATTCACTTACCAAGGAACAAAGAGGAGGAGACACGTAAAATCATTTCATTTCTGGATCAGTGTTTTATTTAAATTTGTTTAAGGACTCGTTCCACTTAAATAGAACCCAAACATCATGGCACAGAACTAGTGCCGCAAGAGTATATCAGATTATCGCAATTCACCCAGTGAACACTGCTTCCAGTTTTATCCCCCACCCCCCAGAAAAAAAAAACTGTATATATCGATTTATTCGTATTATTTCTCCCATGTTTCGAACACTAGGCTCATGCTGCACGATTTATTCGTAAATCAAAAGACTTCAATTTAATTTTATTTTGCACAGAACATCTATCATAAACAAAGGGAATATAATTAAAAACAAATTCAAAGAAATAAAAAAAACTTTATGTTGATCCACAAATTGGATCGGAAGATGCAATGGAATACAAAACAAACAAAGCAAAAGAAGTACCTCAACTTCATGATTGGGTGATCTTGCGCGAAGGAATTGACGACCTAGGTTATCAATGAAGAAAACTGAACTAGAATCCTCACTCTGTGCCAAATAACCAAATTAAACAAAACAAATCGTTAGATCAAACCCATCATGTAGATAATTACTCCTCAACCAAATTTGCCTGATTGGAGAGAGAGAAAGAAGACGAACAAACCCTGGCTCGAGGAGAGACGAAAGACAAGATGATGAACAAGCTCAAAATGCTGCAAACGCGAAACTCCATCGCCGTGAGAGAGAGACTACTCGATCTCGTGGTTCCACGAGGATGAAGGAGGGTAGTGGAAGTTCCCAAATCCCAAGTTGTTGAGACAATTCAGTGGTGTCGTTTTGAGTTATTTGGTAAACGACGTAATCCATCAACTGGGTTATAAAACGACATTATAATGTGCTTTTTCCTCCTTTTTTTTTCCTTCTAAATATAAAAACCAATCCGTATGAATATTTTTCAAAAATATAAATAACTCTACCAACTGCAAACCTTTTTAAAATAATTGGTTATTTAATTATAATCATTATTTTTTGGCCACTGAATAATCTGAAATAAATTATATTAACTTATAAGAAAATAATACTAAGTTTTTAAAAAAATTCAAATAAATTATATCTAAAATTTATTTTACTTAAAATATTTAATTTCATTATATTTGGTATATATGATACATTTTTTTATTATATAATTTTTATAAATGAATTTGACATTTTATAAATATCTATTTTTTAAAATAAAATCACTTAAACTATTTTTCCTATTATATTAAGATAAAATTATAGTCTTAAATTATATACAAATTTAATTTTATTAACAGAGAATAAATAATAAGATAGTTTGTTGCAACATTTATTCAATATCAAGAGAGTTAAGTAATTTTTTACATAAAAATTATCAAGCATAATTGAATCGACTTATAAATTAATATAATTTATTCAATAATCTATATAATACACGTAGAAGTAAAAATTAAAAAAGAATAAAAAAATTAATTTATAATATTTTGAATAGAAATAAATATTATATATCAGACTTTTATTAAAATAATTGTTAACATTAAAAATTAACTACCATAATAAAATTTTTCTTACGATTTAGGGAATTTAACATATTTTTAAATTTATTTTTACAACTTCAAAACTTGTAATTACGTTCTTCAAATTTAAAATTAAATTTGGTTCTTGTGATCAAAATTTAATAGGTGAATGGTTCTGCTGAAGTGACAAAAATATATATGTTATTTTGATAACTTAAATTTATATTGTTTATGAATATTTAATTCAATTTGTATTTAATTCAAATGTTATTTTATTACAAATTGTACATATTTGAAAGACTGAAACTTCGTTTCAATCCCTTATAAATAAGGTGTTTCTCATTTTGATCTCCCATAGAGTTAATTTTTCATTTTAGTCTCCTAAAGAGTTTTTTTTTTTAAATTTCAGTTAAGTCTCCCAAAGAGTTATTTTCTCATTTTAGCCTTTCATATATAGGTTTTTTTCTCTATTTGGTCTTTCATATAATTGTTTTTTTTTTCAAGTTGATCTCTCATAAATAAGGTTTTTTTTTTAATTTGATCATTCACAAACAAAAAATATCCAATAATGTCATTCTATTAATTTACAGTATATCAATAAATTAATTGTTAATTTATACATAATATAATGGTGACAAAACATTAACAAATCAAATAATATATTACATAGTATCAATTTTTTTTTATAATGTATCAAATTTATTCACATTGACAACATTACGTTATTAATAACATATTTACCAATGAGGGATTAAATTAAAAAAAATACATACATGAAGACCAAATTTAAAGTAATCTATTTGTGAGGGACTAAAGATTTTAGTCCATATTTGAAATGTTAACTCTAATTTAAAACTAGATGTGTTTGGCGGTCAGTTTAGGTGATTTTAAAAATAAAACCAAATCAAATCGTGAGCTCTGTATTGAAAAAAAAAAATATTAAACTGTTTAATTTGATTTTATATATATAACTAAACCAAAGCAAATCATAAAAAGGTCAGTTTAAGCTAGTTCGAGCGATTTGGACCTATAAAGGTTTCTGTTTTTTTTGTTTTTTTTTTGCCTAATTTATCTTTTTTTTTTTTTGAACTTTTCACGATTGCTTGTTGAAATAACTCATAAAAACAACATATTACTCATGTTTAAATATATTTATTCATCCAAATAACTCGAAAACTACAACATGCTTCTTCGTTCAAATAATTTATAAAAACAAGTTTCACTCAAAGTAAAATAATTTATAAACTACTATACACTTGTTCACTTAAAAGTCAAAAAAAAAAGTCAGGGAGAGCAGTAGTTACACTAGGTATGGATAGTATATTATTAGACTACTTAACTAATAGTAATATATATAAAAAATATAATATGTTATATTAGAATAATTCTTTATTATATATATATATATATATATATATATGTTATGATTAGTTTAGCCGATTTAATTTCACTATTTACTTAATAATAAACCAAATCAAACTAAATCAAATATTAATAAATTCAGTTTGATTTTGTCAAATTGGAAAATGGATATTTTGTTTGGCAGGGTATTTTACTCATTTGAGTCGTTAATTTTTACAATTAATAATTTATAATTCATGGTTATTTTAAAAAAATAAAAACAACATCATAAAATCTAAAATATTGATTATGATAATCAACGGTCCAAATGGGTCAAATACCTAACCAAGCAAAAGATTCATTTATTTCATTTGAATTGATTTTCAACGGCTTGTGTAAAACGATTTTTAACAAGTGGGCTAAGCATCTTGTTTGGCTTTCAAAGTCAAATAAAAGATCCATTTTCATCAAATTAATTTGAATCGATTTTCAACAGCTTGCGTAAAACACGCACAGATCAGCTCCAATTCTTGGAACCTTATGAGTAGATTGTGGTAGTCTATTTAGCACTGTGAAAACGGGCTGCCCAGCCCGGCCCGTAATGGGCTAGGCCAAAAATTAGTAAAAAAAATAGAAAATATATTAAGTAGAAAACAAAAAAAAAGTTAATATGTTCCAAAATTGTATGTTTTCTAGAATTTTGAAATTTATCCATTTTAAAATTGTATGTTAACTCATCCAAATCAATTATTTATGATAAATTCTAAAATGAATTGTTGAATTAAGCAAACAAAATAAGTTAAGAATGGATAGATAAATTTCAAAATTGTGGGATAAACAAAAAAATTTAGAATAAATTCTAAAATTGTACAATATGAAACTATAAATTTATTTTAAATTCTTTAAATAAAAAAAAAGGGCCGGCCCGTGGGGCCCGCAAGCACCTCCCGTTTGGCCCGCTAGCTAAACGGACTTATTTTTCAATCTCTAAACCTACCTATATGCAGGCGGGCCGAATTTGGCCTACAGGCCAAAGCCCGTTTAGTCAGTACTAAGTCTATTGATGACTTATCGTGTACCTCAAAAGATACACGTTTTTTAAGTTACATGATAAGCTTTAATAAATAGTCAAAATATATTCAAAAAACACCAGTACTAGAACAAATTCAATCTAACGTAAAACACCAAGAAAATGTAACATTTGGTGGAAAACATTGGTAAGAGCAGCGTGTACATGCCACATGGAATTGCTGAGCAACAATGAATGGTTGATACTGTGTAGACTCGTGAAATTAGAAACCAAACGGTGTGGGACACTGAGACTCTCATCCTACAAGCCACGCGTCCTTTTGTTTTCTTTCTTCTCTTCTCTTTCACCTCTTAATTCCACCCTTCATTTCTCTCTCTCTCTCTCTCTCTCTCTCTCTCTCTCTATATATATATATATATATTACAAACCCCACCATTTCCCCCCTTCTCTCTCGAATCTCCATCGATCTCATTCTTACAGACCTTTCATATTCGCATATCATCGTCGTCATGAAGGTACTACGCTACTTTTCACAAACAGTCACACAGAACTTCTGCAATTTTAAGTTTTATGATTTACTTTGGTCATCAAAATTTGAGTACTTTCTCACTTCAAACTTTGTTTTTTGTTTCTTGTGTGTTTGGGTAGGCCTTTTCAAACTTGCACAAAAGAAAGTCTCCTTTAAAAACTAATGCGAAGCTTCCTGCTTCCAAGGTATGCCTTAAGGTCTTTCTAATCATTTTGTCACATCTTGAGTTCTCTTATTTGTTTCACATTTAATTATCACCCATAAATGTGAAATATATATATATATATATATATATATATACATATATACTGCCTGAAAAACTATTGTTTGTCTAATATTTTATTTGACTAAATAAAATCGTCTGATTATGTAAATTTTATATTATTTTCATTTATCAGTCTCAATCGGATAATTTTACTTGACTCAACTAAGTGTTGGTTAAACAAAGTGTAATACCCAAGAAAAATAAAATATAAATATTTGTTTACAAACTACTGTTACTATTTCAGTATACGGTACTATTTACCTATATAATACTATTTACGTATATGATACTGTTTATTTATACAATCGAAATGTCAAGTACTAGATGTTGTTTGGTCATAAGAGAAAACTAGAAAGAAGTTCGTAGGAGAAACTGACGTTTTATGTGTAAAAATACCCTTAGGGACTAAAGTGAAAGGACTGAATTGAAAAGAAACTTAAAGGTTTAAGGTGAAAGGATATTTTTCCCTTTTAAGTTTCCAATAGTAATAATTTTCCGCGAGGTACACAGTAACTGTATTATTAGAAATGTCATTTTCATAAATAGTAAATTGAATATTTTATTAACGCATAGTGTCAAATAGTACTCTTGACTTTTGCTATAAATAGGCCCTTCCATTTCACTTCTAAACTCACACCTTCAACTTCTCTTCTTCTCTGCTTAAGTTTCTCTTACTCCAAAGCTAGGCCTCTGAGATTTTGGGCCTTTCCTTTTCAGCTTAGGTAAGGATACTATGCCCTTTCTATGTCTTTCAAATTTTAGAAGTTAATTTCTTAAGTATGCTCTGTGGTTGCGGCCTTGGCTGATCTTCCACATCAGAAAAACTGTCCTTAGCTGTTTATATGTTATTTTGATTCTCTGATTACCGAAATAGAATGTAAACTGTGAAGAATACATGTCTAGGAAAGTTCTGGCTAAGGAAAGACCTGGTTTTTAAGTGTGTCCAGTGTGACCCTCCACTCTTTCCTGGGAACTTACCTAGTGTACTCTTTTACAGATTGTATTCTCTATTTCTGGTATGAATAGTGACCGTACGTATGAATAGTGACCGTACGTATGAACAGTAACCGTACATATGAACAGTATCTGTACGAAAACAATCCTGACGTATTTTCTCTAATCTTTCATGAAAATCTCCGTAGCAGAACACCGAAATTCACCTGAGAACTCTTGTCTGTAATGACTTAGAGAAGCGATGTTCGTACGGAATCCAGGTGAGTGAAACGACCCCGTTTTAATAGAGTTTTAGCATTACTGGTGATAAAAAGTATGTCGTAGGACACTCCCAAGATTCATAGGGGGAAATTGGATTCAGAATGACGAATCTAAATGAGATAATTAATCCATAAGTATGGATAAAATGAAATAAGTATCTTATGATGATGTGAAGTTTGAATGTTTTCAAAAATGGATTAATTGTTATCTTGATATGTGGTTTATAAAATCCATAATATAGTAATATACTATACCTGTTATATGGATGAATATTATATTGAGCTTCTGATTATGATATGAAATGCTATTGATTGTGATTGAGCGGGACAGTACCCCCTCTCACGGCAAGGCGGAAAACCCGGTTGACAGGGTGTCTTGACCAATGAGTGTGGAGACAACGATTCCCTCAGTAGGGATATAGCCCGGATTGGTGATAAATCCGTGAGGCGCCCTAGCTAAGAGGATGAGGTTGTGCGTCATGGCGGAAATATACATAATTGGTGAGCCGGCCTGTGTGCGCTCTCCGGGATATATTGCCATTGACGAGTACTAGTAACGTTTGTTGAATTGGATGAATTTTTATCTTGTATGTAAGAGGATGATGTTGTGCGTCATGGCGGAAATATACATAATTGGTGAGTCGGCCTGTGTGCGCTCTCCGGGATATATTGTCATTGACGAGTACTAGTAACGTTTGTTGAATTGGATAAATTTTTATCTTCTGTCTATTGGTTGAGTATGAGCCTTTGGATATGCTTGCATGACTGGTAATGTATTTGAATTTTATTAATGCGAGGCCGATTCGCTCATTGAGTTTAAAAGCTCACATTGTTTGTACAACCTTTTTGTTCAGATCAGGTTGCCATCGAAGAATATCTGCTAGAGGAGTAGATCACTTTGTACCTTCTCGTTGTCGGGTAGACCTCTCTTCTGTTATAGATTATGTTGCTCTATAATCGTCTAGGACATCTAGTTCAGGGGTTCGACATTTGGCTTGTATGTCAGTATAATAATGTATTGATAATCTATGATTTTCAGATAAGAAAATTTGATATATTTATCGGAAGGCTTACAGTGATGAGAGATTCATCATTGTGCCGGTCATGTGCCCAGAAAACGGGTCGTGACAAAGTTGGTATCAGAGCAATGGTTGTTAGGTCTCCTAGTGATTACAGAGCAAGGTAACCTTAGTGGGACCTCCTCTATCGTTGTGAACCCGGGCACAATTATTGAGAGACGGCTCTACTGAAGGTCCAGTAGGATGTTTCCATTTCCTTTCCCTCCGAGACTTATCTCTTCTTAGGAATTATGTTCTCAGTTTTAGTTTTAGACAGATGTGGCCACACTTTTGAACTTAGTAAAGGAAAGGTTATTACTTGTTTTGATTCCGTTGTTGTTGGATCAAATTTTTATATGGTGGATTTTATAAGCTGAATTCATGATTGAATTTGTGTAGCTATATTATTTTAGGGTACCAGCCAATAAAAGAAACCACTCGCATTAAAAACAAAAAAACTGAAGGATTACATTGCAAAAAAGAAGTTTACTCATGCATGAGTAATCTAAAAGCGAGGTGGTCTTGGATTAGGAGGGTTGTATTGTATCATCACCCCTCGACCATTCCTTGGAGCAAGGGACATAGCAATGTCGCGGAGGGTAGTGTAAATCCCATTCATACAATCAACACTTCTTTGTTGTTGATTGCAGAAGCACTGGGTAGACCAATAGAAGAACCTATCTATTCTTGAAGTCATTTCTGCATGATTGCGTTTAGTTAACTTCTCCAGGTCTCCTATCATCTTTTTCAGATTTTTCACCTCCTGCTCTAGATAGGCGATTTTGTCCTCCGAGGTATGGCCCGTGCTAGTCTCCTCAGCTTCCTCGATCTTCTTCATTTTCTTCTCCTTCTGTTTCTCTAGAGACCCCTCAAAAGGTCTTTTGCCCTTGTCTTTGCCCAGACTTAAGTTTAAGTCGAGCTCTTCTTCCTTAGCCTCTACTGTGAGATCAATGTACTTCCTTGCGGACATGATTTGGAAAAATTTAGAAATTTTTGTAAGAGTATGAGGCGAGAGGAATACTGGGGGATTGTAGGCTCGGAGATTATTACTCTTTGTGGTGTGGTAACTGAGAACGCTGAGAAGGTTTTTATAGAGAAAAAATTTGGACTAAGAGACAAAGAAGATATCTCTTCACCGCACCCCTACACGATCAACCTATGGATTTCTGCAAGCTGGAAGCCAGAAGTCTAGGGTAGGCGTGCACACCGATAGCGCGTTGCATTAATGCCAAAACCACGAAAGTCAGTATTCGGTGGATTTGCGGCCGATTTTACTTGGTTTTCCCATTTCTCCCGTTGGCATTTTTCGAAATTCAAAGAAGTTGACGATATAGCCATTAAAGATTGCCTTAGATGCTTTTATGATGAACTGAAATGCATTTCTCTGTTTTATTGTGTTGTTCTTAAGAGCCTTCAGTTGAGTATAATATACATAATTGATTGAATCATGTTGTAATTACATTTATGTATGTTATTCATGCATAATGAGTGAAGGCTACGATCAAGGAGAATATGTGATGATCCTACATATACTCATAGAGATGTGAAATCAAAATGACTTGGATAGAATAAAATGTGTAGATGATGATATATCTTCATGGTTACATATACTTACATATAATGCTCTCGTGGGCAAATGAAAGGCAGTGATTTCCTTACATCATGATAATGCTTAAGGCATGTGACCGTAAGTAGTTAACTTTGTTTTAAAATATATATATTGATATACATATATTATGTGTAAGTCTAGAGTAAAGACACCGATTAGAATCTAAGATACGGCCAATATGAGGCGACCTAATCATAGAGGGACATCGTGATATAGGATTACAGAATAAAACAAGTTTAGAGGGAGAAAATCTCAGACTAAAGAGCGTAGTTAGTCAGAACTTTGCGAAAGGTCAAGATTAGCCGAAATTTTTTTTGAGGAAATCTTTGACTTATGTTAATTGCATTAAATTATATTTACTATTTACTTGCATGTCCGACATTAATTGCTGGCATTGCGACGTATGTGATCTGTAAACCTTATAGCAAGCGGCGTGTAGGTTGTGGTGGCTTTAGCTCCAGGGGCTTCGGGTTGTCTATAAATCTTGTATGCCCGTTACCCTACTCATCGCACTAAGCAAACCTACTTCTTTCATTACATACCTATTTCTCAATCTCCATTCCTTTCTCATTCGAAGTTATTTCTGAGATCCCTAGAGCAATGGCCGATAATAAGTCTTTCAACTTGAATTTTGAGACTGGCAATGTAGAGCTTGATTTAAATCTAAGTCTCGGAAACAACAAAGGGAAGAGACCTGTAGACAGGTCACCAGAAATTAAGAAGAGAAAGAGGGATGTAATAGAGTTGGAGGAGGACAGTACGGCAACATCCTCAGAAAATAAGCTTGCATTCCTGGAACGTAAGATAGAGAGCCTGGAATACAAGATAGAGGACCAGAAGCGACTAATAAGTCGTCTCTTTGAAAACCAAGAGAAACTGATAAACCGTCATTTCGGGGAATTGGCTAATCGAGTTGATAGACATTCAATGTTTGCAACTCAAAATTTTCGTGACCAACAAGCAAGGTGTATTGACTGTATGAACGGAGTGACTTATGCTCTTCGCCAAATTTCTCAGGCGCTTCCTCCAGAAACTCTTTCTAGGCTGCAACGATTAGCTTCCTCCTTAAGGTCTGAAGCACCTTCCTCTTCTAGACCTGGAGCACCTTTTACATTTCAAAAGCCTCCTCGTCCTTAATTTATTTTTCTTTTGTTTGTACCTAAAGCTACATTTGGTGTAAGCTTCACGTATTAAAATTATCTATGTACTAGAAATAAAATTTAAGTTAGTATCTAGATCTTCTTTGTTGAAGTGATTCATTTTACTGAAAGAACTTGAGGAATGAGAAGATATTGGACTTGTTATATTTCATACTTGATTCTAAAGCATAGTATAGTAATATCTTTTTGACTGAGCAGAGTTACTAAAATGATATTTCATTGCACTTCTGAGCTATGGAGGAATGCTGAATAAGTATTTTATGAACCTATAGAACTATGGGTTTGCCTCAATCATTGAAGGGATGCGACTCTATATGAGTCATTGAGGTGAGAGGAATTTTCATATATATAATTATGCGTAAGAAGTATGTTATTTACTTATCATATTTTCTAGGATTGTTCTTCCTAGAGATTTATGTAATGATTTCATTTTATATAACGCGTTCAGCTGAGAGTATTGCCTTAAGGTAGAAGGATCGCCTTCGGGCAAGAGTATTGCTTATGGCCAAAATGATGCCTTCGGGTAGGGTGCTTGTATTCGTAAAAGTTATAAGCTATGTGTGTGGAAACATGTGTTCTGATATTCAATGTGAACTGGAAAGACCACGTGCCACTTTTGAGATGACACCTATTTGAGGTTTTACATAGAGACAGAGTTCGTCTCTGATTAGGTGGTTTGAGTTTGGTAAAGGTTATGAGGATGAGACACTTTATGGTACAAAAGGTTGTGGAGAAGATTAAACTGATGAGGAAGAGATTACTTGCTGTCTAGAAAAGGCAAAAGTCTTATGCAAATTATTGATAATGCGGTTTAGAGTTCACAGTCAATGGTATAATGTTCTTGTAAATCTCACCAATGGTGTGATGAGGTTTTGGAAGAAAGAGATACAAAGAATGAGATATAGACGAAGTAATCACACTTATTTCAGTCTTGAAATGAGTTTTGAATTCGGGGGACCGAATTCTCTTAAGGGGGTGATAATGTAATACCCAAGAAAAATAAAATATAAATATTTGTTTACAAACTACTGTTACTATTTCAGTATACGGTACTATTCACCTATATAATACTATTTACGTATATGATACTATTCATTTATACAATCGAAATGTCAAGTACTAGATGTTGTTTGGTCATAAGAGAAAACTAGAAAGAAGTTCGTAGGAGAAACTGACGTTTTATGTGTAAAAATACCCTTAGGGACTAAAGTGAAAGGACTGAATTGAAAAGAAACTTAAAGGTTTAAGGTAAAAGGATATTTTTCCCTTTTAAGTTTCCAATAGTAATAATTTTCCGCGAGGTGCACAGTAACTGCATTATTAGAAATGTCATTTTCATAAATAGTAAATTGAATATTTTATTAACGCATAGTGTCAAATAGTACTCTTGACTTTTGCTATAAATAGGCCCTTCCATTTCACTTCTAAACTCACACCTTCAACTTCTCTTCTTCTCTGCTTAAGTTTCTCTTACTCCAAAGCTAGGCCTCTGAGATTTTGGGCCTTTCCTTTTCAGCTTAGGTAAGGATACTATGCCCTTTCTATGTCTTTCAAATTTTAGAAGTTAATTTCTTAAGTATGCTCTGTGGTTGCGGCCTTGGCTGATCTTCCACATCAGAAAAACTGTCCTTAGCTGTTTATATGTTATTTTGATTCTCTGATTACCGAAATAGAATGTAAACTGTGAAGAATACATGTCTAGGAAAGTTCTGGCTAAGGAAAGACCTGGTTTTTAAGTGTGTCCAGTGTGACCCTCCACTCTTTCCTGGGAACTTACCTAGTGTACTCTTTTACAGATTGTATTCTCTATTTCTGGTATGAATAGTGATCGTACGTATGAATAGTGACCGTACGTATGAATAGTGACCGTACGTATGAACAGTGACCGTACATATGAACAGTATCTGTACGAAAACAATCCTGACGTATTTTCTCTAATCTTTCATGAAAATCTCCGTAGCAGAACACCGAAATTCACCTGAGAACTCTTGTCTGTAATGACTTAGAGAAGCGATGTTCGTACGGAATCCAGGTGAGTGAAACGACCCCGTTTTAATAGAGTTTTAGCATTACTGGTGATAAAAAGTATGTCGTAGGACACTCCCAAGATTCATAGGGGGAAATTGGATTCAGAATGACGAATCTAAATGAGATAATTAATCCATAAGTATGGATAAAATGAAATAAGTATCTTATGATGATGTGAAGTTTGAATGTTTTCAAAAATGGATTAATTGTTATCTTGATATGTGGTTTATAAAATCCATAATATAGTAATATACTATACCTGTTATATGGATGAATATTATATTGAGCTTCTGATTATGATATGAAATGCTATTGATTGTGATTGAGCGGGACAGTACCCCCTCTCACGGCAAGGCGAAAAACCCGGTTGACAGGGTGTCTTGACCAATGAGTGTGGAGACAACGATTCCCTCAGTAGGGATATAGCCCGGATTGGTGATAAATCCGTGAGGCGCCCTAGCTAAGAGGATGAGGTTGTGCGTCATGGCGGAAATATACATAATTGGTGAGCCGGCCTGTGTGCGCTCTCCGGGATATATTGCCATTGACGAGTACTAGTAATGTTTGTTGAATTGGATGAATTTTTATCTTGTATGTAAGAGGATGATGTTGTGCGTCATGGCGGAAATATACATAATTGGTGAACCGGCCTGTGTGCGCTCTCCGGGATATATTGCCATTGACGAGTACTAGTAACGTTTGTTGAATTGGATAAATTTTTATCTTCTGTCTATTGGTTGAGTATGAGCCTTTGGATATGCTTGCATGACTGGTAATGTATTTGAATTTTATTAATGCGAGGCCGATTCGCTCATTGAGTTTAAAAGCTCACATTGTTTGTACAACCTTTTTGTTCAGATCAGGTTGCCATCGAAGAATATCTGCTAGAAGAGTAGATCACTTTGTACCTTCCCGTTGTCGGGTAGACCTTTCTTCTGTTATAGATTATGTTGCTCTGTAATCGTCTAAGACATCTAGTTCAGGGGTTCGACATTTGGCTTGTATGTCAGTATAATAATGTATTGATAATCTATGATTTTCAGATAAGAAAATTTGATATATTTATCGGAAGGCTTACAGTGATGAGAGATTCATCATTGTGCCGGTCATGTGCCCAGAAAACGGGTCGTGACACAAAGATATCAAATTTATATATGTGTGTGTCTATATATATATATATATATATATATATTGTTTCTATGCATATATATATGCGTGTGTTTGGATTAGTTTAAGATTTTTTATTTCTTATTTGAGTGAAATGTTTCTGTTGTAGAGTATGAGAAGCAGTTCAGAAGAAAAATTGTTAGATAGAATGAAGGTATGAATGATTTCCACTAAGCTTTTTTTTTTCTATAATTATTTTGAAGTTCTTTATCGGAGAAAATTTGAAGTTCTTCACTTTCAGATTAACCCATTTGAGATCATCTATTATTTGTATATGTCTTATTATACTAATTCATAAACTGTATCGTAACTGCTACTTGCAAATACCAGTTAAATAAATTATTGATTTAATCTTTGAAAAATTATAGCTGTATGAATTTAGTCCTTGAAAGACTAAATGTTTCACTATAGTTTGTACTACAAAATCTATCATTGTTAAATATTAAATTTTTCGTTGTTAAAAATTATTCTGACAAATAGAAAGGTCAAATTAAAATAAACACAATTTTTAAGGATTAAATTGATAATTTACTCTGTTCTATTACTTCCTTGTTTGTCATAGCCAAAAACCTTATACATTGCATTTGACATCAGGCAGAAGAAGACTTTACCAGAGAAGAAACATTTGGCAAGTACGATGAGGATAACAATGTTAATGATCATGATGATAATGGTGACGAGGATGAGGATAACAATGTTAATGATGCTGATGATGATGATGATGAGGGTGTAGATGAAGATGCTGATGATGAAGATGTAGATCATCATAAAGATGAAGCAGAGTACTTGTTAGGGGATGAAGGACCACCTGGTACAGAGGTATTGGTAATGGAATTTTAATTTTTTGCCCAGTAGAAATGCGTATTCTTCCTAATATATATTTGTTGAATAAACTCACTTTTTGGTCCCTGAAAGTGTACATTAATGATAGTTAATCCCTGAAAGATGACTACTAACCATTTTAATTTATGAATTTTGAAACCGTTACACTAAATGATTCCTTCGACTATCATCACGTCACGACAATGAATAGAGGAATAATTTTAAATGTTAATTTAATTCATGTCACTGTTATGCCAACAAAAAACGTTGATTGTGACAATAAGATAGACAAATGAACTATTTTATGTAGATTTCAAAATTCAGGAACTAAAATTATCAGTGATTATCTTTTAGAGATTAAACTATCAGTGAATTATACTTTCAAGGACTAAAAAGTGAGTTTACCCTATTTTTTTCCTTGTATATTTATTTATTAAGTGGTATTAGGTACATAAATATCCTAATTTTCTAGTTACTTGAAAATTTATGCTTAACTCTATACAAATTAGTCCCTCAATTTATAAATTTATGATTATCAACAAAGTATACTTTCTAGGGTCAAAAAGTGAGTTTACTCTATTTTTTATCTTGTATATTTACTTATTAAGTGGTATTAGGTACATAAATATCCTAATTTTCTAGTGACTTGAAAATTTATGCAAATTAGTCCCTGAATTTATGAATCCATTACACATTATTAGTGAGTTAGTCCCCAAAAAATAAGTAAATATACAACTCATTAGTCTTATAAAAAGATTCAACAATTTAAAATGGATCTTTTGAAGATCAGTTTGTATATTTACTCCAAAATATAAGTACCTGTTCTATATCTTGATAATAGTATATTTACTTTTCTTTGTAAAGGAGGAACTCAAAAAAGGTATTCCAACAAAAGATGCAGATGATGAGGAGAATGAGATTTCTTCTAGAAAATTCAGCCATGGATGTCACAAGGTGCAAGGAAAGCTAGACCATGGAATGGAAGATTATGTGTATGCTCAACACAAGAACATCAATGGCTATGATTTAGGGCTATATGCAATTTTTGATGGTCATGCAGGACGTGATGTTGCCAAATATTTACAAACCCATCTATTTGCAAATATATTGAATGAGGTATTTGTGTTTACAATTTCCATTGTTTGCTATTAGTTTATGCCAAAATTTTGAATGAATTATTGATTTAATTTGTAAAGAAATTATGGGGTCTTAATTTGGATTTTGAAAAATTTAGTGTCTTGATTTAGTTTTTAAAATATTATATTTATTTTTGTCATTGTCAAATTTCAAACTTTTTGCAGTCAAAAGTGATTTTGACAAATACAAGAACGCAACTAAGAGGAGTTAAATTGATACGCTTAATATTTTTAAAGATTAAATTGATATTACTAAAATATTTTGTGGACTAAATCAATGATCACTCAACTTTTAGACAGAATGACTTATTTACTTAAAAGGTAAAAGTTGAGTTACTTGATCATAGTCTCTTAAATTTCTAAAAGTGACAATTAAGTCCCTTCACTTTTTGTGTTTAAATTTTTAAATTTTATTCTTTTGAGAACTGGAGGGTCTTATTTTAATCAGGACCATTGATCTTGAGAGTCAATGGCCCAGAACAAATGAATTTAAAAGAAAAAAAAGACCCTGAAAGGTTTTTTCTTTTTGGGCTATGGATCTTGAAAGATCGATAACCAAGATTAAAAACAAGACCTTTTTGTTTCCAAAACAACAAGAGAAGGTCCTGTTTGATTCTTAAATTACATTGTATGAGGAGGCAAATGAGTTAGAATGACATATTTACTGAAAATGTAAAAGTTCAATAACCTAATTGTGAGTTTTAAAAGCTTATATAACTATGGAAATGGATTGCCTCCTGTGTTCAAGCGCATGTGGCTAGAGAGGGACCCACGTTTATCCTATATTTCTCATTTTTTTAAAAGAATTACATTAATGAACGTGGACCGTTGAATATGTCAACTTGTTATGCTCCTCAAGTGCAAGAGACAATTTGTTTTCTGTAACTACTTGCAAATGACTTAAAATTCAAAAATTTCCCCTTATTTTTGATATATACCATCATTGGACTGATATTTGTTTTTTGGTTTGCGTTGCATGATGATGGACAGCCTGATTTCTGGGAAAACCCAATTAGTGCAGTGAAGAGAGCATTTAGGGCTACAGATGATGAGATCTTAGAAAACATAGCAGACTGGGGAGGAGGATCCACAGCTGTTGCAGCAATTTTGATTAATGGAGTGAAGTTATTGGTGGCAAATGTGGGTGATTCTCGAGCAATTTCATGCATCAATGGTGTGGCCAAACAAATCACAGTGGATCATGATCCTGAGAGAGAGAGAGATCTTGTTGAAAGCAGAGGTGGTTTTGTGATCAAGATGCCAGGTAATTATTAATTAGGCAAATTACACAGAACTTCTATGAATTTTGTGGTCTTTGCAATTTACTTCCATGAACTTTCAAACTTATATAACAAAATATCCTATTTGTTAAGTTCATCGTCAAGTTGACTGTAAGTAAGTTAACTTTTTTCATGCTCATTTAACATAAATGTGTCACATTGACACTGATCTGGTAGGGATATATTTGTCTTTTTAACCTAAAAATTTAGTAAATTAATAAATCAAGAAAAAATAAAAATTGCACATAAAAAATAATGAAAATTAAATTTAAACCATTGTGTTTCAGATTTGAGTAGGTATGAAGAAAAAATTAACTAAATCATTGATTAACGATCAACTTGACAGTCAATCTAATGGAAAATATATTTTGTAAACATTTAAAAGTTAGAAGTGGTCTTTTTCTAGGATTGAAAGTTCATAGAAATAAATTGCAAGGGCTACAAAGTTCATGGAGTTTTTGTGTATTTTTCCCTTATTAATTTAATACAACCCGTCAAAGTGTGGTTTAATAAAGATTAATTTAATAATTTGGATCTCTGATTGTCAGGTCTATTTTAACTTTTAATACCTAAAAATTGATGAACATACATACTGATCAATTCAAGAAATAAAAAAATTGTTTGACACAAGTCCTTATATCAAATGATTAGAGATTGTTAAACGAGTTGGTTTGACCTAATCTAGCTGAAGTCTTATAGAGCTAATAATAAATATGGGTAGGATTTTGTATCATGGGGTGAAAATCTTGGATAAGGGTCGTAAGTTAGGTTAGACCAATTAATGAGCCAATTTTTTTTAAATATATTTTTTAAACTACTTTTAGTTATAGAAATTAGGTATCAGGAATATAAAATTAAAAAATATAGACTAAATTTTAAAAAATAATATAAAAATTAAAAAATCCCAATAGGGCAGCTCCCAATTCAACTCACTTGAATCAGGCTTTAATGAATTTGGCTAAAACTAATAAGGATAAAATACTTATTAGTGTCTAAAATCTAAATGCTAGGACATATATGAATTTATTTTTTGGTAGACTTTCATGATTGGAAGCATACTATATGAGAAATTGTGTTATTCCTCCACTCTTGTTTCACTTCTCATTTTTCTTCAATTCATTGCACTAACTTTAGAGAACACATAATAATTTTACCAATTTATTTGCTTAATTAATGTGATTATTTTGTTTATGAACATGTCACATTTGTAGGGAATGTCCCAAGAGTGGATGGTCAATTAGCAATGACCAGAGCATTTGGGGATGGAAAACTGAAGGACCACATTACTGCAGAACCAGATGTGATGCTTCAATGCATTGATGAGGACACTGAGTTCATCATTTTGGCAAGTGATGGCCTCTGGAAGGTAAATATACAGTTTTATTTTATTTTTTGTCAACGAAAAATTATAATTATTTCAATTTAGTCCCTAAAAGATCAAGTGTAACTTTTGAAGATTGTGTTTCACTAATATGGTCGCTCTTTTTGACAAAGTTAATTTTAGCAATAAAATTTTTGAGATTGAGAAATGGTGGATTTTTGTAATTTAGCAACAAAAAAGACTAAATTAAGACAATTATAATTTTTAAAAGCTAAATTAAGACACTTAATCTATTATTAAATTGAGTATTTCAATGACTAAATCAGTAATTAATTCTATTTTTTTTAATTAGATTTCCATCCGTTAACCTAAGTACAAATTGGATACCTTTTTACAGTAAAATATAACGCATGACATTTTATTCTTGATTAACAGTAAAAAAAAAGCGTCACAATAAGTAAAAATTAATTTTCATATGTTAATAGAAAGTATTTTAGTCAAAAGATATACGATATTAGGTTATCGAATGTTTGAAGAAAAATTATAATAGATTACATGGAAAATATAAAATTGGACTATAATCCAGTATATCTTATAGCTATATAGAAAAGGGACCTACATTTTGATATGTAGTATTTACATGGAATAAGAGTGTAATTTATTCTATTCAATAATATATATGCATGTAAGAACTAGATATAGTTTATTTTGAATGTATTTTGCGATATATAAGAAGGTTATGAAATGTTATGTGGTTGCAAAATATTTGGGTAATATTGGTGAGCTTTTTTGGAAATTTGAGAAAGTTCAATTTTATATTTTAGGTGATGACAAATCAAGAGGCTTGTCACTGTATCAAGAACATTGATGATGCTCAACAAGCTTCCAAAAAATTGGTTAAAGAAGCATTATCTCAAGGAAGCTATGATGATATTTCATGCATTGTTGTCATGTTTTAGCATTTAGGTTTCTCCATTTATCTATCCCTCTTATTTCCTTTTTTTTTTCCTCCTCTAGATGTATTTTGAATTTCAATATCTCATATGCCTTTTCATTATTTTAAAACTACATTTATTTTTTTTTGGACCTAATGTTTATTTTTAGAATTGATACATCAATTTTAAAATTTAGGATAAATATCTAATCTTAGTTAACTTTTAAGAATAGAACATTGAGTTAAATTAAGTTATGAACTGGCAAAATGGTCCATGGTCCACATGTAAATAAGCAAGTTTGGGTTCAGAAAATTAAGCACGTTTTTAAACGAACTTAAATCAGCTTGAATAGTACATGAGACATAAATAATCTTAATATCCACAACTATGCATAATTACATAAAATACTCATGAAGAGTATTGAAACATACACATGTTTTCCACCTCCCACAACAATAGGAGTTCAGCCAATAGAATTGAATAGTAAATTATAACTGAATAATATTGTATATACGACATCGCAAAACCTATATGACCTACAAGACTACGGAGTATTTTTTCTAAAATTACAAAATGGTTCCAAGAACCTTCCAATAAAAAATAGAGTATATCTTTAAGGAGCCTCTACTCATCCTTCAGTGGGTACCACCTTATCTGGAAAAGATAAATACAAAGAGTGTGAGTTCATCAAAACTCAGTGAATAAATAATTATATAACAAATAATATAAAACACAAGCACATATACTGTTTCACTAGTACATTCACAAAGACCTACTAGGAACGTACAAACACCTTAAGGTACACACACCACGTGTAATATGTAACAACAACATGCAACCTCCCATGAATCTTTATTCTCACAATTTGTTCTCCCATAAGTCTACATTCTCATAATTTGTCCTCTCGTGAGTCTACATTCTCAT
Source organism: Biancaea sappan (assembly GCA_037074585.1). Classification (NCBI taxonomy): domain Eukaryota; kingdom Viridiplantae; phylum Streptophyta; class Magnoliopsida; order Fabales; family Fabaceae; genus Biancaea; species Biancaea sappan. The sequence goes on along the minus strand of CM073493.1, from coordinate 74,286,692 downwards.
TAAAATAGCATATTGAACTGCAACTCAATAAAAAAAGGTACTAAGAGTATACATTCCCTTAGACTTGGTCTTTCCGATGTTCGTCCATAAGGATTCAATCATTTTAGGACATACTACTCGGTTTCCGCTCCTCGTGGGTCTACATTCCTACGCAACCTCCCTTCCTGCATGCAGTACACATATAAACCATACACACATTCACTATACAAGGTGCCTGGGCGTTCAAGGTTCTATAACTCCTTCAAACCTTGGTGTCTGGGTGGCCCGGTTTAGGAGTTCTCCTGTTCTTCATGGTTTTGGGTGAAAACCCATCAAAAATATCATTTTTTTAACCCTTTTCTTCCTTATTTGGTTCTTGAACTTAAACAAATATTCAAGAGTGACTCATGGTGAGTAAAACCACCCACAACAAACAAGATTAAAAATGGTTCCATGGTTTTCTTGAAATTCTCCATAAACTTTTCCAAAATCCCTTTTTATAACTTTCCTTCCATGGAACCACTTCTAACCTTCTAACAAGTTGTGTTTTACCACAATTAGCAAGAACGCCAAAAGAGAAGTAAAGAAAACTAGTTTTACAGTCAAAAACCAAAAAAAACCCATTTTCTTCAACTAAAGCATCAATGGAGAAACTGGAAGAAAAAGAATAAGATGACACTTACCTCTAGCTCCAGTGAACCGAAAAGCAACTGGAAAACAAGGATCCACTGGAAGAAATGGAAGAAAGGATGGAAGGGCTTGAGAGAAAATCAATTTTCTCTCCTTGCTCCACATGGCTTCCATGGTGAAAATGAGAGGAAAGAAAGAGGAGAAGAAGCTTTAAGGGTGGTGGGTCACTTGATGACCCATGGGTTCCCATACTTGGTTGCCCTAAAATTGAGAAATCTGAATATAATTATTTTTTAATAATTATATCAATCACATGAAATTTCCTCTTCCTCCTGACTTCCTTGAATCACTGAAACACCATACCGAAATAAAATATTTAGTCTAATCATTTTACCCCAATTCCATAATTTAATATTCAAAAGAAATCATTAAATTTGGAAAACCAATGGAATAAAATAAATGAACTAAAAATAACGCTATTAAAATAATGCATTAAAATAACGCTATAAATTAACGCTAATAAATATTATTCATATCATAATACCCCTAATCACATAATCCCAAAATTGACGGGTATTATAAATACTTATCACGTGTTTGGGAGATTTTTTAGAAATAGCTTATGGTACGCCTACAAGCTGTTTTCAATTTATTTTCATAAGCTCTCCAAGATAGCTTTTAGAAACAACTTATACAGAGCTTACGTGAAATTTGCTCTCACAATTTCTTCAATTGTAAAAATAACGTATATAAGAGTTATTATTGTATAACCGATAAATTAAGCTTTTTTCCCAAACGCACTCTCAATATAAAAAAACCTTAAATTGTGTAAGTATTAGTATATTACAAATATGCCACTTTTGTTGAAGTTGGAGGAGGCAGTATAAGAACAATACATAACATGATAACAAAATACATAAAGAGAGTCACAATTGTTAATATTGTCAAGATATTTGATAATGACAAATTAAAAGTAGGGTTTTCATACCATAATAATTAAAATTGATTATTAGAATTTAAACTCAATCAACATAATTTTTAAAAAAATGGCTTGGCTCACGAGCAGGTCTGGGCACTAGAATCCAGGCCTGTTGCGAGCCAGGCCAGACCAGTCTATTTCATAGTACTACTGATAATTAAAATTGCGTGACTTTTAGTTCTTAGTCTCAATTGAAATTTAATGTTTTTATTTTATTTTAATAATAAAAACTATCTATCACATTTTTAAGTTTATATGTAAATTTTTATAAAATTTTAGTTTAGAGGATAAAATGCAATTTTTTTTTATGAAGAAGGATGTCACATCCCAAAAATTGAACATGTGAAAAGATACTACTCATTAGATAAAATTCTCAAACATACGTTATTTACATATGTTCTGTAAGGTTTTACATTCAACCTTAATCATTCATTCCACACTACAGAATTATATTCATCTGATAAGCAAATATAGACATACATAGTCTGATATTTCTATCTCATCGCAAGCCTAGGAGACCTATAGAAAGTACAGAGCGTTTCTAATATCCACATTAATAAGTACTGGTATCCCACTAGACAGAAATAGAGAGTAATCCCAAGGGGCTTCTAATCTTCCAACGGATACTCTTCTTCTTTGTTTTCTGTATCTGAAAAATAATCATAGGGAGTGTGAGTTTATTTAAAAACTCAGTAAGTAAATAACTGTACTATATAGAATATCAAAAGTACAAATACCACATTTACTCATATAATTAATTGTCTTATACATCGAGTAGTATGGGACTCTAACCCTTTCAAACTCATGAATAAGATTTCTTAGATATACAACGAGTAGTATGGGACTCTAACCCTTTCAAACTCGTGAATAAGATCTCATCGGTATACACCGAGTAGTATGAGACTCTAACCCTTTCAACTCGTGTATAGGTTTCATAGATATGCACTGAGTAGTATGGGACTTTAACCCTTTCAAACTCGTGTATAAGTTTTCTTAGATATACACCGAGTAGTATGGGACTTTAACCATTTCAAACTCGTGTATAAGCTTTCTTAGATATACACCGAGTAGTATGAGACTTTAACCCTTTCAACTCATGTATAGGTTTCATAGATATGCACTGAGTATTATGTGACTTTAACCCTTTCAAACTCGTGTATTAGATCCCGTAGATCTTTACTCATTGACAAGATAGTGAGAATTTATCACATAGCACAATTGTCATGAAATAAAATAATTTCTACATACTCTTATTTCTACCGATCATCACATACTCCCATATGAAAATTGATTGCTTATTATCCAAATAATATTGTAAATGAGACTTATATTGTACTTTGACTAGTAATATCAAATTAGCTGAGCAAGGTTATTCACTCACCTTGATGTTTGTCCAAGTTTACCTTGTTCCACACTAGAATTTGTGTAGGAAAATTTCCTAGTAAAATATATTACAAGGAAACATAAGAAAGGAAACAAAATCACGAAAATACGTAAAATTTTCTGATTGCTACAGTGACGGTTTGCTACAGTAACGGTTCGCTACAGTGCCGGTTCGCTACAGTACCGTTGACTGCTACAGTACCGTTGACTGCCGACGCTACAGTAACTGCTACAGTACCCGAAGAAAATTTTCCATATTTTTTTCTGAAATTTCTGGTCCCTACAGTAACTCGAAGAAAAATTCCAGATTTCCAGTTGCTACAGTACTTCGAATTTTGCAGAAAATCTTTCAAAAAATTCATCCTTTCCTTTCTTTTGATTCAAAACCAGAATCTCAACTCTTTTAACCGATTATAACTCAAATATAACTTCTAAAACAACTGAGATTCACGAATTATCATCAAAATCTTCAAGAACAAAACCTCCTCTAATCTTCCATATAAACTGAAATTTAAGGAAAATAATGAGATTAAAGCTTACCTTTGATCCTTACAAAGCTTTTGAACCGAACAAACAATCAAAACTCTGAAGATCAAGGAAAGGATTTGAAAAGAGGATGAAGAAGAGAGAAAACGTTTTTCTGCCTTCCTTCGGCTGAGTGAAAAATGAGGGGGTACTATTGAAACTTTATATTAAATATTTCTAATGGGTTATTCAATAACCTATGGGTATCCATAACCCAACATCCAAACCCATCCAGTCAATTTACAATAAATGGACTAATTGAACATTCTGAAACCACTTTTCTATGAATTTCACTATTCTTAGAATATATCCCACATGGTGCAAATATTTAGTCCAGTCATTTAACTCAATTTTCATAAATAATATTCAAAGAGAACAATTAAATATGAAAATTAAAAATGACCAAAATAAATAACTAAAGTAACGTTGTACATTCTAAAATACTCTTAAGCGAATTATATTCCGAAATTAACGGGTATTACAAAGGAAATATATATCAAATAAAAACAATAGAGAGTTTAAGGGCAGAGCGCATTACACAGAAGCTGAAATATAGAAATAAAGAAAGAGAAAGAATTACCTATAAGACAATGATACAAGAGCAACGACAAATTAAGAAGCTTCAGAAAGCTATATAACATCGAGTGTACAGATGTTTCTTTTTCAATCTAATGTTTATTTTGAGTTTTAATTTTTTTTCTAATATTTTTTTTAATGTTGATTTTGTTTCATAGGTTTATTTTTATTTTAATTTTATCTCTAAAGCTAATATCATTAATATAATTGACTAAAATTGTTAACGTGAATATTTTCATATAATACGTCAACTACCAATGTGTCATACTAATTAATTTTTGTTTTAGTTTTATATCAAATGTTACTTTTTTATTTCTTTCTTTCATACCAAATTAGCATTTAAATATGTGATGTTTACATTGAAAAATTTACATGTTATTTGAAAAAGTCATATGTCACTTAAAAGAGTTTATGTCAACATTTTTTGTTAAAATAAATATTAAGAACCAAAAAATAAACTTTTTTCTATAGAAGATCATATAACAAAGAGAAACTTTTTATTTAAAGAAAAGAAGAAAGAAAATGACTTTGCAAATTGCAAACGAAGGTATATTATAGAGTTTCACGTTAAAATTATATAATAGCAATGTAAAGAAAATCGGATTGAAATGGTCAATTTAACTGAAAAATTGGTGAACATCTAGTCATCTTATCTGAAACATTTCTAAAAATCAAAGATGAATTAAATCGGTCAAACTTGCCCAAAATTAGAAAAATCATCCAAGTGCCACGATTGACTTATTCTTTTATTTTGCTACCGAAATCTTCTCCAAAAAAAAAAGAGGAAGAAGGTGCACAAGAATTAAGTCAGCAGAAAAAAAAATAGAAGAAGAAGAATGCAGAGTGAACAACATCGAATTGTATTCATATGAGAGTTGTGCTTGTTTATTGCGAAGATCTCCCTCAACCAAAAGAAAACATAAGAAATTTGAAACCGAAATAAGCTCAAACAGAAATGTTGAAGTAAAGCTGAAAATCATAAAATGAGTCTCTACGGATAGTTGAGGTAAAGTGATAAGGAAAGATATGTGGAGGGTTTTTTAACTATGGGAATCAATGAACAAGTGACACACATCAACACATGAAGTTGTCTTTAGTAAGGGATCAAAATTGTAAAAATTACAAAATTAGCTTTACTTTTTTTTTTGCTTTATATATATATATATATATATATATATATATATATATTAATATTTTAAACTTATTTAATCATATTACTATTAATTATTAAACTAGTACGATTTAATGATTAGTTCAATTATATAAACTTTGGATAATAGTAAGCATATAAAACAAGTGGATTTTATATATTTCAACAAATTGGTCTTTTAAATAATTTATTTTTAGATTTCCATTCTATTTGTATGGTGGATGTAAAATGGATTGATAGTAAACTCTCAGTATCTATTATGATCATGAAAAAATATTGTTAAAAAATATAACATATACCAAATTCCTCCTCACATAAAAATTGACAAAATAGCCTTAAGGATAATATTTATTTTTATTAAAAATAAAAAGTACGTATTTCTTAAAATTTTATTTATTTAAAAAAAAGTTATATTTATATTTATTTATTTACAAATTTAATTTTTCAAAAACTATGTTTTAATTTAATTTTAAAAAATTTATTTATAATTATTTATTTTTCATTAAATATATTTACAATTGGTTAAATTTAGAAAAGCAATTATTTTATATTGGTCAAATATAAATTTAATGTTTATTATATTATATATCTATTGAATGGTAGTTTAGTTAAAATAAATATAATTGCAGTTCATCTTTTATGATAAGAAAAATTAGTATAGCGTATGATAAGAAAAGAGAATTATTTTTTAAAATAGAAGAAAGATTCATGTAATTTAAACAATTCTCAAAATGAAAGGGAATAATTTACAGTTATATAAAAAGAAAATAGTACATTGAAAAGGTATAAACAAATATCAGTTCTTATTATTATTTTTAAAATGAAAGTTATAAGAAAGACAAAAGATATCTAATATTTCAAATTAACAATTATTATAAATTAAAATTTAGCAGTTAATGTATGAGTTCAAAATTCAAATGGATACAAAATGCAATCAAAATATTCAAATGGTTTAAATATTTTTTTAATTAACTAATTAAAACACAATAATTCAAAATATTCACTCATAGTTTCAGCCTTAAAACCCTAACGATTTCGCGCGCTCCTCCTCGCCGTTATCTTCCTCCGCCGCCAACCGCTCTGTTCGCGGTGGTTCTCTGTTCCGGCGAACCGCTCCATACTGAGTTGACTCACTACCTTTCCAGAACAAATGGCGGGCGTAGTGTAATACAGACTGGAACGGATGGTCGACAAGCTCGACGACCTCGAGCAACGCGGCCTCTTCAGCCGCTGTGGAATTGCTGAGATTGTCAGGCAACGCCGGAAATTCGAGTATAGGCTCAAGCGTCCGAGTCCGTTCAAACAGGACTTCTTGGCTTACATTGAATACGAGACTCAGTTAGACGCCCTCCGAACGCTCCGAAGGAAGCTGGTGGGGGCGAACGAGATGAAGAATGAAGGGAACAAGAAGTGGAAGAAGTCCAAGTCGGATATTGCTGGTGCGTTGAGGATTATGGACATTTATGAGCTGGCTTTGAAGCGGTATAAGGGCGATATTGATCTCTGGTTTCGGTATCTTGAGTTCCGCAGGTTGAAGAAGAATGGGAGGATGAAGAAGGTAACATGTTATTCTTGAATTAATTGGCTATAACCTTGTCAAAGAAAGCAGCATGTTGTTATCTAGTTAATCTCTGTAGCAAAAACTCAGAGAGCAAGGTGGTTAATTCTGAAGCGAAATGGTAATGGTAGTTGTTAAATTAAGTTGGGGGAATAAAGCAGAATTTTTTATGTCAATTGGATGTGTTTGGTTTAGCCCAGCCTATCTTCTTGCCACGCTAAACATTTATGAGATTTTTTTTTTTAATGCGGCTTTTCTTAATATTACTTACTGAATAGTGAATAATCCGTAAGAACGTTCAACATCTGACGCTGGGAATACTTTACACATTTATGAGATGATTGTGGTGAATATAAATGAACTTTATTCGTGTCATAACATTATAATTTGTTTTAAGATTTGGTTCTGTTTAACGTGTATGAACATTTTCTTTCTGAACCGTCGAAGGCCCTTGCAAAACTTGTCAGGTTTCATCCAAGGTACCGGGAGTTTGGATATATGCTGCAGCTTGGGAATTTGGCCATAACTTAAACGTTACAGCTGCCCGTGCTCTAATGCAAGAAGGACTTGAGTGTGTCCAACTTCAGAAGATTTTTGGGTAGAGTATCTTCGGCTGGAACTTACTTACCTTAACAAGTTAAAAGCACTAAAGGTTGCTCTTGGTGAGGATGAGGGAACTCTGACGTCTGATCATGGAACTGCTGATGAGAAACAATGGATAGATGAAAACAAAGAGTTATTCATGTCCCTTGATGAAAAAATAGAAAATAATGATGAATCAAATTTGGAAAGTGATAAGTCAAAGAAGAAACGAGAATTATTTGCTGAGCATGGCATAAGCAATTCTTGAACTATCTACATTAGTACAGTTGAAGCTGTCCCTTCAAGCCTTAATCTTCGGAAGCGGTTTCTTGAAATATTAGAGGGTACAAAGTTAGCAAATTCTGAAGAAATGTGTAAGGAGATACTGAGTGGCATGAAGGGCGATTTTTCTACAGTCCCAGCGTTCTGGGACTGGCTTGCAAGACGAGAATGTAATCCTGAAAATGTGCAGGAGAGAAGTGAAGAAGTCATAGTTCCCAGATGCAAAAGGCAATTCAGGTTTGAACTCATGCAAACTGTCTATTTGTAGTGGCTGATATTTGTTAATGCTTTATTTTGAAATAATAATATTATGCATATTATGTTATTGGTCTCTCTCTTTTTTTTTTTTTGGTTCTGATTGTCATTGGTCTTGTGCACCTATATCAATCTAATAATCGCTTAGACCTATTTCTTATTTTTAGGTTTATGAGAAGGCTTTGAAAAGTTTGCCTTCTGGCAATATGTTTAGGGTGTATGCAAATTTCCTGATGTGTTTTATAGCTCGTAAAGGAGGAGAAATCAATATATCTGGGTTATCTATAAATTATATATCACATCTGTTGACGATATATGAAAGTGCTGAAAGGATGGAGTGCCTTACTGAAGATCTTGCCTGCGACTATGTGTCATGTTATTTGCAACTGGGACAATTGGATGAAGCCAGGAGACTGGGAGCAAAGCTTTGCCATGGAAAACTTGCGGTGTCTTTACAATTATGGGAGTTAAGGATCACTATAGAAATTAAATGCATTACAAGGAGTTCTGCTTCACCAAGTGATGCTGATCAGTCATCCCTCTTTGAACTCCTAAGATACATTTAGACATTTCAAAATCTGAGAACTTGTGGGTAATGGTATGTTGTCAACACTAGTTCCTTAATTTTGTTTTCTGAATTATTACTGGTGGTTTGACTTGCCAGTGTTGCATTTTCTGAGTTCTGGGTTCTAGAAATCTTTTATTTTTGAAATTTAGCTTCGAATTATATTCTTGTCCTATAATAGAGTTTTTGCAATTTGGAGCCAAAGTTAAAACTTATTTCTTCATGTATTAGTTTTAACTGACCATTAAATTTCTTTCTGCCTTCTCTTAAATAAAGTTTCAAGAATATTATTTAGCTCCTACGGTCTGTAATATAAGATTCATATAATTTAACCGATTTTTTTTTCTTAACCTAAACTGTTGTGTACACCTTCAATTTCTAGTTCACAAATTATGTACTACAGGAGCTCATCTTTGAAATTGGCTCTTGACACAGGCCCTTAAATTCTATGCAAATCAAAGACAGTATTTTGACAAGCTGCTGGAGATTTCTATTGTTTCTGCGACCAGAGATGGTGGCAGTGAAAATGGATTTTCCCTCCTGCGCCATTGTAAGTTTTATCCTTCAAAAGGATGGAATTCCGCAGGCCAGAGATATATATATATATATAAGCGGTACGTGCTGTAGAATTAGCCCAGCGTGTTTCTTTTTAAAACTTGCTCATAGTGAAGATGTTCAGGACATTTTTTCTCTTATCTAACTGGAAGTTTCGTATGCTTTCTTCTCATTGCAGATTTCTGGCTTTATCACATCCTGGCCTTGCTTTATATAGACAGTGCATTGACCTTGAAACAAACGTTGCTTCGGTTGGAGATAAAGATGGTCTTATAAATGTCAGGAAATTATATGAATCCGCACTTGCAACTTATGATCAAGATGTCAAATTGTGGCAAGGTTATTATCAAATGGAGAGCAAGGTATAATTTGTTCTGACTTTTGCAGAAACTCGCAAAATAGCTGTCTAAAATCAGCTTGCATTTTCTTTTTGAGTTCTTTGGTACATTTCTTACACATTATCTATGAAGGGAGTTTGGATCGTGCGCCGCACAATAGGTGTGGACTCCACTCACGGGTGTGGGGCTCACACTCATCGTACGGTCTAAATACGCCAGGTGGTGGATCCACTAGCCTACGAAGGATAGTGTATCATCTTCTTTCTTGCTGATGTTGCAGATGGGAACATCAGAAAAGGCTACTACTGTCGCTTGACGAGCAAGGAGAATGCTCAGATTCTGGCGGATTCATTGCTTCCAGCGATCCGGAATAATGTCAATATCATGGGTATCTGTGTAAAGCCCATTGGCCTTCAGGCCCAATCCTGATCAGCCCATGAACCAGTCTAGCAATGACCATTAATTGTGACTTGTGAAATGCTAAATAGAGAAAAGGGGCAAAAAAAAAAAATAAGGGAATTATAAGATTACAAATTCACAAAGAAAGAGGCATTTTTGAAATGGTAATTTAAAATGATCATTGTGTAATTTAAAGGTATCAAAGCAAATATGTTGATTTTTTTCTTCACTTTCTATGTAATTTTGGATAAAATTGATTTACTCCTCGTCATTGTTTTTTTTTTTTGTTTTCTGTTGTACTTTTCTAAACAACGTGATATAATTCTAACCATTAACTTTCTTCCCTTCAAATTCAAAAATCATTCCCTTGTAGCATCCTAAATGAAGTTTACCTAGCTTCTCATTTCTTGTTAACTAAAAGATAAGTGGTACAGGTGGCAGGGCATCTTGAACTTGGAAATTTGTCCAAAATGACTAGAATTACTTAATACAATTGATGGAATTTAATTTCACTTTTTTTTAAAAAGTTGAGTAATATACCTTCCACCTGGCTAGAATAACTAAACATTTTGGCAAGAGTTTTGTCATGTTCTTTAATCTCTGGTGTCAAATTATCTTGAAATTTATGCATGATAATAAAAATATTTTACAAAAAACTCGATAAAATTTTGTTGTAAGAAATCAAACTCTATTACTCTTGTCAAAAAGGTCAAGTAAAAATACAGCTTGATATATCAAATAAGCTTTCTTTGAAAAAAAAAATGCCTTAACAGTATCAAGCTTTAAAATGTACCTGCTGCAGTCAACTAATAAATAAGGTTAAATCAATCTCATAATTAGTTCTGAATCAATGGTAGTTATCTCCAAAAGTTGAAAGTATCTAAATTCCAATCAAAGCCCAAAGGAAAGCCAGTTCGGCTCAACCCAATAGTTCAAATTGTGTCAACCAAAATGCCTGAGTTTTTGAATCTAGGCATCCCCATATCATGATAGTCAAAACAAATCTTTCTCCAAAATTTATTTGCCACAAGGGGGAGAAAATCTCATACATCTACCACGTAGAGCAATACGAGTAATAATTATGGTCTTTGGTCTCAAGTTCATACAAATACCAGTACGAATTGAGATGACCTTAGCTCCTTCAATCAATTTCAGATGTATAGTTATCCACCAAAGTTTTCAATAGGCACAACTACTTTTCTTGTATAAACCAAGTCATTGTTGCATTGACATAAAAGCAACTACTCAGCTAATAATGCTACATAAGCCTAGGCATTCTCATCATGCAAAAGGCTGTAGAGAAGGAACTGATTAAGAGCTAGGGACTTGCAGAATAGTATATTGATGTATATTCCCCTCTCACCACAAAAAGGTAGATCGATGTATCTATCTTATCTTGAAACTTGCCTGGCTTCTATGTCCAGAAGCCTTAGGGTCACTGCTCTCTTGTGGGCGTCAAGACCTTCAACTTCAGCCATGGTTGCTACATATGGCCCGAGTTTTCTGAGGCCGTCCTCGGAGAGAGACTGTATGGTTATGTACTTCAAGAAAGAGTCTAATGAAACACCACTGTACATCCTTGCATAGCCATAAGTAGGAAGAACATGGTTTGTCCCACTTGCATAGTCACCCACACTCTCTGGGGTCCACGGCCCTAAAAACACAGAACCTGCAGATGCAATCAACAGCCATTGAAATCTAGGATTCTTGACTTATGGTAGAGGCAACAGATCAGGGTAATACTTGAATCCAAGCTTAAGAGTTGGACATTAAAATAATATTTTGAGGGGTTTTGGTCTCCCCCGACGCATTGCATTGAATGGAAATTATGTGCATTGTAGGTGAAGAACTAGTATAGGGGTATAAAACTCCTCAATTATTAAATAACAACGGCTAAATTGCTATAGTGACCACATCAACAAAAAGTTACCCTTACAGGCAGTAGCTTCATTTATTCTTCATTCCTGATCTCTATAAAGCAAGACATGGAAGTACAAAAAAGAATAATTTTCATATTTAACCCAAAACTAAGACACATAACAGACATAACAAACCAAGGAAAGGCCAAAAGAACTACATGGAGACACTTTCTGAGACTCGAGTATACTTCTAAAGTCTAAAACTGATTGTCCAAAGAATAGTTTTTCACATTCTCCATAACTATAGATACAAACATCTTATACGTATATCTGTCAATATATGTAAGGACTGTGATAATAAAAAAAAAGTAAAAAACCAGTGTATTATTACTAGTGTGGTCTCACTTAACCATATAAATATTTCAAGGCCAAATGAATAAAAAATTAAAACTAGTGTTTGCATGATCAAATCCCATTTAGTTTTGAGTCCAAATAAGAGATTGGAAACATAAAGTAATGGTTGGCAGCCACAACGACTCAACCCAACCCTCACCGTCTTTATCAAGAAGAAAAGCAATAAAAGGGAAAACCATGTAGTCTTACCAGCATTCTCAATAAAACTCTCCCACTTCTCTGCATCCTTCACATTGACAATTAGATGTTCAGGTGCATACATGTTTGAGAAATTGATTGCCTGGAAGTTCCCACCAAAAAAAAAAAATTTACTTTTGCAACTCCAAAGTAGAAATTGACAATTGTGACTTAAGCAGCCAGAGGAAGATTAGGAATTAAGTGAGAAGTGTTTATAAAGCAACAATTAATGGCTATTTTTTATTCTTTCACGTTTTTAGTTCTTAAATATCAAGAGATAACATTAATATTTGATACAACATACTCCAGTAAACAAACAATATCTGCTATATAATTGTGTCTAAACTTATTTGCTTGCACACACACAGAGGAGCCTGACAATATCGTATTATTCCTTACAAAGAAACTTTTTTTTCTCTCATATGCTTTTCTTCTCTCTTTCCTCTGCTTAAAACAATCAAATCTACTAATATCAATCCACATAAAAGACTTTAGTGGGTCTGAGCGTTCAGAGACAAGCTTTTAACTACAGAACCAACCTCAAGCATATCACTTGCGTGCACAATAAAACTGTGGCTCAGGGCTTTTGAGGCAAACTCTCCTCTTGGAAGACTCTGGCACTGCTTGCTAAGTTCTTCCTGTATAGCATTCATGTCCACACCATCCCCAGCAATCACAAGAACAACCTGACTATCAGGACCATGTTCTGCCTGAAAATTGTAAATTCGTCAGAGACATCAGCAATTTACAAGGAAAAAATATATCTCTTGTTATTCACATGAATGAGTTTTAGAAAGTGATAATTTGATAAGTTGTAAGTAACAAAAAGGCATAAAAGTAAAACTACTATCTTTGATAAGATATTAGGACTAGGATTACAGTTTGTTGATGGTATAAATATAATCCTACCCTACATTGGAAAGCTTCAGATTTCATGATCAGACACATGTCGAAATGTATTGAAAGGGAAATAAAAAATAAACAAAAGAATTGAAAATCAAATTTCAGATTGAACACATCACAAACACAGCCGAGACAGATGTCTGACATACATTGAATATCTTGTTTGTATAGCCATTTATACACTTTTCTCGGAGAAAACAATATTAGAAAGAGAGAAGAATACAAGGAATGAGGAAAACAAGGAAAAAGACAATATAAAACACACACAATAATCATGAATACACCAGAGCTTCCCAATTTCTCTACACATCAGACAACTTTTCATCATAATCGTGGATAATGGTTTGCCAAGAAAATAGAAGCAAATTTGAAACTCATCAAACCTGGGAAAGCAAATCAGCTGCTACATGACGAGGAATCGCATGCTTGTCTGCAATGACTAAAACTTCAGATGGACCAGCTGGCATGTCAATTGAAACCATGGCTTCACTGTTCTGCAGGAGGTTTTAAAGAGCTCTAGGATTGTAAGTACATAACAAAATAATGGAAACAGAGCAACAGATGTAGCATAAGGAGGCTTACCTGCAATATCATTTTTGCAGCTGTTACATATTGATTTCCTGGGCCAAAAATCTTCTGAACCTGCAAAAGTGACACCACAAATTTCCAATTTCCAATTGAAAAACGACAATATAACTAATATCTCCTTTAAAACATCAATGTGAGCAAATTCTGATATACTACCTTGGTCATCATATGTTCATAAAGCAGTGAGAAACATATTGCAATTAACGACAAAATGAGAACACATTAAATTATTCAACTTAGTATTGACAGGACGGAATGAGATTTCAAAAGCCATATAAATTTATCATGATATATAAATAATTTTATTTCCTAATAAATCTAATCATGAAAGTGGAATAGTTTTAGAATGTAATATATGGAAAATAATAATAATTTAATTCAAATCCATATTTGAAAACACATCCAATACAAAGAGAGGGATAAAGATGAATCTAATGACTACTAATAGCACAACAGTAATTTGAATGTAGAACACAACAAGAGAGATGGGTTAATAATGAGAACCTTGGGACAAGATTCTGTTCCCCAAGCCATTGCAGATATGGCCTGCAGTAGAGAAGAATGTCATGTGAACGGTAGTTTAACGTATAAAATAATAAAAGCAAATTAATATGCAACAAAATAAAAGGATATTAGTCACAAATTACAGAGCCAGAAAAGGGTCATTTATCATGCTTTAAAACCTGAGCTCCTCCTGCTTTAAGAATGTGAGTCACCCCAGCCTTCTTTGCGCAATACAGAACCTCCTACAAAGAGAACATTGGTCAGAACAAGACCAGAGAAGCCTCATGGTTATAATATTCATCCAATATGGATAGGTACCTTGCAAATACTGCTATCCTGAGCTGGAGGAGTTGCAAGAACAACAGTCTTACATCCAGCAATTTGTGCAGGCTGGATACAGAATATTTAAATATCAACTTAATCTGGTCATAAATATCAATCACAAGAATACTTCTAGGATGGAAAACAATAACAAAAGCTAATGAAATATCTGTTCAACTTACTATTGAAAGCATCAGCGCTGTTGAAGGTAATACTGCAGTTCCCCCCGGAACATAAAGACCCACAGAATTAATGCTTCTTGCAACTCGCTTGCATTTGACTCCCTGACATTTTCAGAAAACACAAAAGGCTCACATAAATGGGGTATTGGGTGGCACCTGAGGTCGAGGAACATGGAGGCATAAAATAAACAGCATGATAGACACATTTGTTTATGAAAATCCACAATATTAGGATAAACTAGTTGAGGACAGAGATGCATATGACCATATCTGGAAAACAATTTTCTTTGCAAGCACTTACTTTTACTATTGTACTTTGCTATAATCACCCGATTAAAGTTTCAGTGTTTTAGTTTATGGTGCACACAAATATATGTAAGAATCAAGATCATTTTAACCCAAAGGTGACACCTCACAACCTATCCTAGAAACAAGTATCAGCTTTAACATACTTCCATGTTCTCAACACTTTTATCAGCTGACTTCTGAGCAGCATGAAATGCATATATGTTGCTGTAGGCAACGTCGAAAGCTTCCTTAATAGGTTCATCAAGCTGCAGAAAGGCACCAAACCAGTCAGTGTTCACACAAAAGAACGGAGACAAAAATAAAGGAAATCTTTCCAAATGCCTGCAAAAAATTTTTGGTAAGTTATGCATCTTTAAAAAATTGTACCACTGGATCTGGAAGCTCTGAGATATTTTCAACTATCTTATCCAGTTTGACTTTGTCAAATTTTGATGTATATCTACAAAATAAGAGTACATACCATGTTTAAAATTTAATGCATAGCTAAAGAGGATCTGAAAAGATATACGAGGTAACTAAATAGAATTAGTAATTAACAACAAATTTAAACACATCACAGGGAATAAAGAATAAGCACCTACTCTTTAACTGCAGCATCACCTCTTTTATGAACATCATCAACAATGGGGTTTACCTGTAAACCGTGACATTTTACATCAATCAAGTACTGTTCTTATGAAAATGATCTAAAACAGAACATTATTTATGAATAATAGATAAGTTTATAAGGTGAAACGTAATAACACTTACCACACTGAAAATTGAAGAGAAATCTACACGAGGGCGAGTCTTAAGACTCTCAACCTCCACGTGAGTAAGTTCTGACAATTTATATGACTTCATTGAGGCCCTTATCTGATTACGGGTGAATACTGTAGCTACAAATGCAACATTCTGATATGAATAAACCTTTGGGATATGATAAATTTCATCTCACAAAGTGGTTGAACACCTTATTTTCCAATAACAAACCACAAACCATATAATAGCACAAAGATTATTAGTCAGTGATGTCATTTTTTTTGTCGGTATTAAAGCAACATATGATAGCATACAAAAATGTTAAATTGAATTACTAGTTCAATTTAATTTAGTGATCAAAATTGGATGCCCCCACTCCGAGAGTATGCATGTGCACAGAACCATTTCTTGCACTTACATAGAGTAATGAGCAAAACTATTAACTGATATACCTGCAGGGATGCAGCGAAGTTGAAGCAATGCTGTTCTGGACTTTCTGGTAATGCCAGTAACTTGATGATACCCAGTTCGGGATGGCCTAATTAAATAATTGCTCTGGTTAAAACACAAAAGCTGACTGCCCATCATCACCTTCAATCAGACCAATCAAAAGTATTCACTATGGAATAAAATTTTTAAGTCAAATGAAGAAGAAAATTGAAACTTCAGGGAAGAAAATGGTACTATTTGATCAAATATTACAAAAACAACATATACAATTACAAACAGGTCAATTATTTCACTTAATATGGGTAACAGGATGTGGGTTATACGATCATTAGTGGAAGGCAATAGTGCCAAGGCCCACCACAGCTCAAAGGCTAATTATGTCTTCAATCTCTTTCAATTAAAGATTAGTATCCAACACAAATGAGCCTTGGAAATTGTGGAAAAGGGTATGACTATCTGGGTTGTAGGCTGTAGCATTCATTAACTAGCTTGTCTGCTTGGTGATTTGTTTAATATCCTCAAAACAAGTAATGCTATAACTACCAAGGTTGTCAAATTCACGAGTTTCAAGAGTAAACTTGGAATTTAAACTCGTCTTCTAAACTCTTAAGAGTTCATATACCCCCAAATGAGCTATTAAAATTATATATATATATATATATATATACATATATATTAATACATATTAATCACTTCTATATTTCCACTAAGCACAGCAAGCAGCATCAAAATTTCAGGAGGAAGGAAAAAAAAAGAGAGCAGAACATCAGCTTCTCGCAACTCACAGCACAGGACGACAGATGCTTGCTCCTGGGCGCCGGGTAACACTTGGTGGACACCAGAAAATGGATGAAGCAAAACGTTGGACACCGAAGACTCACAAACGACGCAATGCCAAATCAGTGGCACAATCCAATAGTTGTATTTTTGTGTGAACCTAGAGTAATGGAACTAGCTTCTCTCGGCATTATTAAAATACTAGTAAGGTGTGCTTAGGTGTGAGCATGTAAATGAGCAGCCTTTACACTTCAAATCAAAACTATAAACTCAGAAACACAGCAAGCTAAGACTCCAGCTTGCATCTATGAAGCACATTAGAAAACCGCAAAAAAAGTCCAGAAGTGGTACCGCAGATAATATACAACGCAAATCTATCTAATACAATGCAAGGTTTTCAAGGAAATTTATCAAAAGAAATGCCTTTATCAATAATGAAACAGAAAACCCACCTCAGAATCAATGAATTCCAGAGAAAAATGTTGATGAAAGCAAAAGACGTATATTTAGAGCCTGTTTGGTATGCTAGAAACTTCAGAATGAAAAGGGAAAATGGAAAGAAAAGACACTTTTCCATTGTTTGGTATGACAGAATGGAAGCCACATGAGGGAAAACCGGTTTTCCCTTTTCCATTGTTAACTGTACAGCCTTTTCCATTGAAAAATGGATGGAAAACATGTTTTCCCACGTCTTGCCCTTCTTCCCCACATGACCGAACAAATCTCAACCAAAATAAGGGGTGGAGAGGCGAGAATCCGAGCGAACAGAGAGAAAGAGAGACGAAGATGGACAGAGCAGAAGAAGACAAACGAAGCAGAAGCAAATGCAAGCACAGCAACAGGGAAAGCTTACCTTGTCGACAGTCAATGGTGGCAGCAGTGTGGCAGAGGCACAAAGGAAGAAAGGTGCGAACAGAGATGGTGGCCACCGTCGAATGCAGTGTGTCGAAGCAAAGCTGAGCGACTGCGAGAGGGGTGTGAGGATTGAATCAGAAATGAGAGTGACGGCGAGAGAGTGGCAGTGTGTAGTATGCATCCACCAGATGAAGCTCAAGGTCAACGATGGAGAGTTATTTTAACATTTTAAATTACTTTTTTTAATGATACTTGAAAGATATATTTTTAATTATTTAATGTCTAAAATTTAAGTCGCCAGCCAGTTAATTTTTATAAATTACAAATTCAATAAAAATTAATTATTTCATATAGATAAATTGTATGTTTATTTGTTTTTGACGAATTAATTCAATCATAATGTTTAAAGTTCACAATATTTAAAAATTAAATTGTGTAAAGTTAAATTTTTAGAGAATAAATTTATTATTTTTCACTTTATTTCATCACAAAGTGTTTTATTATTTTGGTCTCTTACATATAGGGATAGACAGAGTATTTTTTCAATCAAGCTCTTTACAAATAAAATTATTATCAATAATTCATTTGCCATTAATAAATGTATAAAATTATCTGTTAATTTATATATTATATAATAATAATTAAGTAATAATTTATCAAAAATATGTTACATCACATTCAATTTGTTAATTTTACTAATAACATATTGATAAAAAGACATTATTAATAATATATATATATATATATATATTATTTGCAATTGCAAATGATTAAATTAAAAAAATAATAACTAAATTAAAAAATAACTCATCTAGACTAATTTAAAAAAAAATTAAAAAATATTTTATTTATAAAGAACCAAAATAAAATTTTAGTCATTTTTCATCCGAGCAAAGAATTATATCAATATCCATAACTTTTATTTATCTATTTATATGCAGTCTCATTTCTTCATTCTCTCAAAGTTAGAACTTACCATATTCAAAATCAACTCTTCAAACTAGAAATTTGGCTTCCACTTTCAATGAAAACGCGAAGCCCCATTTTTAACCACCCAACACTACAAATCCTTGAAAAATGCCATACCCTTTACCCCTTAAAGCAACTTCATGCCCATATGGTAACAATTGGTCTCACCCTTCACACATACCCTCTCAGTCGTCTCCTCCTTCAATCCTCAAAACTTTCCCTACCCTATGCTCTCAACATCTTCAGAACCATCCCAAACCCTACCATCTTCCTCTTCAACACCCTCATTTCTTCTCTCATCAATCATCACAGTGACCACACCCACATAGCCTTCTCTCTCTATACCCAGATTCTCACCCACCATGATAAAACCATCAAACCTAATAGTTTCACTTTCCCATCTCTCTTCAAGGCTTGTGTATCTGACCCCTGGGTCCATTATGGCCAGCCCCTCCATACCCATGTCTTGAAATTCCTTGAACCTCCATATGATCACTTTGTGCAAGCCTCATTGCTCAATTTCTATGCTAAATCTGGGAAATTGAGCCAGTGTGTGTGTGTATTTAATCAAATTAGTGAACCTGATTTGGCCATGTGGAATGCATTGTTAGCTGCTTACACACATGCTGATTTGTCTTTAGAGGTATTGAATGGTTTCAATGAGATCCAGGAGTCTCAGATAAACCCTAGCGAGGTCACACTTGTGGCACTAATTGGAGCTTGTGCAAAATTAGGTGCTCTAAGTCAAGGAATATGGGCACATGCTTATGTGTTAAGGAACAATCTTGTAATGAACAGATTTGTAGGATCTGCACTAGTGGACATGTATTCCAAATGTGGATGTGTGAATCTTGCATACCAACTGTTTGATAAATTGCCTGAAAGGGACACATTTTGCTATAATGCCATGATAGGTGGGTTTGCAGCTCATGGTCATGGGCATCATGCTCTTGAGCTACATAAGAAAATGAAATTTGAAGGTTTAGTGCCTGATAGTGCAAGTTTTGTAGTTACAATGTCTGCTTGCTCTCATGTTGGATTGGTAGGGGAGGGCTGTGAAATCTTCAAGTCCATGAAGGCGGTTCATGGTATCGAGCCGAAGCTTGAGCATTATGGTTGCTTAGTTGATCTTCTGGGTCGAGCCGGACGGCTAAAAGAGGCAAAGAAGGTGGTGCAGGAAATGCCAATGAAGCCGAATGCTATTTTATGGAGAGCATTACTTGGAGCAGCAAGGCTTCATGGAAATATAGAGATAGGAGAAGTTGCCTTGAAACAGTTAATACAGTTAGAACCAGAAACTAGTGGAAACTATGTGCTTCTGTCCAATCTGTATGCAAGTATGAATAGGTGGGATGATGTGGAGATAGTGAGAACTCTGATGAAATATCATGGGGTTAACAAGATTCCTGGATTTTCCGAGGACTTGGGTTTTTTTCAAAAGAATTGAGTAACCAAAGTTTAAACCCAAGTATGGAGTCAACTTTCTTTTCCTGTGGTGGTGACCTCTTATCCTGATCAGAGTTCATTCACCCTTAGTTTTGAGAAAATTTCAAATCTGCCCCAGCCGCAGATTAAATTGCATTTTCAGTCGGGTATTGTATCATGCACTGAGCCCAAAATTGCCCTAAACAGACTTCACAAGTCAAACTAGACTCAGTTTATTTAGTTTGGAAGACAGAGAAAACAGACTTCACAAGTCAAACTAGACTCAGTTTATTTAGTCTGGAAGACACAGAAAAAGAGCCTAGCAAAATATAGTGCTTAGGTGCTATGCATGAGTTTCTCACAGGTGATAAAACTCATCCATTTTCTGAAGAGATATATCTGAAGATTGAGGAGGTGAATAGAAGGCTTCAAGATTATGGTCATAGGCCAAGAACATCAAAGTGTTGTTTGACATGGAAGAAGATAAGGAAGATGCTCTCTCTTACCACAGTGAAAAGCTAGCAATAGCATTTTCTCTTATAGCCTCACCAGATATGAGTTTCCCAACAAGAATTTTGAAGAACCTTCGTGTTTGTGAGGATTGTCATTCTAGTATTAAGCTGATATCAGATATTTATCAAAGAGAAATTGTATTTAGAGATTGAACTCGCTTTCTCCATGTTAAAGATAGAACTTGTTCTTGTATGGATTACTGGTACCACCTTACAGATTTATACAGCTTCTTTGGTAAAATTGATATGAAACTGCCATTGTGCATGAAACACTAAGAATTATCAGCTCCAATGGTTAAATAAAACTCGTTAAAGTAGCATCACCCTTTCTCAATTCTGTAAAATTTTCATACAGCAAAAATTATGTCAAATAAAAAATGCAATCACATTAATAATTGTTTACATTTGGTAATAGCAAAATTAAATAACTAGCATTACCCACTCCCCACAGCTATAAATCTCATCAGAATACTCTTACTCCTAGATCCCTCTATTTTTTTGCATCAATTTGAAGACTGCATACAGGAAGCATCACAATGCGGAAGAAATGGTTCAAACACCTTAGTATCCTTTCTGTCACTCTTTTTTATTGAGTGCCCCGCAGTTCTGAGTATCTGAAAGAACTGTACAAGGCTCAGTGTATAGTCAAGAAAAAGAATAAGTTTATTTGTTGCCTCTATACCATTCCCATATTACATTGAAATGGTGCTCTACATCAGCATCTTTCAGCACATCTTTATCAGGTGAAGATTCTCTTTTAAAGACAGCAATCTGTGAAGCAAAACCCGGTTCCAGATCAGCAGAGCCACCAACCCCACTGAACTCCACACTGTAATTGTTCCGTCCAGCTAAATCAGATGCCCAGTGACTAAACTGTGCTCGGGTCCACTCAAATTTGTGGTCATGGTTACGAAATTTACATGATTGTAGCGAGGTTTTCTCATCTGACTCCTCTTCTTGTTCTTGGCTTGTTGGGTTAGACCTTTGGAGCACTACATTGTATTCATAATTTGGGGTGGAAATTATGAGAATTCGGGGACGGAAAGATCGTAACACCACGTCACCAAATAGATGTGCCTGATCTTCTTCCATGTGTTCAATAACCTACAGTTTTGAATGATTTACATCAATCTCATGCCAACAGCATTTTCAAGGCAAAGTATCATTTTCATCTTTAAACTAATGACTCAAATTTTAATTTCATCCCCTTTTTTTGTTTTCGTTGTCAAAATTTTCCCATATCTTCCAACTAGTTTCAGTTTTTTCCATAAGCCCAGTGCAATCTAAATTATTGATGATAAACATTAATGTGGCCACTTTTATTGTATATATCCTAGTCCATGTCAAATATACACTTAAAATGACAAAATTGTCATCTACTACTACTTTTGATATTGAAAAGGCAAAGTGAATAATAAAGGACAGTTTTGTCGTTTCAAGTATATATCTAACATGGACGTTTTTAATTAGATGAGTTGGCATAGACGTGTGCAATAAAAGTGGTCACATCAGTATTTGCCATTAACAATTTAGGCAGCATTGGGCTTGAAAATAAAATTGAAACTAATTAAAACGATATGGGACAAAATTGACACCAAAAAAAAAAAAGTTTTAAGACGAAATTGAAACTTGGGTCAAAGTTTAGAAACAAAAAATGATACTTTTGCTACTGGAAGTAATCAATTATGTGATACCTAAGCCCCACATTGGTATAATATGCTTAGTAGAAAACTCAAATGTTCCAATAGAAATAAATGCAGAACTGATTCTTCCCACACTGGATAATCATGTGTACTCTTGAGGAGCTAGTGTAAATGCAAGCATAAATGAATATAGGCCAAAGTAGCATTTTTGTCCCTAAACTATAACTCAAGTTACAATTTCATCCTAAAATTTTATTGTGACAGTTTTCTCTAATTATATAGTTTATATTGTTAATGGTAGACATTCATATGGCTACCTTTATTAAACATGTCAGTTTCAACTCATTCAATTAAGCACGTCCCACGTCACATATTCTTTTGAAAATTGAAAAAATTGCCTTCAATTTTTCAAGAGAATTGAATGGATAAAAGTGAACAATGGAGGGCAATTTTGTCATTTCAAAAGAATATCTGGCATGGAATGTGTCTAGCTACATGTGTTAGTGCTAACATGTGTAATAAGAAGATCATGTCAACATTTGACGTGAACAATTTGAATAGTATTGAGTTCAATGACAAAATTAAAACTAAGTAAAACGATATTATACAAAATTGACACAATAAAATTATGGGGTAAAATTGAAACTTAGGTTAAAATTCAGAAAATGGTACTTTTGCCATGAATATATTTTATACTTCAATATTGACAGTGCAGTGACCACACAGAAAACTGTAGAAGCAGAAAGAAGTAGACTAAGATTCTGTCAGATTACATTATCTATCCTGATTGTAATTTTCCATAGTCCAAGGTTGAAATAGTTTGGCAGATTTCTTCCTTTTGATCTCAGTACTTCCAATTTGAACCATTTCATTCAGGATATCTTAGCTTCAGTTTAAATTTTGATTGAAATATAGATTTCAAATGACTGCTAAAGTCATATCAAGAATTCATCCATCAGAAAATCCTCTAGAGTGCAAGCATGCATCCATGGGCAATACATTATACATAAAGTCCTTAAATAGAATAGGTGACAACAATGCAATATGATTGATCCCGCGATTGCCAAATTATTTAATGAAAATGACAAAGAACATATTCTAAGAACAACACCAGTTTAACTAGAAGCTATAGATGCCCTAATTTGTATCTGTATATTCAGGCATGTAAAATAAAAGCAAAGTCAACGACAGTAAGTGCCTCTAAGCGAGTACCTCTAAGCAAGTGCCAATATCAAATCCATGCAATCTGGAGTCAAAACTTGTAATTGAACCTTCATAAAGAACTACAGAGTTGATCCCGTTGCATGGCATGTCAACATCCGAGTTTGTGACTAATTTTGAACTAAGAACCTGCAGAATTCATAACTATTAGCTTAATTTATAGAAAAGAATGAAAAATGTTCACATCTCTAAACATGATATAGAAAGCGCATGTGCATAGTCTTCAATTAATCACATAACACAAACGTCCACGGTCACACTAGTCAAAGTGCTTATTAGGGATTACATATGTCAAAGACAGCATCCTCTTTAATAATAAATTCAAACTACTAATTCAGAAGACACACAAAATATTTACTACATCAAATGATTATTAAATTAACCACTTAATTCAAATTGACCAATTTTAAACTTCAAAGAACAATTATGCACAGTAGTAACAAATTGATGGCTCCACCTCAGAAACTATCAAGATTTTAGTAAATAGTGGATATAATAATATTCTCCACTTTTGGTAAGATGTAACAACTATATGTGAGAATGATGCTGCCAATTATTGGAGCTTTAGAACATGGGAACCAAGTCTTGTACATCCTATATTTAGCAGAAACCCTAGGTGATGGACCAACAGAATGATAATTTTATGATGTGACAAAGTGGTTGAGACCTTTCTAGCTCGAGTAAGACCTTTCACTGATATATCTACACCGACAATTCTTTCAAGAGAAGTAGGATAATTTAACAATGCTTCCAACAAACTTCCAGATCCACATCCAAAATCAACCTGTCATGAAAGAGAATATTAAACTCTTGTCTTAGAATAACCACAGAGAATACATGGTAAAACATTCATGCCTACCAAAGTCGCAGAACTGGAATCTATAATGTGACGCACTGCAAATTCCACTCTCTGCTTTGAAAGTGGAGGGCTGAAAAGAGCCTGTTCCATCCTTTCCTCCATAGGTTCTGTTACCTTGGTCAAAACTATTGCATATTCCAAGCAGCAGGCTTCTGAAAAATGAGAATTTATAAGTAACAAACTAGCAATGTCGAACTGGTTCTTTTTAGAAGCAACTTAAGACCCTTAATCCCAACTACAATGGACTTTCCCCTTGGACCCACCACCTTTCATAGATAAATAACAGGAAGGAGGAATTCCAACCAATTTGCAAGTTCATCATCATATAAGCATAGAGTTTTTCATCAATTGAGCCGTACTGTGACTTAGCATAACTTCGATATATGACCAACAGGATAGAGTAACTTACTAGAAGACAACAAAGAAAGAATTCTGATTGAATCACTTGCCGAAGCTAAAATCAGTTCAGAAGTGGGTATATGCGTAGTGAAACAAGCAGACTGACCAACAGACATTTGCATCACAACCCACTCAATACAGGTAATCACGGCACCAACCCCTATCTCAAACTCAAATTCATCACAAACTTCAAGAAGTTCTTTCATATTTTCACCCTCCACCACCAAGGAAACAGAATAACTTATACAAGGTATAGATCCATTGCATGGACAGACACCAGAATCTGAGCCTTCAATCTTTAATGAGCACACTCCATATCCAGGCATAGTACACGGAGGATGCATACAGGTTGATTCAAGTAATTTATTAAGCTGAGCATTTTGAACTGACTGATATACTGCAAACTCTTCAAAAAGGGTTTTGGAACGAATCTGAATATTGCAGCAGTCAGCAGTATGATATAGTGTCTCAAAAGAAATATTGATGTTCCTAAAATACTCATTTAGCCATGATAGAAGCTTCAAACAAGCATTCTGCATGGCATAATTCTGCTTCTTAAATTGCTCCTTTGGGGAACAAACAATTATCAAATCCTCAGACTTAGAAAGTAATTTAACTTCACATTTAAACAACTCTTCTGATTGCTTTGCAGCTGCAGCTAAAGGGGCTCCTCTGACAGATTGAATCTCTTCTGTACCAGAGTATGCATCCTTTGAATATGATCCTGATGATTCAGACAATGCTTTCGGAGAAGAACTTATGGGGGAGAAGACAGGTTCAGATAGATGGTGCTGTCGACTAAACATACAAAGGATGTCTCTAGGAAGGGAACCCCTCCAGTTTGCTTTTGAGGTAAACATTGAAGGCAACTCAGCTGCAAGTATGGCCTCTCTGGACACTTTATAGATGCCGCCTGGTGTCTTACTTATAAGCATCCTGTATAAGCAATCTAGCAATAATTAATTATTGAAAAGTTATGTAATCTTGCACAATGATGCGGAGATAGAAATTGGAATGTCCAAAATTCATATGGAAAAAATTAGGCTTGGTCACACTCCAAAATAAGGGGTAAAAATATATGAGAAGGAAGAGAACACAAATTCTGAAGGATAATCAAGAAAAATCTCAACTTTTATCATTGACCTTCAAGTTGGAAGCATCCTCGGGAAATCATTTAGTAACCCAATAAAAAAAAATTAGAAGGGCAACAAAAGGGGAATCATCATTACCATAATACACAATATATCGTACCTAAACCCAAAAGAGGAAAAATCTAAAAGGTATTGCTAGCTTTGAGACTGTCAAGAACCAGCCAAGCCAAAAGCTTACTCTATTTAAGTAAAGGCCTAAGATTGGTTATCAAATTTCAATAATATCTGTCTCTGAACATCCCCTTGTCACCAAAATTTCCTTTGGGTTTGAGGTGCGGACAAAGCACATGACCACCATACTTCGTGCTAAAACTTAATTTTAATTAAAAGAATGAGAACAGTAAGGATTGAACACCTTACCAGTTGGTCATAGAGATTCTAATACCATGTTAACAACCACTTGAATCTAATAACTTAGGCTAATAAGTGAAGGCCTAGGATTGGTCTTTATTAATATCTCTAACAAAGATTATTTTGATTACATAAAATGATAGGACAAGAAGTTTTGCATGATACAAAAGTTTTTTTTTTTGGGGGGATAGGAAAAGAAAGATTTTATTATTGAGAAAGAATAAACGAGACACGGAGGACAAGATATCATCCCCCAAAACGAAAAGCTAACCAACAAAGCTTATCCAAAGATGTGCTTAAAACAGTTGAGTTGACCACCACAATATAGTAAATGTGCATGACAAGATAACTTTCGTCTTTAAGTAATACTTTTAATTTTGTTCAGATGATAAAATAAGATTGACCATGATACATAAACAAATAAATAGTGCAAATTATGTTAAAGATACCTGTAATATGACCGAACCGTTAGGTCTTCATAGAAAAGCTCTTTAGATTTCCGTGTGTATCCAATGGATGCCATTATTGCATCACCAAATATATCTTGGCCAGACAAGTAACTTGCCCTCACATTAAGAGATCCCTCAAAATGTAGATTTTTCTTCACATTTAGAAAATCAGAAGATAAGTCCAGTAGATATGATCTGGGAGCTGCAAAGAACAGCCTTGTTTCAGAAGATGCTTTACCCACATTCCTGTCAGAGAGCGAGAAAGAGTTAGACAACAACCAACTTTATAATAATTGTTGAAATATTCTTCAGCTTTCCAATATTCCCCCACCTAATCCAGCATGTTCTCCCACCTAATCCAGCATGTTCTCCCACCTAATCCAGCATGGTGTTGTCTGCAACTTTACATATTATACTCTTCCTTATAGTTGTCTACAGAGTGTATTTTTCTGTCACATAATTATGTCTTTCTCTTTAGAATCTTTCACAATGTACATATAGGAAGTCTTGTTGTACAGATATGAATAATAAGAGATTATCTTTCTCTCTGAACATTCTGCATTCTGGTATTCACATAATTCCCATAAAACTGACATGGTATCAGAGGCAGTGAATCCATTAAAAATTGAGTGATCTGTAAAAGTCAGTTTGGTATCTCACCGCCCACCTAGGAAGTTTCCCCTCCTCAATTCCGGCCCGTCCCCGAAGTCCGGCAGCCCATTCCGGCGCGCGTGAGTCTCACGCGCCACCACCATCTTTTACGTGAATCTCACGCGCCGGCGCGTGTGGGCGCGTGTGACCGCCGTTCAGGTTCGTGCTCGTACTTCCGACGTCGACTCCCTGTCTCCGGCTCATCCCTGGTATCAGTTTGGTTATTAGAGCATTTTTGCATTTCTGGTATCTACAAGTTCACGTGTCTGTTGCTACTGGCTCTCAGAATAACCTTGTAAAATAACGTGCTTTGGCCTTAATTGCCATTTTAAGTGAACTTCATTACCATTACATGTCTTAAGCTCTCTCTTGGCCTTAATTGCCATTTTTAATATTCAGTGAGCTCATTTATTGACCTTAATAGTCAACTTTGAGTGGCCTTCCTACCATTTCCTTCTCATCTCACCAAATTTTTCAAGACCCATTGTATTTATTTCCTCTAATTATGTCTGGAATTGAACAAACTGAGGTTAAAATTCAACATGAGGAAATTACCCATATAGGGGAATTACCAAATATTCTTGCTTCCTATAGATTGGATGGGAAGAACTACCTCAAGTGGTCTCAACTTATACGTACAGTACTAAAAGGAAAAGGAAAAATCAAACATCTCACAGGTATGGGTCCTAAACCTGAAGATCCTAAGTTTGAAGCATGGGATGAGGAAGACTCCATGATTATGGCATGGTTATGGAGCTCTATGACACCTGAGATCAGCGACACCTGTATGTTTCTAGCTACTGCCAAAGATATATGGGAAGCAATTCAACAAACATATTCCAAAGCTAGAGATGCTGCCCAAATATATGAAGTAAAAGTGAAAACTATGGCTGCAAAACAAGGTAACAAGACTGTTACTGAATATGCAAATCAATTAAAATCTTTATGGCAGGAACTAGATCATTACAGAGTCATAAAAACTAAATGTCCTGAGGATGCTGCTATTCTAAAAGAATATATTGAGCAAGACAGAGTATATGATTTTTTGGTGGGACTCAACCCAGAATTTGACCAAGTCAGAGTCCAAATTCTAGGGAAATCAGAAGTTCCATGTTTTAATGAAGTAATTGCCTTGATTCGAAGTGAAGAAAGCAGAAGAGGGCTGATGCTTGAACCTAAAGTCACTGATAGCTCTGCTATGGTGGCTAAATCAACTACAAATCAAGAGAGGGTCACAAGTCTCGAAAGGGAAAAAAGTGGCCAACAGAAAAATCAGAATCGGGATGAGTTATGGTGTACATACTGCAAAAAGTCTCGTCATACACGAGAAAAATGTTGGAAACTTCATGGAAAACCACCAAGTAAAGAATGGGGTCAAAATGGAGGGCAACAACGAAATAGAAACCAAGCACATGTTGTTGTAACATCACAAGAGCAGAACAACCTTAATCAAGAAGAGATCGAGAGGATAAAGGCTTTTATCAACAACATGGAAAAACAAGAGGGACTCTCAGGTACATGCTCCATGGCTTATTCTGGTAAGTTTCCACTCTCTATTGGATTAAATGCCTCAGATATTACTTTTTCCAACTCTTGGATCATGGATTCAGGAGCAACCAACCATATGACTCATTCATTTAAACTTTTCTCAACTTATTCCCCATGTCCCAATAACAAGAAAATAGCTATCGCTGATGGGTCTTTGACCACTGTGGCAGGACAAGGTGATATCAAAATTAGCCCAACTATTATTTTAAAAAATGTCCTACATGTTCCTAAATTAACACAAATCTGGTCTCTATTAAAAAACTCATTGAAGATTTAGATTGTAATGTGGTTTTTCATGAAAATTACTGTGAATTTCAGGACAAAGGGAAGATGATTGGACATGCTAGGGAATGGAATGGCCTCTACTACCTTGAGACGTCAAATACAGCTAAGAGCAAGATGCCTTTTACTTTTGTTTCACAGTTTGCCACATCCAATAAAGAAAGAATTTTTCTTCATCATTACCGTCTTGGACATCCATCTTTTTTAATTATTAAAACTTTGTTTCCTTCATTATTCAAGGATTTAGATGTTGAAAATCTTCATTGTGAAGTGTGTGAATTTGCCAAACATAAACGTGTACCTTTTCCAATTAGCAATAAAAGAAGCCTTGATCCATTCTACCTTGTTCATAGTGACATTTGGGGTCCAGCTACTGTTTCTAATGTTTCAGGGGCAAAATGGTTTGTGACTTTTATTGATGATTGCACCCGAGTTACATAGATATACTTGCTCAAACAAAAATCTGATGTCAGCTATGTTTTTCCCAAATTTTATTCTATGATAAAAAACCAATTTGGGGTTAATATCAAAAGACTTAGGTCTGATAATGCTAGGGATTATTTCAATCAGATTCTTAACTCGTTTTTTGAAAAGGAGGGAATTATGCACGAGTCATCATGTGTTTATACGCCACAACAAAATGGAGTGGCTGAGAGAAAAAATGGTCATCTTCTTGAACAAACTCGGTCAATGTTATTTCAAAAGAATGTGCCTAAAATTTTTTGGGGAGAAGCTGTTCTTACAGCGACATACCTAGTAAATCGTTTACCTTCTAGAGCTTTGGGTCTCAAAAGTCCAATGGACATCCTTTCAACTTTCTACCCGAATCTGAAAACTACAAACAATCTCATCCCTAGGATTTTTGGGTGTGTGTCTTTTGTTCATATCCATCATCAAAATAGAGGAAAATTAGACCCGAGGGCTCTAAAATGTGTTTTTGTAGGGTATTCATCAACTCAAAAAGGGTATAAATGCTATCATCCACCCACAAAGAAAATCTATGTCTCAGTTGACGTCACTTTTAATTAGCAAGATTCATATTTTGCTACCCCTTATCTTCAAAGGGGGAATACACCTGAGGAAGAAAATGGGTGCAAAGAAGAAAATGGGTGCCTCCTTGATTTTTCATCAATTTCCTTGACAGGGTCTAAACCTTTACCCACAAAAACAGTAGAAACAGTGGCTGAATCCATGTTCAGATCTGAAACACAGAATGATAACCATGAAACTGAATCTGAAACAGTAATTGAACCCATGTCCAATGTCCAAGAATCTAGGCCTAAAGAAGAGGATATTTTGAACCCTGCTCCTGAGGAAGTAAGATTTGGCAAAGGCAAGGTGTATACAAGGAAGAAAGTGGTCATTCCAGAACCTATGCATGTCCAAGAATCCAACTCAAATCCTTCAAATGAGGTAATGATCTCTAACCATTCATTACAAAATAAAAATGAGATTTTTGAGAATAGTGACCAGGATCTTCATTTACCCATTGCTCTTAGAAAAGGAACCAGAAAAAGTACAAAACAACCTTTATACCCCCTTGCACAATTTTTATCCTTTGATAACTACTCACCATCTTTCAAAGCTTTTCTGACAAGCTTAAATGCTATCACCATTCCTAAAAGTTTATCTGAGGCTTTATCTAATAAAAAATGGAAACAAGCTATGAATGTAGAAATGGAAGCTTTGGAGAAGAATAAAACTTGGGAATTAGTGAAATTACCTACTGGAAAAAAACCAGTAGGATGCAAATGGGTGTATGCTGTGAAATATAGAGCTGATGGATCAATTGAGAGATATAAGGCCAGGTTGGTAGCCAAAGGTTATACCCAAACTTATGGAATTGACTATCAAGAAACTTTTGCCCCAGTAGCAAAAATGAACAGTGTTAGAGTATTATTATCAATTGCAGCTAATTTTGGTTGGGAATTGCAGCAATTTGATGTCAAGAATGCCTTCCTACATGGAGAGCTAGAAGAAGAAATTTACATGGATATTCCACCAGGATATGGAAAGAATTTGGCTACAAATACTGTATGCAAATTGAAAAAGGCATTATATAGCCTTAAACAATCTCCACGTGCTTGGTTTGGGCGTTTCACAAAAGTTATGATAACTATGGGGTTTAAACAAAGCCAAGGTGATCATACTTTATTCATCAAACACTCTTCTTCAGGGGGAGTCACAGCCTTATTGGTATATGTTGATGATATAATAGTAACTGGAAATGATAAAAAGGAACAACAGGCCGTGGGTCAATGTCTAGCTAAGGAGTTTGAGATCAAAGCGTTGGGAAGATTGAAGTACTTTCTTGGAATAGAAGTGGCTCATTCAAAGAAAGGAATTTTTATCTGTCAACAAAAATATACTACAGATCTCCTCAAGGAAACAGGTAAAACAGCATGCAAGCCAGCAAGCACTCCAATAGATGACATCCCTGTTGACAGAGAGTCATATCAACGCTTGGTAGGAAGGCTTATTTACCTATCTCACACTCGACCAGACATAGCATATGCTGTAAGTATGATCAGCCAATTCATGCATGACCCAAGGGAAACTCATCTACAAGCTGCTCATAGAATATTACATTATCTTAAAGGAACGCTTGGAAAAGGTATCTTGTTTAGAAGAAATGGAGGTTTAATACTTGAAGCATATACTGATGCTGACTATGCTGGATCAATTATTGACAGAAGATCAACATCGGGGTATTGTACGTTCCTTGGTGGGAATCTTGTGACATGGAAAAGTAAAAAACAAAGCGTAGTAGCCCGTTCAAGTGCAGAAGCTGAATTTAGGGCAATGGCTCATGGTGTATGTGAACTACTCTGGTTAAAGATTATTCTTCAAGACTTAAAGATAAAGTTGGATGGCCCTATGAGACTCTATTGCGACAACAAATCAGCCATCAACATAGCCCATAATCCAGTACAACATGACCGCACAACATATTGAAGTGGATAGGCATTTCATCAAAGAAAAATTGGAAAGTGGACTGATTTGTACACCATATGTCTCTACACATGACCAACTTGCTGATATTCTAACCAAAGGATTGAATAGCTCAAACTTCCAGAATATTATATGCAAGCTGGGTATGGAAACTATCCATTTATCAGCTTGAGGGGGAGTGTTGAAATATTCTTCAGCTTTCCAATATTCCCCCACCTAATCCAGCATGTTCTCCCACCTAATCCAGCATGGTGTTTTACATATTATACTCTTCCTTATAGTTGTCTACAGAGTGTATTTTTCTGTCACATAATTATGTCTTTCTCTTTAGAATCTTTCACAATGTACATATAGGAAGTCTTGTTGTACAGATATGAATAATAAGAGATTATCTTTCTCTCTGAACATTCTGCATTCTGGTATTCACATAATTCCCATAAAACTGACAATAATAATAATTATAAATGAGAAAAAAAGGGCTCCCCCTAGTTTCACCTTACCTTGAAATTAGAACATTAGCTGCATCTCCTAAACCAAGTTCTTTTGCAATGACATCAAGGTAGTACTCTTTTGCAGAAATATGAAGAGTCACTGCTTCAACAGGTTTTTCCACTGAGCAAGGAATTCGTGTGGCTGCAACCTGAATGCACTCTGGCAAGGCAGCTTCTGACATTAATGAATAGATAATCTCTTGAGGATAGGGGCTCTGCTTTTTAATCCAGAGATGCTGTTCAGAAGTAGAAAGAGACCCGGATAACTTTGTAGCAGCCCTCATTATGCACGAATTAACCAACAATGGATTTGACTCCACATCAGGATTAATATATTTACACAAGTTACAGAGCTTTGCGTCATAGACAGAAATAACAGAAACAGGAATTGACCCACAAAGGTCACCTTTTCTCCACAAAGTTGCTCCAAAGTGACCAACGAGTGGATGCCCTGATGAAAGAAACTGCAGAGTTGAAGGGCAACAAAGAATGGATTGAGACTGAAACACAATTCACTGGATATTACTGTAACAACATAGAATCAAGAAAATCTATTCAATTTCTTTCCAAATAACTTTCTACCATCTTGGCCCATGAATGTAAGCCTAACTATATTTCATAATTGAAAGTATGCATCATTTCTTACATATACCATATGCAGCTCAAAATCCAATTAGAATGCCTACCTTTTCTGAAAATAAGTATGCGATTCGATCAACGAAACTTTCCCATGCTTCCTGTGGAGTGGGATCATTAGTCATAGGATCAGGATGGATGCCAAGCTGCAGCAGAGTAACAACTAGTCGTATCATTGTCAAAGTAAAAAATTTATAATCAGAGTAGACAGGCCAATTCTTGGAGAAAAGTGAAATGTTAATAAGAGAGAACTACCTGAAATAGGAAGCATGCATACCATATAAAGATGAATGTCCATGAAAGATGAATCTAACTATCAACAACAGATTTCTCCCAAAATAAACAATGTTACTCAGTTGCAAACTTACAAATCCTAATGCAACTCAGCCATGACCCCTCTAACAAAGAAGCATCAAGAGAGATTATAAAGATAAAACTATCTAATTTAAAGGCATTAAAAGAAATCAACTCCTCAGCTACTATTCAATTTTATATTTGCATAGGAAGTAGTTGCAAGAGCTTTCAAATTAGATAGTTTTAACAAGGAAGTTGCAAGAGCTTTCAAATTAGTACCTGCAACTCAGCCATGACCCCTCTAACAAAGAAGCATCAAGAGAGATTATAAAGATAAAACTATCTAATTTGAAGGCATTAAAAGAAATCAACTCCTCAGCTACTATTCCATTTTATATTTGCATAGGAAGTAGTTGCAAGAGCTTTCATGCAAGGGCGCATGTTAGAGATTACAAGAAAGATACTCATGGACATTCACTTAAAAATTTAAGCTTCTAAGTTGAAATGGTTTGACAAGTTTGAACAGCAGAGCAAACAATAATGAACAACTCGTATACTTTACGGAATTCATATAAATTATAGAACTATAACGACCATTGAACAATAAAATGTTCAATTCAAATAGGATTTATTATTTTTTGTATTTATATTAATTATTTGCAGAATTATCATGCAAACTGTTTTTAATTTGATTAACTGAATACACAAGGCCAAAGAAAACCAATTATACACACGGCATTTCTGAGCAACATGGACAAACCGCAGAAGCAACTCCAAAATCAATTTCCACAGAAGTCATTCTCCCACACCTAGAAATTTCTCAGCATATCCAAACATGCACTAAATCCTAAGGACTTATTTAATGTAAATAGGTGTTACTTTTATAGAAAATTAGAAAACAATATGCATACAACTTTAATTCTTGCATGAAGCAGTTAAGAACTTAATGTCAATGATCAATGCTAGTAATACTACTACATTTTATATTTAAATTATAAAACTGACACAGAATCCGAAGCATCATGATTTGAAACTTCAACATTTAAAGATTTAAATACAGGTTTTACATTTGCTTGGTAGCCCACAAAACATATGTTTAAAATAGACAAATTCTTTTAAGAGCAAGTCAGATGACACTGTAGCTAGCATTGACATTACAGTAATGGCGAAAAAGCAAGTGAGATATCAATTCATGACAAACATATAAAAACCTAGGTTTAACTGAAATGACAATTAAATATGAAGCACAATTTTCTGTGACTTATTAACCATACACCATGATTATGAAACTTACGAAACTAAATCAAACCTTTTCTAAAGCCAACTCTGCAGCAGATTGCTCTGCTTCCTTCTTTTTCCTATAGGTCCCTGACACAACAGAGAGTTCTGGAAGCTGCAAACAACATCGATATAGACAAGGACCCTTTGATGGTAATCCTGGGCATTCAGTTTGACTAGACTCCTTTACTTCCTCTACCTTGTAGCAGGCCAGGCTGCCAAATTTTTGGTATATTATAGCCTTAGGTGAAAGGGTTGTTTTCTTTAATTCAACAGCAGGATGTTCTTTTGTTTCCATCGGAAGGCTCTGAGCATCTTCCATCCTTGTAAAACCAATGATTAAAGAGATCAGCAAAGTGCACTTCTATCCTGCATTATTAAAATTTGAACGGTCAGATCAGCAATAAGTTATTACCGCATGGTAACCAGCACAGGATCTAGCCTGTACAGCATAAATGATAAAAATCTTTCAATTGAAGAATCACTAGAATGCATGGAATTCTAATTTAATTTTTTTAATAATTTTCTGAATTTTATATGTAATACTTAGAAACCAAAATAAAATTTTCATCAATCTCCTAAATGTTATTGTCAAGTTTCAACATAAAAAATTGTATAGCTAAAACTCCTTAAAATCTAGCAAGCCAAATTTGTAAACAATAAGGTACCACAAGCAATTCATGTTAGCCAATTACACAGTGAACTATGATACTTAGATGCAAGTAGAATTTACATGTTTACTAGTAATAATAACTACAAAGAAATAAAAAATGCCACATTATAGTCAACTATCTGCATAACCAGCCTGAGCAACAATACTAATAGTGGTTCCAAATTTAGGATTATATATATAATTCACGCAAACAACTTTTTTACTTGGCACCTATTTTTACATGCAAGTAAAAGTCATAAGCAAGTAGAGCACATTTAGGACACTACGGAATCTTTTTTAAGACCAGAACACTTTAAAGAGGTAAAAGATAATAAAATAAAATCAATTTTCTTTTTCTTTTTATCAAAGTACGTGAAAGAAAAATGCTGTGTCCACCAGAACTATCAAAAAGAAAATTACATAGAAATAGTATCCAGTTCAGCTTCAGTTTATCCTCTTTCAATCGACATCAAAAACAAAATGTTCACATGAACAAAATGTTCACATGAATGAAAGAAATGAGAAGTCAATTTTAAAGCATATGATCACCACTTAAAAGCACAATTACAATATTTCATATCCCAATCGCGTATCACTTCTCTGTAGTTGCACATGATCATAATAAAACAAAAAAAAAATGCAGGGTATATCAAAGTCAATTATAAAGAATCCAAGTGACCAAGTCCACAAAGTAAGAACCCAGAAATATCCCTTCCTCACTTTCCTATGCACCCAATCGAAGTGTGCTCAAGCTTCACCATGTTCAAACAGCGATTGTTCAAACATCCCACACCCAACAACTTCCACAAGGTCTTCCTTTGCATAATGAACGTAATAAGTATCAAACACTTCTATTCTAAATAAACAAGTTTTCACCTTTCAAATTAAATACCACTCAACAAATTCTAAGCAAATGAGATAGAAAAATCGAGAATGCAGAAGCCGGAAAATAGTACAGAGACGACGTGGGAAAGATTAAACCGGCTCAAAAATGGGGAGCAGAAGAATTAAAAGCGAATTGAACTCTTTGAAGCAAAAGAATCGACGAAATCCACATTGTACGGAAGGAAAATTAGTGGTGATCGTACCTTCAGTACAGTGAGTAGCAACGCTTGTTTGAAACTCAGACGGAGAAGCTTGTCAAGCGTGTTCAAGTAATGGGATGGAACTAAAATAGAAGGGTTTTAATAAACGAATGAGAAGAGGAAGAGGGAAAGTGAATTTTTTTTTTCCTTTTTTTCTTTTCTTGGGCTAAAAGGAAGAGAAAGAGGTCTTTGTACAAACACAGAAACGGTTTCCCTTCCCTCTAGCCTTGTTTTAGGTAGTTGAATGAAATTATTTAATGATTTAAATTAATTTTATATTTTTATAAAAAATTACATAATTAAATTTTTAAAAAATATATAAGATCAGACTTATAAAAATTAATTATATAATTTAAAAAAATAAAATTAATTTAAACCGTTAAATAATTTTATCTGACAACCTAGATTAAGGCTTAAAAGAAACACAAATCAAGTGCAGCCAACATGTAATGCTTAATCGAATGACCTATAACCATCTAATTCCAAGTTAAAAATACGGGCAAGTAACGTGCCACTACTAACATCTCTCATAAGTTTAATTTTTCTTCATGGCCAAATGTCTCTTAAGTTTATTATTATTATTATTATTGTTTGAATTATTAGTGTATAAAAATACGTCAGACATTGACAGGTCTATTGGATCATAAAAGTGTAAAGTTTACTTAAACCAATTAATATTAGTTTATTGACTTTAATTGAATTGAACATAACCCACCAATAATTTTAGTAACACAATATTATTTATTTATTTTTATATTTTACATTTTTTATTTCATTAAAGACATCTTTTATCCGGTAGGATAAAAAATTAGCCTCTTTTAAATTTATTAAGCGAAAAAAGTAGAATCCTTTCAAATTAGCATCTCCATAAATTCAATTATTGTCATTTTTAAAATTCAAACAATTATTAAAATCAACCAGTGTTGGATATTTAATTGTTAATTTAATCTCTATAGTTTAAAATTTTATAATTGAGTTTCTATATTTGTTTATAGATCTTTAATTTAGTTTCTATTACTAAACTTTTATTGTTGTTTTATTAAATTTATTGACGTGACTAATTATACTTGATGCTCTAAATATACATGACTTATGTCTATAGAAAAAAATAGATAATTGAGTGAAATTAATTCATATGTTAAGAAATTTGGACAAATTAACTTAAATTATATATATTATGGGCATCAATATTATACATAAAATCATATCTTTTGTTGAAACCACCCCATAATTAAAAAATTCACTAAGTTAGACTAATTTGGTTCAAATATATAATTGAATCATAAAAGTTTAAAATTTTTTAAATTGTTAATTTTTTTATTTATAAAAATAAGCATCAAATCACATAAACTAATTACCATATAAATAACAATCATTATAAATTGTAAGTAAATCTGTACTTGAATATCATTACACCACATGAGACTCAAACATATTTTTTTATTAATTTTTTGTTTCAAGACAGGGAAGTGAGGAATTGTATTGTGCTACATGTGCATTTTGCTTTGTTTTTTTTTTTTTTCTTTTGGTTTCAAACAAGTTGTAAATAGTTTTATTCTTTATTCTTATTCTCATATTTTCATTTAGACATTGAAGATTATGATTGATTAAATTTTTGGACTTTCAACTTCAGTACTTAAATTAGCAGTGAGATTATATAGGAATAGAGATTATATTCCCTACTTTGGAAGGTTCCCATTCTTGTCAAATTTACTTACATATTCTTAAAATTTAAACACACACATATATATTATAAATAAATGTCTCGTTTAGTCATTTTATTGTTTATAACTATTTATATTATTTTTTAATAAATAATATTAACTAAATAACTACATTTGATTTAAGTAATATATCCATTACATATTATATTTCTATTATTCATTTCTTTTTACTATTTTTGTAAATTAAAATTTGAAGACTTTGCAAGAATTCACGAGAATTCCGAAATAGAGAGTAAGGACAAAGACAAATTAACTTGAGAAGGACTATAGGAATCAAACTGTTACCAAAATATATTTCAGGGACTAAAAAGTTGGTTTACTCTACAATTGATCATAAAATCATTTCATTTTACCTGTCTACAAAAGATGAAGGACTATAGGAATTTTTAGATTGTTGGTCCGTTGGATTATTAAGGACGATTTTTTATTAACTTGGTTCTAAATTTTATTTTCAAGTCCAATAAGGGGATTTCTACAGAAAATAAAAATAAAAGTTTAATTTTAAATTAGGTTAAAATATTATTTTGATCTCTTAATTTTACCTCATGTTTTACTTTTGTCTCATATCTTAAATTTATGTCATTTTAGTCCTTCATAAAATTCTTAATAAAAAATTGAGATTATTAATTTAAAAACCACCTAAATTCTTTTTCATTAATAATTTAGTTAATGATTATTAAAGAAAATTATCATTTAACACACGTTAATTTTTTTTAATTATTTAAACAATGTTAGTAAATGAGACGAAATTAACATAAAATAAACATACGAGACAAATTAAAATTTCAACCAAACATATCAGATAAAAAGAGTAACTTCGCCATACAATTATGAAATTAAATTAAAATTAAAAATTAAATTAAAACAAAATTAACTTAATAAGCAAAAATAAAATTGGAGACAAACTTAAGGAATTAAAATAGGTAAAAGTATTTTTTACGTTTTTAACGTTTACAACAAGTTTTGATTTCATCTCTAAATTTTTCTTTTGTGTCAATTATATGCTACATGTTTCATTTTTGTTTCAAATCTATCATTTTTATTAACGTCGTTTATTCCACTAACGGAAAATTTTGATTGGGTGATTAGTGAAAAAGATATATTTGAAACGAAAATGAGCTATGTAAGACTCAAATCTACCTTTACATCCCTATTTTTTTTTGTATCAGTTATGTCATACATAGTTTATTTTTGTTTTAAATCTATTATTTTTACTAACTATTTAATTAATATTTTTCGTCAGTGAAATAAATGACATTAGTAAAAAGAATAAATTCAAAACAAAAATAAAATATGTAAGACATAACTGATACAAACAAAAATATTATGGATGAAATTAGAATTTAGTGTAAAAGTTAGATACATAAAAATTACTTTTGCTTTAAAATAATATTTTAGCCAAATCTAATATTTAAATGAGTATATCAATCCCATAATATATAATGGATTCATTTTATTAGAGAAAACCATCATTCCACATATTTATAATCTACAAAACAAAAGTAGGCAAAATAGTAGAAGCATTTTCTAAGTATTGTTTTGGGAGATTTTTTGCCACCAAGAGGTAGAAATTATTCATGACTCCAGTTCGCCTTCTTTGAGAAGTATAGTTAGATTCTATAATTAGGGTTTCGTTTTCATTAATCTTCACAGAACCTGGTTGAGGATAACATGTTGACATTTCTACCACATAGCCTTCCTCGTTTCCTGCTTCTTTCCCTCTTCCATAAATCGGTTTTGAAGAACATAGCACCCTCCCATCCTAACAAATCATCATCGTACGCACAAATTTCAGAAAAATAATTTAAGAGTAAATATACAAATCAGTATACTTTTTTTATCTTTTAGTTTTTGAAATTGAAGTGCTTAATGAGTTAGTTCTTATAAATTACAAACTTAGTACAAATCATTGTTATCAGAAACATATCTGAATGATCGGTTTGACCAGTTAGATTAAGAATCGGTTTGAAATAACTCTTAAAACCGATGAGTAATTGAATTAGTCAAGAATCGGTCAAATTGACCAAAATTTGGTCAAACCAGATAAAAACGATGCTAAATGAACTGGTTGAATTGGCCTACTTGAATTTTTTTTATATTTTAATTTTTTTTATTTTTGTTAATTCTAATATTGGAGCCATCAGTTTTGCAGCCAATCATTTGATCGACGATTGACACTGACAATTGAACAACTGGCACTCAGTCCTTTAATAAAAGAAATTCATCATCTACGTGATTTGACAGATGACTGCGAGAACTACGACTCCAATACTAGAGCTAATCCAGGTGCTAAATATTAAACATCACCTGTCCATATAGAGTAGAACCAAATGCACCAGAATGTTGATGAGCAACAGCATAAATGAGATAGCCACCACCTTGCATTGGGATGCTTGTCCTTTTCACATCAATGCAGCCATCAAAATCCTCATTAAGAATTTTGATGTTGCAATGTGGTTCAATTTCATACTCAACCTGTCATCATAACATAAAACTCTATTGCTCATCACTTATATCAAACAAACTAAACATACTATATTAGTATCTGTTTTAGGTGCTCGACTCCTCTGCTTGGTCAAACAGAATCATCTAATCGAGATTGACAGACGAGGCTTATGTGAGGTCTGTTTGATTGAACAACTCTCCTTAGCCAAGTAGAGTCATGACGAAGTAGATAATCCACAGGCTTGTTTTAGATTCCATTTGACATAGAATTTGAAACCAATATAACAATATGGTTCAAACTTTTTCTTTTGTTCCACGTAAGTACAATATTTCTTAATCTGAGGTCATAAAATTATATTTTCAATTTGGTCAATTATATATGAATATTTCTCAATTTGGACTCTTACAAATATATATGTTATCAATAATGTCTTTATATCAATTTGCTAGAAATAAATTGACAAATTTAATGTCATTATATATATATATATATATATATATATATATATATATATATAAATTGATAGTTAGTTTTAGAGTAAATTACTAATTTAGTCCTTGAAAAGTTACAGTTCTCTCAATTTAGTATTTAAAAGATCAATTGTTTTAATTTAGTCCAAAATAACTTTTTTTCTCAATTTAATCTCTTTCATTGCTAATCTCAAATATTACTAAATCTCAATTTTTTTATTGCCAAAGTCATTTTGACAAATAGTGGGACGAAATTGGAAAAAATACATTCTTTTAATGACTAAATTGAGACAACCGATTATTTATGAACCAAATTGAGATAATTGTAACTGTTTGTGGATTAAATCAATAATTTACTCTTAGTTTATTGGCAAAACAAAAAAAATCATTTGAGAATGACCAAATTGAGAATAATATCCTAGATGTGATGGACTAAATTAAGAAATACCTTATACGTGAAGGACCAAAATGAAGAAACAACATTATAGGGGACTAAAGTGAGAAATTAAGAAACTAAAATGAGATTTTAGTCTTTAAAATAATCATCACTTACCCAACAATTATGGTTTGAACTCACTCCTTTCTTTCCATTGGGCGGCATTTGAATAGAATTAGTGACATCAAGTATGTAAACCTCAAGAGGCACCATAGAATGCTCCCATTCAACCCATTTGATTGTGTATTTTAGGTAAAGATTTCTCTTTGTACCTTTGAAACCTTCCTTCAATTTGCAATGTGTGTTATCATAGCAACAAAGGAAACCTCCTTTGTAAGTATTAGGCAAAGGAAGTCCATCTGCATTCTTTGTGGTATTATATAGGTCACATCTGCATTCAATACACTCAGTCAAAATTGTTTTAAAAGTAAATTATTAATTTAGTCTTTAAAAGATTATATTTTTTCAATTTAGTCCTTAGAAGACCAAATATTTTAATTTAGTACTTAAAAGATCGTATTTGTCTCAAATTAGTCTTTTTTGTTGTTAAACCCCAATTTATCGTTATTAAGTTTCAAATTTTTCATTACTAAAAACTCACTTTGACCAAAAAAAAATGGACTAAGTTAAAAAAAATATAATCTTTTAAAGACTAAATTAAAATAATTATAAATTTTTTATAACCAAATTGAACGAGCTTTTATAGGGCTAACTTATTCTAATCTTTTTAGAGGGTTTTTTCCCCCTTATCAATATCCTCAAATCCTTTGGAGGGCAAGATTAATCTCTTTTAAGATTCTTAAATTGCTCCTCCTTAGATTTTTTTTTTATGTGGGTTCAAACCCTTGACATTGCAAAGGCCTATATAGTAGTTGAAAAGCTTCTAGTCTTCTACAATGTCAATGGATCAAGCTCACACATTGAAAAAAAAACATTTATAAAGAGAAATAATCTCAATATAATGAATGAGATTAGTCTCACATCCAAAAGTTGTGTAAACGTTCACAATAAACACTAAAAAACCAAAAAGATCAAAGGCTAAGGTATGAGTTAGGTCAGGCCAAGTCCAATTTGTCGAATTCAATTCCGTTAAACCTTTAAAAGTTCTACATGTAATGGGTAAAATGATTTGACTCTTGTAACACTTGAAACTTCGTACAATTGATTTAACATAGTTCAATTTAATTCTTCAAAACTCTATATTTGATAGATAGAAGTGGATTAAGCTCTTTAAAAATCATCGATCAAGTCGATCCAACCTAAATGATAAAATTAAAAAAAGATCATACCTACATTCAGTGCATCCTATTTTATCTTCTACGCCACGCGTATCAATGACATGAAGATTAAGCATCCATTTTTCCTCAAACCCTTCTGGGACCTCTTGAGTATTCCCTATTTCTATCCCAAAAGGCTGAGGAATATCTGTCCTTGTTCTTCTGGTTTCAGATCCAAGTCCAAAATACTGAGCAAGAACATCTCTAGGGCACATTCCACTGTTCCTCTTCAAGACATAATCTTTGTGGGGAAAAATCCAACGGTTGGGATATTCTGTGTGGGACACATTCTTACGTTGGTGGTACCTCACAAACACCCAATGATGAACATAGGTTTCATGGAGAGGAATGGAGTGTCCTGCTTCATCAACTATTTCAGCATTCATACTCTTCACTCCAATGTGCCCTCTTGGAAATTCAATGTCATAATAGAACTTATTCGCCACTTGTCCTGACGATGCACAAAGGAAATTAGGAAAAGGAATAGAAGTTTTTTAAAAAAATGGAATAAAGATACAAATTGATTCCTAAAAGATCTATTTTTTATCATTTAGTCCCTGAAATTTAAGTTTTTAAAGATGTAATCCCTATAAGTCACAAACTCAATACAAATTAGTCCTTGTGCAGGACCAAAATGTATATTTATTTATCTTGGAAGTTTTAAAAATATATCTTTTAGGAAAGGAATAGAAGTTTTAAAAAAATCGAATAAAAATACAAATTGATTCCTAAAGGATATATTTTTTATCATTTAGTTCCTGAAATTTAAGTATTTTACTATTTAATCAATATAAGTTACAATTCAATACAAATTAGTCCTTGTGTTGGACCAAAATATATGTTTATTTATTTTTGAATAACTGACTCAATAATACTTAATGAATTCGTAGCACTCAAAAACTATAAATGTATAAAGTTAAAATTTCAATCAATAAACCTCTGTATCTTTTAAGGACTAAATTGTTAATACTGTTTGAAAATTTCACACAATTCTCAACATTTAGAGTGAATTACTAATTCAGCCTGAAAGATTATAATTTTCTTAATTTGATCCTTGAAAGATTGCATTGATTTCAATTTGGTTCTTTCGTTCTTAAATTACAAAATCTACCATTATTAAATCTCAAAATTTTTGTTGTTAAAAGTCAATTTGACAAATAGAGGAACTAAAATAAAACAAAAACAATATTTTAAAAATAAATTAGGCAATTGTGATCTTTTGGAAACTAAATTAGTAATTTACTACACAATTTAAAGATATGAATTGGATATATCAATAATTAAAGGAAATACATTGATCAACTTAACTCTAGCCCTAACAAGTTAGCATAACTCTAAGCTTGAAGAACGTTTCTTTAAACCTCCAATTAAATTTTTAGTTGTTTCCATTGTCTTAAATGATCAAATTTAATTTTTAACTACAATCTCATATAATAAAATATGAGTGGATTACTGATTTAATTCCTGAAAAATTATAGTTATCTCAATTAATTTTTAAAAAATTGCATTTGTCTCAACTTGATCATTTTTATTACTAAATCACGAAATTTATAGTTGCCAACTCTCAATTTTTGTTGTTGTTAAAAGTCACTTAGACAAATAGAAAGACATATTTGAAACATATATGATATTTTAAAGACTAAATTGATATACTTGATCTTTTAGGGACTAAATTAAAATAATTATAATATTTTAAAAATCAAATCAATAATTTATTCTAACATTATTTTGTATTACCTGGTTTCACTTCAAACTTGGGGGATAGGAAAACAGCTGATTTCATATTGCCTTGTGTCTTCTTAGAAGCACATGATGATGACGAAACTAATAGTAGCAGTATTAATGTCGTTGCCAATAATGAAA
Organism: Biancaea sappan; assembly: GCA_037074585.1. Classification (NCBI taxonomy): domain Eukaryota; kingdom Viridiplantae; phylum Streptophyta; class Magnoliopsida; order Fabales; family Fabaceae; genus Biancaea; species Biancaea sappan. The sequence goes on along the minus strand of CM073493.1, from coordinate 74,241,792 downwards.
GGGCACAATCTTGGAAAACAAAGGACATGTTGATCTGTGAGCATCATCTTTATTAGTAATCCTCAATTGAAAGAGTGAACAATTGAAAGAGTGAAGAGTAAATTATTAATTTAATCGTTAAAAAATTATAATTTTTTCAAATCTTTAAAATATTAAAGTATCTCAAATTAGTACATAAAAAATTGTATGTCTAAATTTGATTATTCATTGTTAAATCTTAAAATTTTCGTTGCTAAAAGTTATTTTTATTAAAAAAATAAAAAAATCAAATTAAAACAAATACAATCTTTTATGAATTAAATTGAGACACTTGAGTTGTTAGAAACTAAATTAAGACATATTTTAGAGACCAAATCAGTAATAGATGGCAAAATTCACATATTGGGTTCTCTTGATAACTCACAAACTGCATTTTTTTTTCAAATGAAAAAAATATCCACAAGATGGAATTTATTCACAAAAAAAAAAGTATTCATGTGTATGTGAATTTCAGAGGAGAATGATATTCATAGCATTAAGAAGGAAATTTGCAGAAGAAAGAGCATACATTAGCAAATTTGCAGAAGATGAATGGGAGTTTATGGCAACGAAATTTCAACAAAAGTATAATAAATGAACTCAAATTTATATACACGAATCCCTTTTCATCGGTTGAATATGAGGATGTTCCTTAATTTCAGTTTCACCCTGCATCATTGTAAATATTTTCTTTGGTTTTTTTTTGTAAATTACTATTTTAATCCCTAATAGATCAAGTATTTTAATTTGGTCCTTGAAATATTGTATTTGTCATGGTTTAAAGAACCAGACCGAATTGGCTGGTTCGACCAAAAAACTAATGAATCGGCTAGGTCTTCAGTCCGATTTGTACCTAAAAATCGGTTAGCATTTAAACTAGTGAAAAATCAGTCGAACTGATAGAACTGGCCGGTTTAACCGATTCAATTTTTTTAATTTTTACTTAATATTATTATGTATTATAAAAAAATCTCTAAAAATTTAAGTTATTAGGAGAAGATCTAAAACTGATATAAATATATATTTGTAAAATACTTTGAATATTTTAGTATTTTAATATTATATATTATATATTTTAATATTTTAATATATGTAACATATACATTAATTATATATTTTAGTATATTTTAAATACCACCGGTTTGACCATTGTCTTATCATTATTCATTAACCTTTAAACCGATGTTTCAGCTGGTTCAATGACCGCTCTGATTTTCTGAAACTACTTCGTATTTGTCTCAGTTGAATTCTTTTCTTTGCTAAATCATAAAATTTACCTTTGTTAAATTTCAATTTTTTTAATTGTCAAAAGTTACTTTGACATATAAAGAGAAACAACAACAATCTTTTTTGAGATATTTGATTTATGAGGGACTAAATTGAAGTAATTGTAATTTTTTAGATCAAATAAGTAATTTACTCATTTTTTATAAGAAATTGATGTTAGGAGAGTGAAAATATGGAGTTATTCAGTAATTAAAAAAATAAAGCAGTTTCTTTAGAGTTACTAAATGATTAACTGTCCTCTTAAATTGGCATATAAATGTGATTTTTAATTCAAGAACGGTTTCAAAATTGTAATTCTAACATTATATCATAAAAATAAATACATTTGATAAAAAAGAGAAAAATTGTAAGTCATTACATTTGATAAATCTGTTCACTTTTAGCACCTTATAGTTGAAAAGGAAAAATAATTTTTTTTTAAACCTCACGTGTGAATTAATAAAATTTTGACATTTATTGGCCATAATAAAATTATGACATTACTATTACTTCTTCTTCTTTTTTCTTTCCCATAACGACACCCTAATTTAAAACTTCCCACATAATCAAACCAATCAATAACTCCAAAATAGACAACTGATTATACAACTGAAAATCATTTTTTTGTTTTAACATAAAGAGCTGTATATAAAATCTAGAGTAAATTACTAATTTTATCTCAAAAGATTACAATTATTTTAATATAATTCTTAAAAGATTGTGTTTATTTTAATTTAGTCCATTTGTTTATCGTAACTTTTAACAACAAAAAATTTAAAATTTAATAATAGTAAATTTTTTGATTTAGCAATGAAAAAGATTCAATTAAAATAAATATAATCTTTCAGTAATTAAATTAAAAGACTTGATCTTTAAAGGATTAAAATTAAAAATAATAATATAATTTTTAATGACTAAATCAGTAATTTGCTCTAAATTCTTTGATTGAAACAGGTCCCAGATCCTTAAGGGATTATTGTTTTGCTATTGAGCTTCTAAAATAAACTTTTAGTGAATAATATTCAGGATTTTCACATGAACAACAAATAAATTTGAGTTTATTATGCATTGTGATAAGAGTATAATTAACTGCATTATTCTGATGATGGTAGTGCAAGACTATATATAACAAACACTAATTGAATGTACAACTATCAACCATTAAATTACAACTACGCAGAAAGCAAACAGAAACCTTTCACTTACAAGGATCAAAATGCAACTTTTAAGGAATTTGGATCAACTTTAAATTAGACTACACCCCAAATATTCTTTTGCCATACCTAACTCAGCAAGAACTAAAATGCATTATAGATACCTGGCAAGGAATATTGTTTTAGCTTCTCACAAATATCATTTACTAGAGGTAATCATATTCAAGATATTATCAAACATTAAATGTGAGCATTTCTCTCAACGAGAATTCAAACCTAGGTTCGTCACTTTGTAGAAGACTGGATCCGAATCAACTCTCTTGCGTACTTTTAGCCACAGTTAAAACACCACAGTTATAACTGTGGCTAAATTCACTTATAACCATAACTATAAATATTTGTAAAGATTGTGGCAAAAAGTGAATTTAACCACGGTTATAACCATGACTAAAAACTAAAAGCACTCAAGATTCTCTAGTGGTTTGTAGGCGTTAGAACCGATCTTCACGGCCATGACTAAAAACTAAAAGCACGCAAGATTCTCCAATAGTTTGTAGGCGTTAGAACCAATCTACATCCGTGGAGAACTAATTCTTTTTGCTTGACCCATCTCCTATTGGTACATGGCAAGGAATATGTTTAAGAGCATAAAGACGTACCTATATTCTTGCAATAACTATTCTCCCTTTTTCACTATCTCACTAATTAGTACAAGGGTCCAACATCGAGTTGCATTGATTCACTAGCAAAACGATTCAAAATGAATGATGAATTGGAAATGGTCATGAATCAATGTTTGTATTGCAAGAATCATGTGGTTCAAGACAGAACTGTCAAATTGCACAATTCTAGTGATTCAAAAAGTGTCTCTTCCATCAAGTCACGAAGTTGGATCTTTCATTACCCGAACAACCCTAGTAGAAGACCCATAATATTTTTCTTCAATGTTTTGTCCCTTTTGGATTCACGATTTGAATAGAGATTCAATAACCTTGCTAGCATCCCATTATTATTTTTGGTTTTTGATAAAACTCACTTCATTTTCTTCAATTATTGACTGATTAAGATTATCAACAAGAAGAAAGAATTAAAAAAGAATAATTTACTAATTTGGTCCTCAAAATATTAAACTTGTCTCAAGTTAATCTTTGAAAGATATAATTTAGTTCTAGAAATGTCAAAATGACTTTTAGCTACAAAATTTTGAAATTTACAATGGTAAATTTTACAATTTAGCAACAAAAATGATCAAATTGTGACAAATGCAACATTTCAAAGATTAAATTGAAACTCCTGATTTTTTAAGGATTAAATTGAAAAAATCATAATCTTTCATAGATTAAATCAGAAATTTACTTGAAAAAAAAAAAGCCTATCAAATGTATCTCTAAAGACTTATATGTCTTTTCCAACAGAAGCTCAACCCTTTCATCACCTAGACCAGAAAGCTTAAGTTACAGATCTCCCAGAAGATGCCTTTCAGATTCTATCTTGCCCTTTTCTTCTTGGCTTTTTCTAACTTTTCCATACCTGTGTTTAACTCTGTTCTAAGTTCTGTTATCACATCCTCTGCTTCATGAAGTTGTGCTTCAAGCTCTGCAATCTTTCTCTGTGTGTTCACTGATGAGGTCTCTCCTTCAGTTGTCTATTGACAATAAGACACAAGAAAATGACACTCAGAAAATGAAAAAGCATATAGCAGGAACATTTTTCAAGGGATGAACTCACCGAAACAGAAAGTTATGGACTTGCTACTAAATACATTTAGGCAAAAGTACATTTTTCGTCCTTAAATATTGACCCAAATTTCAATTTCATTCCAAAATTTTATTTTTTGTCAACTTTGTCCCACATATTTATAATTAGTTTCAATTTTATCCTTCGTTTAACATTGTGTAAATTGTTAACCACATATGCTGACACAGCTGCCTCTATTGCACACATTATCCCCAACTCAAGATATTCTCTTGAAATGACAAAATTACTTTCTCATAACAATTTAGATGACATTGAGCTTAGAGACAAAATTAAAATTAATCGCAAAGATGTGAAACAAAATAAAGTTTCGGGATGAAATTGAATCTTGGGTCAAAGTTTATTGATGAAAATGATACTTTTTCCAAATAACAAAATATTGAGGAAAGCAATTGAACAAATGTAAGCATCTATAAACAAAAAAATTACATAGTGAATACATGAATGATGGAACAATGTGTCTTTATAAACCTAGATCAATGTCACTGAAGTGAAACAGAAGATTATTACTTTCTTTTGTCCAGTCTTCCTCCTATATCTTTTAATATGATGATTTCAACTAAAGTTCAATACTGATTATATGACAAACAGGAAAAGAAATTCTATCCTCTTCTATATGTTAATGAGTTTCAGTAACAGAAAAAGGAATAAATAATGCCATGCCTTTTACAAGACAAATCTCTTTTTTATTTAATAAAAATACTGTTTATCAATTTTCTTGGTGTTTGGCAAATAAAGAAAATGAAAATTAAAATGAGCTATTTGTGAGCTGCTTGAATTTCAGTCACTAATAGCAGGGGTGTGGTTTCATTTGTTTATTAAATTCACACTATGTTTGATAATGTCTAAGAACATACCTCGTTATGTTAAAGTTTTCTCAAAGATCATATATAAACATATTAGTTTGTGTCATTGAAAATTGTAATATATATTTGTATAATATTTTTATCTATATATAAACACAAATACAAATATGATAAAATTAACAATTTTTTCTCTATTTGGTTATTAAACAAGACAAGCTTAATAACAACATTAACTTAACCTTGTTAAATTTAATTGAGCAAGCACATGCATACTAGTGTTCAACTCAACTCAACTCAATACTAAAAAGAACTTGAACCTACCCTTTATTCCATTTATGATTGTTCTATTTCACAATTGAATGCAGTTTGAGATTACAAGCATAACATGAAATTTGTTTCAAATTTATGTTTTATAGTGATGGGTCCACAATTATGTGACTGATTTGGGTAGTTTAGGCAGTTTGAGCAGCACACTGGATTTTTTTTAGGCATTTATCAACTGTTTTTGGGTAGTTTTGCGCAGCAGACAAGTGTTGTAACTATTCTGGAAGTTGTGGGGTAGTTTTGACGTTTAAGGGTGTGTTTGGTTTGGCGTTTGAATTCCTTAAAAGCCATTTTGGATTCTTAAACAAGATTTTGGATATAAAAACAGTTGTTTGGTTCGGCACATCTCACTTCTCAAACCATATTTTCTTTTTCAAACCTGTTTGCTTGAAATGAACTTTGACTTGTTTTTAAAAAAAATCAAGTTGATTCAAAATCAAATTCATTCAAATCCAAACACACACTAAAAGGGTAAAGAAAGAGAGGAGATGGGTGGAAAATTCTGGAGGGATGTAAGAAAGATTCCTATTCCTAGTGTCTTGAATAACTAGGAGAGTCCATGGTACTGCTTTCTGTGTGTGAGTGCTTTTATGCATATTTTATATGAAATTTCTAGTTCTCTATTCTGGTATCCATCATATACTTACTGGGAATCGAAAATTTGATAATGCAGCCTGGATGGATTCCTGAACTTGGCTGTTGAGCTCGTTCATTTCTTTTTGACGGTCCAGTAAATGACCCTCCATCTCCTCCCGTTTCTGCCGCTCTTCCGCCAGTTGAGACTCAATCTCAGCAAGTTTAGATCTTGCTTCATTGACCTCTCTCCTAGCCTCCTCTGCCTCCCTCTTTTGGGCCTCTAAAGCAGCTTGTAGTTTTTGAATTTCTATGTAGCTTGATGACCTTACTCCTAGTTCACTGCCAGTCAAAATTTGTGATTTTTTCCCAGTTACTATTGACCTAAAGGCAGCATCAATAATTTCTGGTTCAATATCTGTTATGGGATCTCCTGAATCTTGTAACCTGCGTTGCTCCTCGTTAATTTTCTCAGCAACCTTGTCCTACGATGGATTGATACAAATTGGATTAGAGAAAAGGGAAAATGAAAAATTCAGTTAAATTTACAAATACAGCAATCAAGTAAAATTTTGTTACATTGACTTCCTTCGATGCTTCATCAACCCATTCCCCATTGGCCCTTTTGTGGGTCAGCTCCCACAACTTCTGCATATCAGGCTCCTTCCCAGTCTCTGGGTCCCGCTAAAAGCAAAATATATATCTACTTTAATATATAAATAATATACATACAAATCAAAATAAAATCTTATAAAGGAATACTGAATTGAAAACAAAATCTCACTGCGTCATAGCTAATGGCTTGAAAGGATTTCTGCCCACAAGTGTGATTGATAAGAAGTTTTGCTCTGTTTGCCTTGTTTATCTGGCTCATTCTCTGAAGGCAATAAAAGATGCACATTATGCAACTTAGTAAGATGATTCATGTGTGTTGAGAAAAAGGCAGGGTACCTCAAAAGCTGGACTGCTGAAATAATCAACCAAAATTTGCCAGTCAGACTCACTGATATCATCAGGTACATGCTCTAAGGCTGCCTCTTTTGTTTCAAATGCTAAGTAGCGATCATGAAGCCTGTTGCGCCAATTCCGATATAAACGGTTTGATTCCTCCAGTATAGCCCTCCTTACCACATGTGTATCTGGAAGTCTCCAATTTTCCTGTGAACAAGAATGAACGCACAAGTATAAGTTTCTTGAAGTGGCAAACTGAATATCTCATTTCAGGTAAGAACTACAACCGACTCAATATAGCAAGTGTCACTTTCTGTTGCATCAATAGACTTTGGTTCATACCAATTAAGCAATAATAGTAATAGCTTTTAGGTTGTAGGTAAAATAGATTATGTAATAGGTCTATACAAATGACAACTATATTTGCAATACTTCTTTCATAAATCAGACAACTATCACATGAAAGACAAGTAACTTCTATTCCACTTTTTTTTTTTTTTTAATAATTGAATAAAAGATTAACAGTTCCAATATTCAATTTACTAATTTTATATTTATTGGAAAATAAATATTATCAAAAAGGTCCAATGTAGGATGATAAAAGAATTTTAACCAAAAAAACAGAAAAAGAACTTAAAAACAAAACACCAAACATGTAGTAGCGCAGCCCTTTCCTTCTGTGATGAAAACAATCTTAATGGCTATACAGTTATATGCATGAATCAATGAAATTAAAAGGAAAAAAAAATTTTGATAGAAAAAATTTAGAATAAGTATTGAAATTAATTACTGATGAGGGCGAGCCTCGGCGCAACGGTAAGGTTGCTGCCATGTGACTTGGAGGTCACAGGTTCGAGCCGTGGAATCAGCCTCTTGCAAAAATTGCAAGGTAAGGCTGACTACATTAGATCCACAAAGTGGATCCAGCCCCTCCCTGGACCCCGCGCATAGCGGGAGCTTTGTAGCACCAGGTTTGCCCTTTATTGAAATTAATTACTGATCTCATAGCTAAACAGTAGAAGTTAGTATATCCAAAATCCAGATTTAGAGAAGGGATAAAAAAGGAACGAAAGAAAAGAACATATAAAGCATGAATTGAAGACATCACTTTTCTTAGCTAAACAGATGCTATAAGAGCACTTTCTGAAGTTTGAACTACCCTATTCACAACATAATCAGGTGCAGCAAGAGAAACATTATTAACTAAATGTTTAAGCCAGACCTTACCAGCGCATTTTTCACTATCTTATCCTTAACACTCTGAGGAACCTGCTTCCACTTGCATGCATTATGACGGATATTCTGGTGAACCATGAGAGAAAGATCTTTGATAAAATCTTTACGACCAGGACCAACTGCCACCATCTTTGTTGGATGAATAAGAACCTCCAACTTCCCATCTGCACTCTCTTGATGTTTCATCTGGACATTCAAAATTCTTGGTCGTCCTCTTCCCTTTTTCTTAAAAATGATATCTGAATCCGATACAGGAAAGCCAGGTGGTGCAAGCATATTTGATCCTCCTTATCCAAGAAAAGAGGGGAAAGCAAACCATCAGTATTAGAAACAACTGGCATTGTTCAAGTAGTACTTGAAGGTGAAATTTCTCCTAACTTCTTTTTTTTTTTTTTGGGTTGTATTATAGCATACTAGAAAACCAGCAAGCCAAAAGGTAGATAAGGTTATGCCAAGTTTATTCTCATCTTTTATATATTATTTCATACTATAGGGTAAGATATTTTCAAAATAAACAACCGACAGAGTAGGCCACACGAAAATAAGTTGTATGAGGAAAGGCATATTGCATGTTCCTTATAGAAATATTAATCCATATTTAACTTATGACTATACCTGAGCCCTGCTCCTCTGTACCGCTGGACAGACTAGTTGCAGATGCTGGCTTTGATACTTTGCGCAAGCGACCCATGGTCTTCAGTAGAAAACTTATGCACAAAATATATATTATTTTGTTTGAGGAAACAGAAGACAATACAATCTTAATAAATGTAATGAAAATTAACAGAAAAATACAATGGTAAAATACAAGCAATCCAAATCAGCCAGAATCGTCATTGTGAGCAAAAACATAGTTAAATTTAATAGTACATTGTAATATATATTATATTTCTTTTTGTATAACAAGATGTCCATCAAGATCTAGTATCATCTGTTATAGCACCTCATGTTCATTAATTTGTCGGCTTACATCAGTCCTTGCATTTGGTAGCATATTAAGTTGATAAGGCTCGAACACATCAATATCATGCTTAATTTTCAAGCCATACTAATATAATTAATAGATTTATACCTACATAAATGCCTCTACTACTCTCTATGCTAAGATGATTTTCAAAATATGATAATTTTGCTCTAGTCAGATACACCAATGAGGTCCCTTCGGGGACATTTGACAAAATTGGAACAATGCAGATACACCAATGAGTGGTATAGTAGCAAGCCAAAAAGTCATCCCCACCATACTCCAGACAGAAGCAGCCGTAGGCAACTCAAAAACAGTAAAACTGTTTCAGAGCAGGAAACACATCTAACACAGATATTAAGAGAGAAAAATAGGGCTTCATAATGTCCAAATGTGTAGCATATATTGAGAAGTGCAGTACAAGTAAAGTACTTAATATTATAAGGAGCTTTAGATTTTCAAAGGGTAAGGAAATTGATAAAGGGATTCACATGACATTCAACAGAAGGGTCAAGAGTCCATAGTACATAGTTAATTAAAGAATCAAAAAACTCCAAGAAAAAAGTATCTATAATGCAGAAGCTTTTTTTCTCTTTCATTTGTTTATAAATAGTTTCTCATTAGAAAAATAAAATAAAATAAACACCCAACATTTTTCTTTTATATTGTTAAAAGCAACTAGTCACGCTGACCATGAGCCAAAACCAAGTCTCAGCAACTTCGGTTCAGACATGCAGCATTCCCTTTATTTCTTTAGTAAACCATAACACAGAACGTTCGCTCTCAGGGAAATAAAAGAAAATCAGATTATGATATTACTGATTTATGATGATAAAATCATTGGAAAGATTCATCAAGACACTATAGAAATTGCGATCAGTATTACAGAAAAGCGAGTGCCTCGTTAAGAAAATAACAGCATGGCTTGAAAAGAAAAATAATAAAGCTTACCTTATCAGCGAGCACCTTCTTCAGCAGAAAACACCAACTATAGAAGTTCGAAACGACCTGAGAAATTAGGGGAATGAATTACATACGAAGTTTCAACAAACAACAAAGGAAAAGAAGGCCAACACGAAAAGTTTAACAAAAAGAGAAAAAGGTAAAATCGAATCAGAAACTGCACAATTGCAAAATTTTCTGCATGGGTTTGTCGAAATTACCAAATTTGCTAAATGGGTTTACAGGCATAACCTTAACTCCAGAAATTACAGAGAGAAACAACAGCGACACGAACGATCATGAACTGGATTTTCAACCGCGACAACGTAGTGACGAAGGAGGTCGTCGAAACCGCTATATGCCGCGACATAACAAAATGTTGCGCTACAAATCTTTTAAAGATTTTCTAATAATTTTCACAAAAAAGGGATAGATTTTATAATAATCTATTATTTAATATTATGCTTTAAAAGTTTTGGATTTTAAATAATTAATTAAAAAGTTAAATTTTTTTTAAAAACTCGTTACAATATAAAAAATATTATTTATGAAATAAAATATTTGAAGTAACAAAATATAGGAAAAAATAATAATTTGGTTCTTTATCTTTATTTTAGGTTTTAGTTTGACCTCATCTATTTTTCAAAATCATTCTGCTTTGATTCAAGTCATTAATTGAATGATAGCTCGATTAATGACTTATGTGTAAAAACAGTATTCTCTTATTTTTATTTTAAGTTTTATTTTAATCTTTTATCTTTCAAGATTTCTATTTTGGTCATTTATGTTTCAAGGTGGTTTTACTTTGATTCTCTACCGATAGAACTATTAACTTATCTTATAGAAATTACACATCATTCACCATATAGGTGTTGATTGAATTAATAAGTCTATGTGTAAAATCAAAATTTCCATATTGATGTTATATTTGGTCCCCTTATTCTGATTTGTCGAATATGTAGTGCCCAACTCTTGTTATTGTGTTTTGTCCTCATGTGTTTTACTCCTTGTGTGTTTTATCGAAAATGATGGGAACAACTAAGGAAGACTAAAATATCATGAAATTCTCTCATTGATTATTGTCTACAACAAGATTTATAGACTGAGAATTGGAAACTAAAATTGATGCAACATGGCATGAAAAAATGAACAAGAGAAAAAAATAAAAGCAACTAGCAAACAAAATGTGCTTTAACGCCTTCAAATCGGAGGAGTGGAAGGATTATATAAAGAAGTGGAGAGACAAAGATACAGATTAGAAATCACCTTTGCTTCGATGCTTCATGTCTTCACCTTCGATTGTCTTCTCCTTTCATCGGAAATTAAGGTTTGTGGGCATTTGAGAAGGGTACAAATATTTGGGAATTTAAATAAGGAATCACAACGACAATTTGAGGATTTTAATTCTACACATATGCTTATTACTTCATTCAGCACCCACATTGCGAATTATGTGTAATTTCATGAGGCAAGTTAATGATTTTTATAGTAGAGGACCAAAGTAGAATCACTTTGAAGACTAAAATGAAATTTAAAATAAAGATATATAGATAAGGGACCAAAATAATTATTAATCAAGTTATCGTTCACGTGATGTGTGATGTGTCGTTTCCATAAGGTGAATTAACAACTTTGACTACAGAGGATTAAAGCAAAATAATTTTAAAAGATAAATGACTAAAATAAAACTTTTGAAAGATAAAGGACCAAATTGAAATCTAAAATAAAGATAAAGGAGCAAAATACTATTTTTTCCTAATATTTAAAAAAGAAGAAGTAACACTAATTGATTATAGACAAAAATTCTTAAATCAAAAAAATATAGATGACGAAAAATAAAAGATCATCTTTCAAAATTGTCATAATTCTTATTTTCTTTCCTAATATCTATATTTTATTTATTTTCATTCATGACAAAAAAACACATCTTAAATTTTATTATATATTTACACCAAAAAATAATTGAAGGATAAAAGTAAAGGGAAATTACTCTACCCTCCTTTGATTGATGTTTAATGAGTAAATTATTTTATTATTTTTAATTTGATTATAAAAGATAGAATATATTAATCTAATTTCCAAAAAGATTACATTTCTTTTAATCTAGTTATTTTTTGTTATAAAAAATTACTAACATTGCCATATCTCAATTTATCTCTATTTAGTCTTCAAAATATTGCAATTATTAAAATAAAATTGGGATAAATATAGTCTCTCCTCTCTATTAATTTTTATTTTAATGTTATCTATTTTGTGTTGAAAACTATAAATTTATAATAAAATTCTTAAAAAGTAAATATTTTTATATTAATCAAATACATATTTAATGTTTTTCATTTATATAACATTTCAGTTAAATTAAGTATAACTATAACTTAAAAATAAAATTTCCCCTCGAGTTAGTTCGAAGAAATTGATGAGTATTTTTTCAGAAATAGCTGCTAACTATGCTTACAGAAATCAAAATTCATTAGTTAGGGAATTGGACCATTATATCCCTCTTTATTTGTATATCAACTTAAATGATGTTTTTATCAGAAATTTTATTCATAATTCTCAACTCACCGAGTGGTGTATTGTCATCAAATCAAATCAAACCGAATAAATTAAATTCAATCTAAATTAATTAAAAACCAAACAAAATCAGGTTTGATTTAGTTTTTAAATTGTTTAAATCTAACGGTTTGATTTAGTTATCAATATTTCTAACTAAACTAAATTAAAATAATATTAGACTAAGATTATTAGTTTTGTATAAATTTATATTAAAATTATTAATAATTTAAATTATGTTAAAATTATAGTAGTATCTACGAAGTTTGTCATACATCTACATCATTGTATAGAATTTTATAATTTGTTCTCATTAGTTGCAATTTAATTTATTAGTAGTTAAATAAAATAAATATAAAGAATAATATAAAAAAGAAACTAAATTGCATGTAGGAGAATAAGAAATGATTTTACTTGACATTACTTGTTTATTATTTTAAAATATAATTAGCATTATTATAATTTAATTTTACATTTTAACATTTTATTTTAAAATAAATCAAAAAATGTCAAGCTAGTATTATACTCATCACTCAAATAATTTTAGAATAACTAATACTCATTTACCTTTTGATGTCTTTTTTACGTTTCACTTTTATCAAAATATATATACAGTAAAAACAAAAGAGATATTATTACAAAAAACATGAAATTTGATAGCAAAGTATTACCAAAATACCAAAATAGTTATACACACAAAACAAAAAAATGCATTCTTTTAGGAACATGAAATTTGACAGCAAAGCATTCTTTGCAAGTATATTTTTGACAATCTTAAAAATTGATTGAACCAAACTATCTTGTAATAAGTTTGGTTTGGTTTGATTTGTCATAGAACCAAACCAAATTGTCAATCAATAACTTAGTTTGAATTGACTAAACCGCACCTATGTACACTCTTACTTTATACTGAAATAATGAAAGCTTTGACGGGAAAACAATCAAATTGTTGATTGGATTATTTGTTGTACTTTGTATTGCTTCAAAACTTTAAATTGGAATTGCAATATTTGAATACAACCTTTGAAAACTTCAAAAAGTTTTTGAATATATGACTAATTTAATAATTAAAAGATTATAGTTATCATTTTAAAAATGTTTTATTTGTTTTAATTTGATACTTTTCATAGTTAGATTTCAAAATTTGACTTTGCTAAATATCAAATTTTTTATTAATAAAATTTATTTTAACAAATAGATGGATAAAATGTAATTTCAAAATTAAATTGAAATATTAAATCTTTGAAAAATTAAATTGAAATAATTACAATCTTTTAAAGACTAAATCATTAATTTACACACTTTTTTTAAACATAAATACTTTGCAATATTCGATCTTGTCATTCTAAATTCCAAATTATCTATTATTTTTGTGCCACTCCACCTCCACCCTCAAGATAAGGAACAAGATTCACAAATAGGAGCATCTTGTTCCTTTGTCAATCGTTCAATTCATAATCAAATAATTGAAAGGAGGTAGAGGCACTAAATTTTTTTTTTTCTATGAGTGGCCAAATAAAGGTTTGATGCACATCAAACGACTAGTAAACAATCTTGTTCGCTATGATAGATAAATGGACAAATCAATATGATTGATTAAATTGTAATAGTTGCTTAATTTAATTCTTAAAAAATTATGCTTATTTCTATCTGGTTCCTTTACTTGTCAAAATAACTTATTGCAACAAAAATTTTGAAATTTAATATTTATGGATTTTGAACTTTTGAGACAAATGAAATCTTTCAAAAACTAAACACTTAATCTTTCACATACTGAATTAACACAAATATAATCTTTTAAAGACTAAATGAGCAATATACTCTTGAATAAACTAATTTTTAAGGTTGTGATCTCCCTTGGCACAAATTGTAACGATTGGTGTGACCGGGAGGGAGTAGGCCATACAGGGTGATCCGTCAGTAAACATAACTAGGGGTGTACAACGGTTCGGTTCGATTCGGTTTTGGGCTTGAACCGGACCGAACCGAACTTAATCGGTTTTCTAAATTTCGAACCTAATCGGTTTTAATTTTGAACGGTTTGGTTCGATTTTTTGACGGTTCGGTTCAGTTTCCTTTGGGCGGTTCGGTTCGGTTTTGCGCGGTTTGATATTCTAAAGAATTTTTTTTTTAAAAAAAAAGCTCACTTTTATCTATTTTAACATAACCGGAAGGTATATCATTTTTTTAAAACTATATATATATAATTATATAAATATAATATAATATATATAAATTTTTTTTGGATAGAAATATATATAAAATTTTTTTATAATACATAGTTCGGTTCGGTTCGATTATAACCGAACCAAACCAAACCGGAACCGACCGACAAAACCAAACCGAAATTTTCATGATTTTTAAAACCGATTTAGACCTTCTTTAATCGGTTTTGGCTCGGTTTTCCTCGATTCGGTTTGGTTCGGTCGGTTTCGGGCAGTTTGGTTCGGTTTTGTACACCCCTAAACATAACCATTGTGTCCTAAGATAATTTTTACTTTATAAATAATTTAGTCATGAAAGATACATGGATTAATTGTCTAGTCCTTAAAATTCAACTCTAAATAATTTACCAAGTTAGTCCCCCCAAAATTAAATAAATACACAATCTAGTCCTGCAAAAGGATTAATTTGGATTGAGTCTGTAATTCATAAGAACTAATTTGTTCACTACTCAAATTCCAAGAACTAAATAAAAAAGTATCTTTTAAGAACCAATTTGTATATTTACTCATAATTTTTTTTTAAGTTGGGCTAATAAGCTAATATTGAGCTCAGATAATAGCACACACAAGAAATCCCCACATTAAATAGAAAGCAAGGATCTGTCAATACCAAAAACCAAGCAATACAAACGAGTTTAATATCCCATCAGAGTACGAGACAAGAGTCAGATTTGTAGGATTAACAAAGCTATTGCACTTTGCACAAAGGCTAATAACTCACTTTGTTCACTTTCCTAACGAAAGCCAAACCTGCGTAACTCTCCTCTAAGTTCTGTGATCACATCTTCTGCCTCATGGAGTTGTGCTTCAAGCTCCCTAGCCTTTCTGTTGTTCTTTGAACTCTCCGCTTCAGTTGTCTATTGATAGGAAGACACAGGCTAATAGACTTTCAGGTGTTGAAGTAAAAGAATAATTCAATAATGCATGAACCTGATTTCTTTGTGATTGAATAATCTTAAGGTTCTTCCTAGCCCAACTAAAGATGAGATGAAACGCAATATAAGGTTGAGGTAATAGTAAAAATAAACTCCAAGTTCATTCAATTTATGATAAATTCATCATTCATTATCAGGATCACGTTTAATTATGAGTAAATTGTAAATTTAGTCATTATAAGATTAGAGTTGTCCTAATTTAGTCCTAAAAGATTATATTCATTTCAATTTGATCCTTCTTTTTTTTAATCAAAGTGACTTTCAGCAACAAAAATTTTGAGATTTAACAACATTAGATTTTAAGATTTAGTACTAAAAATGAATGAATTGAGACAAATATGATTTTTTAGGGACTAAATTGAGACACTTAATCTTTTGAGAATCAAATTGAGAAAAGTGAAATCTTTCAAGAACTAAATCAGTAATTTACTCTTTAATTATTGATCATCTGACAGACTATTTCTAATCATTTTCTTAATTTGATGAGTTTGAGTAACCAAATAAGGGGATATCATGCCGTGACCATTTCAAAGATAACTGCAAACCAACATTTTTCATGCCAATGCTCACTTTTTTTAACATTCAGGAGAAATTAACAGTATAAAAGTTTTATCTTTTTGGTGGGCGGGAGGACCAATTCAATACTACAACTTGGATTCCACACTTCCATTGAAAGTTGCTCTATTTCACTATTGAATGAAATCTTGAACTCGTGCACAAATGGAATTTCTAACATATTGAAGCATTAAACTTACTGGTAGTTTATGCTGCGATAATGCAGTCTGAATGGCGGTCTGAACCTGGCTGTTGATCTCATGCATCTCTCTTTGACGGTCTAGTAAACGATCTTCTATCTCCTCCCGTCTCCGGCGTTCCTCCACTAGTTGGCACTCAACCTCAGCTAGCTTAGCTTTTACGTCATTGTAGTTTTTCGTAGCCTCTTCTGTTTCCCTCCTTTGGGCTTCTAACTCAGTCTGCAGCTGTTTAACTTGAATTTTAATGGAGCTTCCTCCTGCAACACTTTGCATATATGATTTCTTTCCTACAATTGACTTAAAAGCAGATTCAATAATGTCAGGTTCAGCTGATGCAATATCATTCCCAGAATCCTCTAGTTCATCCAGCTTCTCAACAATTTGTTGAGTGACCTTTTCCTACAATGAATTGACATAAAAATCAACCATAGAAAGGAAAGGATGAACATCAAATTCAATTGAATGAATTATGTAGAGTTAAAGTTTTACTTACATAGATTTCCTTGGATTTCTCATCAACCCATTCCCCATTGGCCCTTTTGTGTGTCAACTGCCACAATGTTGGCAAATCGGGCTCCTTGCCAGTCACCTTGTCCCGCTATCAAAGTATATAATCATATTAAACATAAGAAAATAAAATACAATTTGATATAAAAGATAGTGTAGGGTTGAGACTGAAATCTCACAGCATCGTAGCTAATAGCTTGAAAGGATTTTGGCCCGCAAGCATGATTGACCGACTGTTTTGCTTTATTTGCCTTGTTTTTTGCACTCATTATCTGGAGTTAGAAAAGAAGCATGTTATGCAACACATTAAAGATCCACAGGGCAGGGGTGGCAGGTAGAGAAGCATAAAGTACACCTCAAAAGCAGGGCTACTAAAATAATCAACCAAAATTGGCCAATCAGCAGCATTGATATCATCAGGGACGTGCTTTAGGGCCTCCTCCTTTGTTTCAAACGTTAAGTAATAATTATGAAGCCTGTTTCGCCAATTCCGATATAAACGAGCTGCTTCATCTATTATAGCCTTCCGTACTAGTACTGTATCAGGTAGTCTCCAATTTTCCTGTTAACAAGCATATAAACAACAGTATAAATTCCATGTAAGAAAAGAAAAATGAAGGCAGAGGATAAGACACACACTTATGGTGAACAAAAGGGAAAAGATGAATCAATAACGAAGCTCTCCATTCCAACGGCATAACAGAAAGAGGTGACCCAATAGAGGAAAACAAAAGACTGAGAGAAGGATGAGCAGCACAAAAAGGCCAACATGAAAACTTTTTCCCATTCAAGAGACCAGCTGCAAAAAATAATCCTTCAAAAGTTTTGGACATTATGGCCGACCATAAATAACAAATCATTGCAAACTTTGCAAAATAGCGTACAACTCTGCATACCTCACTTCACAAAACCCTTAAGTTAGTTAGCCAAAAATACTCCAGGTTAGCATGACACCCAGAAGTCAACATAAAAACACTAGAAGGATACACCAAAAAATGTCTAGTAGCTGGGAAGTGAGGGGGGGAAAAAAGGGCCATTGCTAGAATCAAACTCAAAAACACAACACAGACATGGGGGGAGGACTTTTTCGTGATCTGCAAATTGGCAGCAAATTATTCAAACACGTCCTATGGAACACTCAAATAAAGGATTACGCCTTTGAAGGAGCCTTGGCCTTCCAAAGAAGACAAGGTGTATCTTCATGATTAAGCAGTGAGTGAGGACAAAAAGACTGTAAAATATTAAAGAATCAAAATTCCAATCCCTCTATCTCACAAACCAAAGGAGAATATACAAGTGTATTGAATGAAATGCAAGAAGAAAAATAAAAAGAAAATATTAGCTCCTGCATTTCAAAAGAAAAAAATAAAAACCTACAACTTTAGGAAGCCAAAGACTAACAACGCCAACAAGAGCCAAGAAACAACTCTGTGCAGCTAAAGATAGCACTATTTAAATTAAACTATCATTTACAGAAGAATCAGGAATAACTTACCAGAACCTTCTGCACTATTGTATCCCGTACACTCTGAGGAACTTTCTTCCATTTGCACACATTATGGCGGGCATTCTGCCGAACAATGACAGAAAGATCTGTAATGAAATCTTTACGCCCTGGACCTACTGCCACCATCTTTGTTGGATGAATGAAAACATCCAACTTTCCATCATCACTCTGTAGACGCTTCATCTGTACCCTCAACCCTTTTGTTCGTCCTCTTCCCTTTTTCTTAGGAATAAGGGATAAATCTGAAACAGAAACATGAGGGAAAAAGTTTAAGATATAATTTTTAAAGCCAGGACCTATAGCCACCATAATTAATATATGTAAATGAGACCATCCAACTGTCCATCTTCACTCTTTAGATGCATCAGCTGAGCTGTTGAGCCTCTTGGTCGCCCTCGTCCCCTTCTCTCGGGTATTGTAGTCGTAGCTGAAGAACAAAAGAAACAATATTGAGGATACAACAAAGTGTAAGCATATATACTACCCCCTTTCACTAAAGCAAGTAAAGGGGAAAAAACACGACATCCTTACAAAAAGTATATAAGGGAGATAACAGGCACAATATAAGCAAAACTTGAATTGGTCTATCTATTATAATCCATTAGCAATTATCATGTCATCGTATTGGGTAATATATATATATATATATATATATTTGGTGTGGATAAGCACCACATTGACACAAAACTATTAAGAAAAAGCACAACATTTTCCTTATAGAAAAATGTATCTATATTTTTGTCTTATGAAAGAAGACTACACTATAGAGGGTAAAGAAGGAAGTAAACAGGACAATAAGATAAGCACTTAATTGCATGTAATTAATTACTATACCTCCCTCTTGCTCCTGTTCACTAGCAGGACCTCCTTCCACTAAGTTTGATGGATTAATAAAAATGCCTGAATTGCCATCTGCACTCTCTTGAAACTTCTTTTTAACTGTTGATCCTTTGGGCCGTCCTCGTCCCCTTTTCTTAGGTGTGGCACTTGTATCTTAAACTCAAAACATATAGGACAGAAGAATATAAGACATGCATTACAGTGTGATAATTAGCATATATAGCTAATACATACACAATCCAACCCCTCCCCCCCCCCCCAAAAAAAATAATAATAATAATAAAAAAGATTAAACAAAAGAATGGCCACAATAAAGATGACAGCAGGCTCTACAGATTGATTTGATTGATTAAGAGCAAAAGAGAGAGGAGGCACTATAAATAGCATTTGAGATTGTTGCTAGCTATCTTCTTTAATAGCAAATTGGGGAACCAGCAAACTCAAAGGTACATAATTTTATGTGAAACTATTCTAGTCCAACAATAACTATGTCATGCTATATAGAACAAAATTTTAAATATGAATAAGCATCAAATTCAACATGTAAAAGTTTTTAAAAAAAATTCACTATTTGCCTTGTAGCAATATAATCAATATATTTTGTTTTTTCTGTTAAAAAAGAAAGAAGGGGTACAAGTAAACAGGGTTACAAGATCAAAATTAAATCATATGTAACTTATGTACCTTCCTGCTGCTCCTCTTCAAAGCCAGTACCCCTTTCCACTAAGTTTGATGGATTAGTGAGAATGTCCATGTTGCCATTTGCACTCCTTTGGCCCATCTTCAGACTTGTTGACCCTTGTGGTCGTCCCCGTCTTGTGTTACCTGCATCAAACAGCATCAAATAACATATTGCATGTAAGACAAGCATTAGCATTCCCCTTCAACCAATAAACAGAAAAAAGAAAAAGGAAGGCATAAAAGGTGCATATATATATATATGGATAAACAAAGAGAGACAGAGATAAAGACAGAGAGACATAGAGACAGAGAGAGAGTAGATGCATTATAAAAGTATTAGGCGAGCACTTGAAATTGCTCTTAGCTATCTGCTTTTATATTAGCATATCAGACAACAAAAAAACTAAATGGTAGTTAACATATTTCATGTGTTAAGCAGTGCCTTTTTATATAAATCAATATCATATATTCGACACAGAATGTAAAAGCTTATATCAGTACTAATCCTTTTTTTTTTTTTTTGACAAAAGAAGAATTATCAGTGAAGAGTGGAAAGATAGAATATACAAGTCAAAATGGAGAATAAAATAAACACTAAGATTATAAGTTTACCGGCTTCCTGCTCTAAACGGCCAAGAACTTCTCCCACTATGTTTGAAATGAGAGAGTCCAAGTTCCCAACAGCACTCTCTTGAGACTTCTTCTGAGCTGTAGACCCTCTTGGTCGGCCTCGTCCCCTTAGCTTAGGTGCATTACCAGCATCTAAAACACAAAACATAATAGACATAAAACAAGTTTTAGCATATGTCAAAAATATTTTAGTTCATTAAAAATTTATGCAATGCTAATTGATAATTCTTTTTAATATGGATAAACATCACATTCAATGTAGAAAAATAAGCTTTATATGGAAAATCATATAGCATTTACATTTTAGCAGAACTAATCTTTTACCATTAAAAAAACATTAAAAAAAAAAGGAGTATACAAGTATGCAGGAAGGCAAGATAAATACTACAACAAATAAAACTCATAACTCTACCTGCTTCCTGCTCCTCCTCACGGCCACTACCTACTTCCACTAAGTTTGATGGATTAACAAGAAAGTTTAAGTTGCCATCTGCACTATCTTGGAGCTTATTCAAAACTGTTGATGCTCTTGGTTCTCCAAGTCTCTTTCTTTTTGGCATGTTATCTGTATCTATAACAAAAAAACCAAAGAACCAGAAGCATTGGCCTTACTGCCTCCCAGTTTGCTTACCAGAAAACAACTCAAAACATATTGTATATAAGACAAGTATTAGCATACATAAACCCTCACAGTTAAACCCACATATTTTGTCCTTGTGTAAGTAGACATTCAGTGGAGGAATGAAGAGAAACAAAAAACAAGAGGATAAGATATACACTAATCCATAACCATACCTGCTGCCTGCTCGTCCTCAAAGCCAGAATATCCCTCGACTTCAACAATGTCCAATGGACTGTCAGGAATGTCCAAGTTGTCATCTTCACTCTTTGGAAAATTCCCAGCTCTTGACCTTCTTAGTGGACCTCGTCCTCTCCCCTTTCTCTTTGGCATGGTTCAATAATTGAACTAAAATTTAAAAAAATATATAGAAGAATTTTAAGCCAACACCAAAATGGGTTGTAATAGATTATCGGACACATGAACCTACTTTTGCAATTTGAATCTCAAAAGTACCAGTTACAAATTTTTAAAGCATAAACACTAATTAGAGAAAAATACTTCATGGCCTGTACAAAAATCGTTGCATGGTTTCATAATGGTAACTAGGTTTTGCTAGGTTTCGTCACCAAAAACCCCAATTCAGAATAATGCAATCCTTGAAGTGAAAAAGCTACGTAGAGAGAGAATAGAGGGAGACCAACTGACCAGAGGCACCGATGGTCGCCGATACTGACTTCGTCGGTGCTCTCAGGAAGCCGAAACGGCGGCAATAAAGGAGCCTCAAAGTCTCAAGGTTTTGTTATACTGACGAAAAGTCGAACACCCAACTCATATGCTGCGTCGTCTTAGTTTCGTTGCCTTTTATTTTATTTATTTATATTGAGGTCTCCTTGCTTTATTTTCCCTTGAAGTATCATTTTTTACAAATTAATTTTTTAAAAAATTTTCACTTAATCAAATAGTTTATAATATATATTATAATTATTTTTGCATATTTTTACAATTTCACGAAAATAAATAATTTCACTTCTTGATACAAAATAATTTTAATTTAGTTTATTTAAAAATTAAAATAATACTTGGCATACTACTTATTATTCACACTTTTTTAGAGATTTACCCACTACATATAAATCACTCGTTATGTTTTTTTTCCAATTGTTACCAATTATCTTTTTTTACTTTCATTCTTAAAGCTCCCATGTCAAGTGGGTAAAATATCTTTGGTATATTTCATAAAAGGAAAAAAAGAAAAGAAATTAAAAAAAAAGAAAGATTCAAAACACCTGGCGGTTTTAATCAATTTACTACTAACCTAATATGTATAAAAGTGAATATGTAAAAAGTTAAATAATATTTCATTCTCCTTTTCGTTAATAATTATATAAGTTTATAGTTTATTTGTGCAAATATATGTTTTAAAACCATAAACACCAAGAAAAAAACTAACAGCTATTTTAATATTGATATATATTGGGAAAAGGAAAAAAAAAGGGGTGGGGGGGTTAGGGTGAGCTTTCAAACTTAAAAGTATATATGGAAAGATTCAAGTATGTAAGAGAAGTCAAGGAAGTCAATAAATAAATAAATAAAATAATGAATTAGACTTCATAAAAGTTGAGTTAATTTTTATTCTTTGTCTAAAATATTTTTATTCTCTCAGTTTAATTATTAAAAAATTATTTTTTTAATCTAATTCTTAAAAAAATTTTATTTATTATATGATTTGTTAAAGTTATTTTTGACAATAAAAATTTTAAAATTTGATAATAATAAATTTTAATATAGCAATAAAATAGACCAAATTTAAAACATTTAATTTTTTAAATATCAAATTGAAAAAAATTATAATATTTTAAAATCTATATCACTAATTTAATGTAAAAAGGTAGTGTAAATTAGTCAGAAACAGTGATTCATGTGATAAATAAATTTTAATCAAGCAGTTAACAAATCATACAATATTAAATTGGAGCTAACAAAATATTTGAGAAAAAGAGTCAGTCATTAATTAATTTAGTACTTAAAAGATTATTATTGTTTTAATTTAATTTTTTAAAATATCAAATGTCTTAATTTAATTTATAAAATATTACATTTTATTTTAATTTAATTATTGTTATCACTAAATCATAAAATTAATTGTCGCTAAATCTTGTCGCCAAAAGTTAATTTTACAAATAAATAAATTAAATTAAGACAAATTCGATTTTTTAAACAAAATTGAGATAGTTAATTTTAAAAAACTAAATTAAACAATTATAATATTTAGGAACAAAATCAATAATTTGTTTTTATGAACAAAAGGATAATCTCACTACCTAATTAAGATTGCTCTCATGCTCAAATACACACTTTAGAGATATATAAGAGTGTTTAAATTCAATTCAATCTAATTGATTGGAATTAATACAATTCAATTTAACCAAAATCAATCAAAATAAATTAAATAATTGGATTGATTAGATAAATTTTTGTTAAAACTAATTTAATTGGATCTATTGTTGGATGATTATTGTAATTATCCAATTAAAATTGAACCAACCGATTATTTATTAATGTACTATAAATTACATAATACATATGAAAACTTTACGATTTATATGTACTATATATTTACTATATTTTTCATTTTTAATGAAACATTTAAAAATATTATAGGTTAACATATTTTTAATAAATGAACTTCTGTTAATTTATTATTGTCAACTTGTATTATTGAGATTTAAAAAATAAAAAGATAACATTGAATTTTAAAATTTGTTTAACACTTGAAAAAATCAAGATTTATAAAATTGGACCAGTCATTGAATAGATCTAAATATCGATTCAAGAGTCAATAGTCAAATCGTGGTTGAATTGCAGTTGAATTAATAATATTTAAAATATATTAAATATATAATTAATGTATATGTTACAGATATTAAAATATTAAAATATATTATATAAAATATTAAAATATTAAAGATGTGTTATATATATATATCAATCTTAAATATTTTCTTAATAGCTTAAATTTTAGAGATTTTTTAAAAATATATAATAATATTTAATAAAAATTAAAAAAAATTAAAAAATTAAAAAAAAGAATCAGTTGAAATAATTGAACTGACTATTTTTACTGGTTTAAAACTAATTTAACTAATTTTTCATTGATTTAAACGTTCAATGATTGCTAGGTCAAAACTAGATCAAAAACTTAACTAATATATTAATTTTTCGATCGAATCTGTCAATTCAACCTGATTTTATAAATCATTAAAATAATTAACCATTCAATTGTATTCAAACTAACTAAATTGAATTGATTAAATGTAATTTCTTCTTATCTAATTAAATTGGATCGGTTAATCAAAATGGCGAAATTGATGAAATTAAACCAATAAAATGAATAAACACAATTAATAGTGTACAGTTATACATACATTGCTGTCTATATTATAATAACCGATATAAAAGAAAATCAATTTCTTTTTGATGATGAGGCCTTTATTTATTTTATCGATTGGAAGAAGCGATGCGACAGACTAATGAGTCATCAGTCATTAGTGCCACTACGGTCTTACCAAAATCGACTCAATAAGTCCGGCTTTGTCTTTGTCTTTGTCTGCATGCATTGCACAGGATAACGATGGTTTCTCTCTCCAGATGCAGGTCTCTTCCGTTTCAATCCTTTCTAATTCGCAGATTCTCTTCTTCCCGGATTCCCGCCCTCTTGGAGGTACCTCAACAATCTCCATGTCGATTTTTTCAGCTATTAAACCTGCATATAGCTTAGATTTTTCGCTGTAATTCTTAATTGGGTATCCGTCTGGTTTTCCCTTGTCCTAGTGGTTCAACGCTTTTGCTGTATGGCGTTCGAAAACTGGCAACACTGTTGTGGACTGTTTTGAGAATGTCTTCTCAATTTACTAGATTAATAATAATAATAATAATAATAACTGGGTATATGGGAAAAATGCTGGATTGATTTTGTTCGCGATGCCTTTATCTTCTGCTTGTTTTCATATTTAGCCCTATTGAGAAAAAAATAGTTTAAAACCGTTTAAGGTGGTTTGAATATATTCAAAGAAGATCGTTCAATAGTTTAAAACCGTTTAAGGTGGTTTGAATATATTCAAAGAAGATCGTTGGAAGCGTCAGAGTTAAACAGATGGTTTGGAGTTCTGTGAAAAAAGGTCAAGAAAGACCTAGAAGTACACTTAGAGAAGTTATTAAACGGGATATTTTAGTAAATGAGATACTTAAATAGTTGATCATTGATAGAGCTCAATGACGTTGTGCGATCTATGTAGACGACCCCACCTAGTGGGGTAGGGCTTTGTTGTTGTTGTTGTTGTCATGTTTAGCACCAAGTAAAGATATGGTTTTACAATAATAAAGAAATGTCAAACAATTAATGTAAAGTGGTTCTTTTTTTTTTTTTGGAGTACATTGCTCATCTAGTGCTTGAAAGATTCTAGTTTTTACATTTTGGTCCTTGAATTATTTGTTTTAAGTCGGTCATTTGCGTTACAAAATTTATTGTTGTTAAATGTCAAGATTTTTGTTGCTAAAAGTCACTTTGACAAAAAAGAGACTATATTGAAATAAACACAATCTTTTAAAGACTAAATTAAGATAATTAGTCTTTCAAAGGCTAAATTAAGATGACTATAATCTTTTGGGTACTAAATTAGTAATTCACTCTCTTTTTTTTTTTTTCCAATCAGTTTGACTTGGGTGTTAAGCATTGTGTGTGTGTGTTTAAAGGATCTCCAAATAGGTGAGATCTGTATAGTCTGTATAGTGCGCTCAATTCTGATTATCTGATATATATATGTATATATTTTTTTTTTCCATCTAGTGTAATAGTGTTTGATATATAGTACATTTTTTTATTGTCTGAGTTATGATGGTGGGATATTTCCTGTGATGTATATTTAGCAAATTTTAATCTTTCTTCACTCAATGATGCATTACAGAATGTTGGATTCATTGGTCTGGGAAATATGGGATCCAGAATGGCGAATAACCTGATTAAAGCTGGATACAGACTTACAGTTCATGATGTGTACTTAATTTAAACTTTTCATGCCCTTTATTTATCATATTCTTTTATTAGTATGTGGGAAGCACAAACTTGCTGTAAATTTAAGCAGGATATTCTATTCTTGTTGGTTTATGGAGAATTTTTTTGTTGAAGTTAATCGTATTTGAAAATATGCAGAAACTCTGATGTCACCAACAAGTTCTCCCAGATGGGAGTTCCCACTGCAAAAACACCTTACGAGGTTGCAGAAGCAAGTGATGTAGTAATCACAATGTTGCCCTCCTCTGCCCATGTGAGTACAGCCATATTTCCTTTCCTGCAACAACATTTGGCCATTTGCTTACATGTTGACTCTACGAAGAATCTTTGGTGTCCTCTCCTGAGTATTTCTGAAATAACTTTTTATCATTTGGATAATAATTTGATGTTCTATTATAATAAATATATAATTTCATTCCATAATGCTGTAAGTCTGAAATCCCAAACAAATTTGACTTAAGAATGCGTTCAACCAAGCAATTGGAAACTATAGATCAATGCTGTCATGGGCAAGGATGAGATCAATTGAAACTATCATTTGCCACTTTTAGCTGACGGACCAGATAAATTTTTTTACAAGGTATCTGTTGCTATTTCCGGCTTTGCAACTACATGGTCACAAAGGTTTCAATACCTTGTCGAAGACCAATTCTACCCAACAGATTATGTTATCAGAGAAGGTCTATGAATGATTTGATATAAATTTCTAATAGATATCAATAATTTGGAAATAATGTGAATGCTAAATAGTTGATCAGGCTCAACAAACATAAGTGATTAAGAGGACATTTGATTGAGAATTTTAGATTTGAGCTTTGTTTAGCAAAATTAGCTTATAAGCTAGCAAATAACTTATAAACTAGCTGATAGCTTATAAGCTAACTTTTAGCTTATAGCTGATAGCTTATAAGCTAGCTTATTTGAATTATAAGTATTTGGTAAAAGTAGTTGTTGAAGTAGCTGAAAAGTGTAAAATGACATAAAAGGACATATATTTTTTAATTCTAAAATAATATAAATAAATATATCATTTTTGTTTTTAATTAAATTAATTTTAATTATTATAAATATAAAATTTATTAAAAATATATATTTATATATTTACATATTTTATTATTTATATATATATATTATATATTTTTATATTTTTATCATATATATATATATATAATATTATATATGTATAATATATTATATATAAATATAAATATAATAAAAGATGAGTAAATAGAATATAATAAAGTAAGAGGCATAATGGGTATTTTGAAAAAAATAATAAGGGCAAAATAGGAACAAAAAACTTTTAAGTTATAAGTTATAAGCTACTTAAAATAGCTTATAGAATAAGCTATAAGTTGCTAAAATAAGTTTATTTACCGAACACTTTTAACGAACACTTTTAACGAGCTTATAAATTAGTCAAATAAGCTATAAATTGCCTTACCGAACACAGTCTTGAGCCATATTGCTCCCTTTTATACAAAAAGAAAAAACTTGTGTAATACGTCGAAGCCTGGTATATTTCTATAAACTATAATGTTTCTTCATATTCCAAACTGTACCACTTTACCCTAATTGACGTAGAATCTCTATTTTATAGTTGGAGATATAGAAATAAACTTGTTTAATAATAAAGCTTTATATCATACTTTTAATTAAATCCTTGCTTAGGTTTAGATTTATACCCATGGTGGCATATTTTAGTCAAATCAGGCCATAAGCTGTAAATCCTTGTTAACCTGAATGCTGATCTGCTGCTAAGCTGTGTACCTAAATTTCTTAGTTACTATATTACAAGATTGGATGAATTGTCTTGTTGCTGCCTACCTGCTTACCTTTAACTTTGTACCGACTCTAGAATAACATACTCATCTAAATTAAATAGGTGACTGATGTTTACACTGGACCAAATGGTTTGCTTCATGCTGGGAGAGTCCTAAGGCCTTGGTTATTGATAGATTCATCCACTATTGATCCACAGACATCAAGAAACCTTTCTGCTACAATATCTAATTGTCATGTAAAAGATAAGAAAGGTATCATTAAGTGAAAGATTGGCCAAGTAGATCTTTATTTAACTTGACCTTCAAGCTGTTTGCATGCTTTTCTAGCCCCATACCTTTTATTTACTGTTTTGTAAATGAATAACTTTTTTTTTTTCTCATGAAAAATGCCATGTCAATTTGGCGAGTGTCTTTGTCTTAGTGCATATTTTCGCTCTCTTATGCATAAAAAAAAAAAAAGGTTCTTACACTACAATTTATAGTAACCTTCTTCATCTTACCTGCAAACATCTTCTGATCTCTGCTTCAGAGGTAGATATTTTGTGCTAATGAAGTTTGTTCGCTTCAGTGGAGCACTGCATCAATCAAACTGCTAGATTTTATAAATGACATGTTTTAGATAGTTATAATGACATTCTTATTAGCTGCTCCCTTATATCTTATAAAATGCGGGTCCATTTTCCTAAATCTGTTATATATTGTTGAATTACCTAAGTGATTTTAGTCATTGTATGACAGCATCACATCATGTTCTTTTAACTTAGTAAATTTAGTAAAATTGACATACTAATCAATTCATTTGAAAATAAGTGTTACATGACAAAAATGTCAGTCTCCAGTAGGCTCTTTTAAGATGCAAAAATTTCTTTCTATTCTAATTTCCTTTGTAGATGGAAGGGTTTTCCTAAGATTGTTCTGTATTATATGAATTACTTTCTAAATTTTAGTATGCTGAATTGATTTACTTGTTTCTTTCTTTTTATTTTTTTAAATATTGTTGGACTGAATGTTTATGCATTGTGTAGATGATCGGAAGACTCCTGTCAAGTTGGATGCTCCTGTCTCTGGAAGTGTGATTGCTGCAGAAGCAGGGACACTTACTTTTATGGTATCGATTCTGTTCAAAGACCTTGCATCGCATCATGGGAAACCAAAAGAAAATTGTCCAAGCGTCTTAATTTTTACATTCTTATTTGGGAACAGTATATTTAGCTATTTGCTCTCAGTTGATATTAAGTTGAGATAATGATCATCCCATGCATAATATAATATATATTTATTGTCCATTAGGATTAAGTTAAACAAAAATGATATGTGGTATGGGATAAGTGGACATAGCTGCATGGGTATTGGGGTAATATGCTAAATTGATTGCAACAAAGTTATTGCTTTTTGGAAAATTTCATTTATGAACGAGAAATGGATGTTTCTCAGGTTGGTGGTTCCGAGGAAGCTTTCTTGACTGCAAAACCCCTGTTTCTTTCAATGGGTAAAAGTGCAATATATTGTGGCAAAGCAGGAAGTGGTTCTGTAAGTTACATACTTGAAACCTGAACTTCAAACTTTCCAATGCTGTAAATGCTGCTCATATAATCTTCTTTTGAATCTGATCAAAATGAATTGGTTATTTTATCAAGAAAAAAAAAAAGAAGGGAAAAGAAACTATTGATTAAAAAGTCATGCAGTATTGTACTATGTTAATTTATCTTGTTATTATCATTTGGGCAACGGTTTTGTTATTGGGAAATTGGGTTAATGTGAGGGTCCTTAATCAGCAATTAACAATAATCAACAAAGGCATCTGGGCTGAAGGATATCCTATAAAAAAAGGGCAAGTCTAGTGCACGAGGCTCTCACCTAGTGAGGTTTGGGGAGGGTAGATGTATGCAGCCTTACTCTTGCAAGCGAAGAGGCTGAAGGATATCCTATACCATAGTGAAGTTTATGTAGGATCCTACTACTCACATTAGGGTCCCTTGTCTAGGACAGTCCTAGAAGATCACTCCCAACTAATACAATATGTTTGGACCAAATAATTTCATCTTTTGTTATATTAGACTCTTTCCTTTTAAGTTTTCTAATTATGACAATGAAAATCTATTTGAAATGAATATTTTAATTTGGAAAAGTTATATGTGTGCGTGTGTATATAGATTTATCCTTGCAGCAGATTCATGGATTTCCTTTTATAATTTTAGCTTGGGCTTGTTAATAGGTAGCAAAGATATGCAATAATTTGGCTATGGCTGTGAGCATGCTGGGAGTATCAGAAGCCCTAGCTCTGGGTCAATCCCTTGGAGTTTCCGCCAGCACCTTGACAAAAATATTCAACTGCTCCAGTGCTCACTGTTGGAGTAGGTATGCCTCCCTTTGCCCTGTGTGCTCCATTTGAATAAACAACTTGCAGCGTCGACTATAGTGGACTTTTTCCTGCATTTTTTACAAGTCAAAATATGTGTTGTGGAAGAGATTCTTAGAAGATTTATAATTAGTATGTGGCTCCAAATAGAAATATATAAAAGTTTCTCCCAAATACAGAAGAAAACACTCTGAAGCTTGGAAAGCACTCGGAACATTGATTTATTTTTTTCCCCTGTGAAAATTTATGGGCATCTACCTATTTGTCTTATAGGATTCCCAACACCCTTTACTTGTTCATTGTTGTTTGGGAAAAATGCATTTTATCCCCTAAATCAAATTCTAATTACAACTTTAGTACATCAGTTTTAAAATGTAACAAATACCCTTGTGTTTTTTGGAAAAAAATGGAAAAGAATTAACTGTCTCAATCAACATGGGGTTGTTCTGTTACATTTAAAAGTTGATGTACTAAAGTTGTAATTAGACCTTAGTCCAAAGAGTAAGATGTAATTTTGTTATGATCCCGTGATGCTGATCTGATTATGGGTCTTGAAACTGAGAAATCACCCGAGGATTGGGATGGATTGGTCTTCCTTCTTCTACCTTGGTTCAATTATAGAGAGAACCAAAAATCTCTAGTGTTTCCACCAATTGAAGATAATTCATTAACTGCCATTATTCAGAAAAACAGTCACAATATACATCACAACAGGTGTAGGTAACTACCCACTCCCAACAACTGCCATGCAATAATAAACACTCAATAACTGTAATACACACATACACTTGTAAACCCCTAAGCCACGTAGGAACACATCTTAACACAGCACACAATAATTAACATAACACAACAATAACAACACAATAATTGTAATATTAAACTACTTTCCCTGCACTACTGTACCTCTTCGGCCTGAATTTCCCATGAGTGAACCAAAGGCCTACTAACATTACTCTCCCCCCAACTTGACACTTGTCATCAAGCGAAAATGTGGGGTAATTTAGCTGCATATGGGAAACGGATTCCTAAGAGGCTTCAGTTGGAGAAGTGTGTTGCCAGTGGATCGATACTTCTGCTACGTCTTCTCGAACTTGGGAATCTAATACTGCTGCTGGTTGTGGTAATGAACAAACTTGAAGATCAGCCGATATGGTACGAATAGTTGGGGAGGCACCCTCATGAAATGTCTTAAGGCAAGAGACATGAAACACTGGATGGAGGCATGTGGTTGGAGGAAGGTCCAACTTGTAAGCCATGGCTCCTACATGCTGCAACACTTTAAAGGGCTCATAATAACGTGGAAGCGACTTTTGGTGACGACGTTTTGCCAAGTGAAGTTTCCTATAATGCTGCAACTTCAATAAAACCTTATCCCCGACCTGAAATTTGAGCTCCCTATGTTTAGCATCAAAGTAAGTCTTCATTTTTTGTTGAACATGCAGTAAACTCTGCCTAGGTGAATGCTGTATCTCATCTCGGATTTGCAAGGCTATATCCACTGCATCAAGCTTAGAAAGACTGCGACAATACGCCAATAGAGGTGGTGGTGGTGGTGGTCTTCCATTCACCACTTCAAGGGGAAGTTATTCCCTCTTGGGTTGTATTTAAATTGTTCTGATTATTAATGAAAGTGTTAAGAGAAAAGTTATAAAGAATTTAGAATGTTAAACTCAAGAGATTTTAGTTCTCTCTTCTCAATAATAAGCCATAACCCGAACCCCATAACGGTATCCTTTCCTAAAAAATTTTCTTTTGTTATAACAAAAGGAGATTCCTAATCCAGCAGCAGTTACATCAGAAAGATTTTGTGAACACATTCTTAGAGAAATACGTCATTCTTTTAAGTTAGTAAAGATTTAGTATTCCAATAATCAAATTAATATGTGGGTGTTTTCATGATTACAGTGCTAGTTACAACCCAGTTCGTGGTGTGATGGAAGGGGTGCCCTCTTCAAGGGATTATAACGGTGGGTTTGCGTCCAAGCTTATGGTAGGTAACTCCATCATTAAAAGTATTACCTCTTGTACATGTTGTCAAAAAAATAGACTCATAAATTTCTTCATTGTTTCTTGTGACTCTAGTTTTAGAAAAACATGGATTTCTTACAATTTGGATGAACTGGCCTTGCATTTTTTTATTTTCTGAGAAAATGACTTAATGCACTTACATTTATTGTCTTTTAAAGATAGAGAACGGATTTTTGGTCTGGTGTAAATTTTGGAGTGTGCTAATCTCCACCTGAAAGTGAAGAGGTTAGCATTTCCAATATATATATATATATTAATTATTGATTTAGTTCCTAAAAGATTATAATTTTCTCAATTTAGTATATAAAAGATTGCATTTGTTTTAATTTGGTCATTTTTGTTGCTAAATCACATTATTTACTATTGCTAAATCTTGCTAACAAAAAGAGAGACCAACTTGAAACAAATATAATATTTTTGAGACTAAATTGAGACAACTGCAATATTTTGGAGACCAAATTAGTAATTTACTGTATATATTATGCAACAGTTTTGAGTTCTGAGTCTAAATATTGTTAGGGTTTAAGTTACTGTTGCATCATTCTATTGACTTAATTTTAAATCAAAGTGGAATTGGTAATGTAAACTTCAAGATTTTGCAGTTTCTTTTACGATTGCTGTGTGTACACTTATGTTAATCTCCGGTTGTTTTCTTTCTATCTATGCATTTGTCTGCTCCTATAGTACATTCTCCATGTACTTCTCTTGAACTTCAAGATGGATTTCATTTATAAAAAATGATAAAATTTTGAGTAATTATCAATTTAGTCCCTAAAAGATTTCAATTTTCTCAATTTAGTCTTTAAAAGATCAAGTGTCTTAATTTAGTCATTTTCTTCACTAAATCTACATTGCTAAATTTCAACTCTTTGACAAAAAAAAGACATCAAATTGAAACAATGACATTATTTCAAAGACTAAATTGAGACAATTATAATTTTTTCGAGACTAAATTAATAATTTAATCCATGTTGCATGGACTTGAAAAATGTATCTTTTCATCACCTCTTTTTATCTTTTAATTACTTATTAGCTTGAAATTTGATGGACTATCTCTGGTTGTTTCCTATAAACTGATGTTTAAGGCGTTGAACATAATGACACCAAATTTTTGTGGTGTTTATGTGATGCAGACTAAAGACTTAAACCTGGCGGTAGAATCAGCCAAACAGGCTGGCTGTAAATACCCATTGACTTCTCAAGCACAAGAAATGTAAGTCCCTCGTTTCCCATAACCAAGTTGTAAAAATTTTGGTTGTCTTAGATCAAATGACCAATTTAGCCTTAAATTTAATAGAGTCGATTATTGATTTAGTCTGTGAAAGATTGTAATTTTTTCAATTTAGTTTTTGAAAGATTAAGTGTCTAAATTTAGTTTTTAAAAAATTACATTTGCTTCAAGTTGGATCTCAAAATCGACCATTGTTAAATTTTAAAATTTTCGTTGTTAAAAACCACTTTGATAAATAGAGTGACCAAAATAAAATAAATACAATCTTTTAAGGACTAAGTTGAGACATTTGATCTTTTTGAGACTAAATTAATAATTTTCTCAATTTAATATCAAATAGTTGGCAGTCTTTGGTACAGTCATTTTAGATGATATCTTATACCATCCAAAAATTACAAGGATCTGACGTCACATCCTTGTTTATTTACTTTTACTAAATTATTAATTTACTCTATGAAATATTATAATTGTCTCAATTTAATCATTGAAAGATTATATTTGTCTCAATATGATTATTTTTATTGCTAAATTGTAAAATCTACTATTACTAAATTTTGGAATTTTTTTTATCATTAGTAAAAATTATTTTAACAAATACAGAAATAAAATTAAAATAAATGTAATTGTTCAAAAATTAAATTGAGATATTTAATTTTTTTTTTTTGATAAAGGCCAAAACGCCCAAAATTAATTCAACTGAAGAAACAACTTATAGTCAGTATCAGCCAAATGCAGCACATGGTCTGATTATACAGAATTACACTGAAGATTAAAATTACATGGTCTGATAGGACGTTTGATCTTGACGATAGGGAAACAACTCTAATACTTGGAGAAGCAAATCAATAACATTTATTAAATATATTTTGCATCCTTTCTATGATCTTTCAGTTGTTTATGAGACATCTTAAATACTATGGTACCTATATTATAGTGTCCAAGATTAACATCAAATGTGAAGTAGGCGTAGCAGTATGCCAAAGTTTATTTGGATGTTTGTTCACTGGAAAACGAATTTTCTTGGTCAGATATAGAGAGCTTTGCGAGGGTGGCCATGAAGCCAGAGACTTTTCATGTGCTTTTCGCCATTATTACTCTGGAATGGACGAGCCTCTTGATCAATAATATATATATATATATATATATATATGAGCAATAATTATTTTTAATTTTTCTCCTGTATGCTAAAGATGATCAATTATTCGCAATAAAGTTGCAAAAATCCTTGGTGTTACGTGCTATGAGTAATTATACATGCCAACTGTCATAGATGATTAGACTGAAGAGAAAATTTATCATTTGGTCCCTGTAGTTTGCCCAAGTTTTTCCTTATAGTTTTTTTTTCAAATCACTCCCTATACTTTACAAATGTTTTTAATATAGTCCCTGTCGTTTTATTTTCTTATAAATGTGTTAACTTTGTACCGGTTAAGCTGGCAAAGTGTATATCTGGCAGTTAATAGGTCATTTTTTCACTTAATTTTTTTCAAGTCAAGTCATACCTTGTTTCCAAACCAAGTAATCAAATCAAAGTTCAAAACCTATCAAATGAAGTTTTAATGATATTTATACTTACAATTTTTGTATTTTATTTATTACAAGGGAAGTAATAGTTTTAGTCTTTCAAAAGAAATTATTTAGTAGCGATATTTAACAGAATCATTATGTTAAATGTTGAAATTTAAACTTTTGAAACTCAAAATATTCAAATTTCTCAAGACTATATAGATGAAAATAAAATCTCATCAGAGGTAAAGCACCGGAGAAACAAGTGAAAAAAATAATGGGATTATAGAAGGAAATTATGATACCAAGACTTGTAAATTGCAGTAAAATGAAGATAAACTATTGGTTAAATTTCTCTTACAAAGATGAAATTAAAATACCATCCTTTTATGCTTGGGATTTTGAATTCTAAATTTTTAATTCTCATGTGTTGCTGAGTTGGTATATTGAACCATCTTAGCTTTATTAACTACCTTTACACCTTGTTAGCTTAATAGAAACAGTATCAAGAGAGTCCAATTCACAAATGACCTTTCGAACTCTAAAATCTCAGGCCAAAGTCAAGCCATTTCTAATAGCAAGAAGGTCTGCAAGAAAAGCGTCTCCCTAACCATCAAAGCTAGAGAAACCAACAAGCCACTCCCTTGAATGAGATCCAATCAGACCTCCTGAGCCTACGCAAGGGATCGATTCCAGAAAGCTGCCATCCACATTTAATTTAATGAAATCAACAGGAGGAGCAGACTAATGAACAATACCTCTTTCTGGCCGGCAAAAAGGACGTGAACTCTTCATGACATAAGTAGACATGATGAAGAATCAAGTTAATGCTCCAAGTATCCTCACCAAGAATCATATTTTTTCTCCATCGCTAATCCCACCAAATGCCTGCAAGAAAAAGAGTCGAGACGTTGCTAATAGCAAGATCCTTGTCCCATCTAGTAGGATCATTACTCACAAGGAATAAGAGGTTTTGCACCAAACCCAGACGCATCCACATTTTTCGGGTATGCGGACAATCATGAAGGCAGTGAATAATATTTTCAATATTAACAGAACATCGTTGACAATACAGGGAAGTTGTCATACCTATCTGAAGACGGAGAACGTTAGTAGTGAGAGCCTGATGGAGTATCAACTAAACCAGGGACTATATTAATTAGCACAAAGTTAATTAATTTATCATAATAAAAAACAATAGGGACTATATTTAATACATTTGCAAAGTATAGGGAGTGATTTGAAAAAATAAACTATAGGGACCAAATTAAAAGGTTAAGAAAATTATAGAGACCAAATGATTAATTTTCCTTAGATAAAATTATTGATTTAGTCCTCGAAAAAATATAGTTTTTTAAATATAGTTTTTTAAATATAGTTTTTAAAAGATCAAGTGGTTCATTTTAATTCTTGAAAGATTACATTTATTTTAATTTGATCTTCTTTGTTGCTAAATTAAAAAATTTACCCTTGCTAAATTTCAAAATTTTTGTTGTTAAAAGTTAATTTGACCAAAAAAAAAAGAGATCAAATTGAAGCACAATTTTTTAGATGACACATTTGATTTTTTTTATAGACTAAATTGAGATAATTATAATATTTTGTAGACCAATTAGTAATTTATTCTAGATAATTAGGTCTGGAGATTTCAAAACAATATAACCAAATTTAATTTTAAAAGCTTAATTGCGGTCACAAGGTCAGAAATTGTAGCATAGGCAAAGCGTATAAAAGATATTAAACTATTGTATAAAATTTCATTGATTAAATTATCAATTTAATTCTCCAATTTGTAAACTCTTAGGTTTAGTTCTCAAATTTCTAGTATGCAAGAGATAGGAGCCATTTGTTCTCTTTTTTCTTTAGAATTGTAACATAGACAAAGAGTGTATATATAATTATTAAGATATTACTTCTGAATTTGAATATTGAATAATTAAGACTACTAATTTTTTCATTGTTAAAACATATAAATAATTTTAAAATAAATTAGTAACTAAACATTTGTTGTTAATTATTATTTTTATGATATAGTATTATAAAATTTGTTGTTAATGTTTTCATTTTCTTTGTCATTTAAAAAATTATTTTATACAAATAATAATATGATTTTCATTTTGTTACATTATATACAAAAATTCACCCTTATATATTGGTAGCAAGATTTGGTCTAAATGGTTGAATTAATCACTTAGATGAAGCATACCGTAAAATTTTTTAAATATTCAAATAAAACAATCAACATTCAACGTGGGACTTAAAATTGGAATTGAGAAATTTTTAAACTTCTCCCAAGATTTGATTTATTAATATCTATTTAAACTTATTAAGAATTTAATAAAATAAAAAGCAAACATACTTAATTGTCTAAATTTGAATTAAATTCAAATCTCCATTAAATGCAAATAAATATCCCCTTATTTTTTGAAGTTCTTTTTTAAAACTACCGATATTTGAAAATCTATCACGCTCTAACTAATTTAATTTAAATTAAATCAATCATAAAGATATAAAACTCTTTTATAGTTAATTTTTATTATTCACAATATTTAAATTTGAAAAAGTGAGTATTGAATTAATAATTCTGGCAATTACCCATATAGTGCTATCTAAATCTTGATATGTGCCATTAGACCACTTAATTGGGACATTAGTGGGAAACTCGGCTCAATTTTCATTTAGTCATAAAATCATACATTTGCCATTGGGTCCTTCGATTTATAGCATTTTATGGAGAAAATTCAAAAAATACTAAGACCAAAGCCTCCTGCAATTACTAGGACCACTTTCCCGATAGAGCTTTAAAGTGATTTTAACAGGACAAAAATTGATTTGATAAATTTCGTAGTATTCGGCTAAATTTTTTGAAAAAAATAGTATATGCCTAAAATTTTTTAAAATTTATAGCATGAGAACAAACGACTCTTATATGCCTAACTGAATAATTGGATAGGACACAGAAGACCAACTTGAGCTCCTGGGCTTGTCATCAATTAATGCCAAACATCTATGGATGTGCAGTTTCATAATGGAACCGAAGATTGAGCAAGAGGGAACCCGGCTACTCCTTGGTCAAACAGAATTGTTCGATCAAGATTGGTAAGTCAAGATTGGTAAGTGGAGCCTACATGAGATTCCACATGATAAGACAATTCTATTTAACCAAGCAAAAGATCATCAAATGCTAGAAGACCTAATTAACAAATGACGTTTTTAACTGGACATAGTTAAATGGTAAATTACTAATTTTTTTAAATATTACAGTTATCTCAATTTGATTCTTAAAAAATCAAGTGTCTCAATTTAGTTCCTGAAAGATTATGTTTTATTGCTATTTGGTCTTTGTCAAAGTGACTTTTATCAATAAAAATTGAGATTTCACAAAATAAATTTAAAGATTTAACAGCAAAAAAGAAACAAAATTGAGACAAATGTAATCTTTTAAAAATTAAACTGAAACACTTGATCTTTTAAGCACTAGATTGAGAAAATGATAAACTTCGAGGACCAAATCAATAGTTTACTCAATAATTTATGGGGGTATTGACAAAACTTGAACTATTAGAACAAAACAAGCCAAACAACGTAAGTCTTTTTATCTTAAAGTACAAAATTTTGCCAGGGAATTGAAGAAAAAGGATGATCATCAACCTATCAAATACTAAAAGTATTTACATAAACCTCCCGAGGTTTAGCTGAATAACATTTCAAAACGAGTTTGATATTTGAAACCGGAGTTTCAAGTGTAATTTAACTAAACCTCAAGAGAAGCTAATATAATTACCTTATAATCTATGAAAAAATGGGGATGCTTGTATGTACAAACATAGCTCAAAATTAACTGTATCAGTATGATGAATCGCCTGCACTGTCAGGACTTCAAATTCGAGAATTTCATGAACAAACCTTTTAAGGTTCTTCCTATGGTGGAGACTAGAGCTTCTAAGACTCAAGCTCTCATTGGTTCGTTTTCATTAAAATAAATAATCATATTTAATCCCAGCCAGATGTAATAACTACAAATATCTCAAAATTCATCCAGAGCTTTCCACAGCAAAACTCAACTTTTAAAGCCATTGTGGTCAATAAAAACTATGATAATTTAAAATGGACACTATCCCTGAAAAAGAAAATAGAACTACAAATAATGATTCAAAATGGAAACAACTAACCATTTCAGTGCCTATTTTGTAAATTGTACTGCCTTTGTTTGCAAAGCTAGCAAACAAATGATCACTGTCACACCACATCTTCATTTATAGACAAAAGGAGATGATCCTAACTCATAATCCATCATGTGACAACCAGATATATGCATTCTCAAATTTTACACAAAAAAGAGTTAACGCAATTAGTTAAACTAGAAACCCAAATTCTGATTCAAAATGGGACACCAATGAGATATTAATCCCCATACTCAAAATCTATATAGTTGGGATGTGCATACTATATAGATGAAAGGTCCTCATATATAGTCTTGATACCTGGCCTCTCGGAAACCGATCGTATGCATCGGAGAGCTATTTCGAGGACATCCTTCATTCCCTTTTCTGCAAGTGGATTACTCATTTCTGGCATCAATGCAGCATCAAAGCATTCTGAGCCTCGTCCTTCTGCCACTCGTAACCTTACCCAATCGGTCATGTCAACACCTCCCTCCTCACCAGATATCACATCACCAGCACACCTTCCGGTTAAAAGTTCCAAAAGTATCACTCCAAAGGCATAAACATCTGATTTGAAGGAGGGGGTCGGCTTCTTGGAAGCAGCTAGCTCTGGTGCTCGGTAGCCTAAGACTCCAGCATCAAGGATCTGTTCAGTAGTACCAGCCTGAGTCATGAGCCGGTGGAGGCAGTAATCAGCAACTCTTGCATTCAGATCAGATGTATCTAACAACACATTAGTTGCTTTGAGGTTTCCGTGAGGGACAGCTCGATCGAAATGGAGATAGTTCAGACCACGTGCTACATCAACTGCTATTTTGAGCCTCTGGGGCCAGGTTAGTGGACCTTTTCTTCCTGGTCGATCTAATGTCATGGTTTGCAAGGGGTAAGAGCAAATTTTGAAGAACAACAAATATAACCAATAACATAAGACAGATAACAATTAATGAAAAATGAGTATTTGTACCAGCCAAACTGATATACAGAATAACTAATACACAATTGTACACAAGCGCATATCAGATGTAAATTACATGTTCTCAAGTTACAGTCCTGTGATTGTACATCAGCAACTCCTTCCCATTACTATCAATTTAATCACGCTCAATGCCCTAGAAATCAAGCAACTACTTAAGCAATTCTCTGTTTAGAAACATATAGCTTTCACACTTTTGGTAGAATTTGTTTCAAAATTGGAAGCACTAGGATATTCTCTTATACATGTAACTTCTCAACAAGATTTCCACTTTTCAGGACACAATTTTGTACAGTAAGTTAGGTGATAAGCTTCTCTATAAATTTTTTATTTCATATTATGTTAAGTTCAGAATTTGAACTGTAATTATCATGCCCATGGCCAATTTTGTCTAATCTTTACCAGTTTTAGCCTACCAAATCATCCCTTTCCAATCCTTTATTGTTTCTTACATGCATGGCAATCTAAACACATTGAAGAAAAAACAAATGTTGACATTACCATATAAAAAAGTGGCAAGACTTCCGGGAGAAATATAATCTGAAAGAATAAGCTTCTCATGCTGTGTAGGACCCCAATAGTACCCTCTCAATCCCACAACATTTGGATGCCTGATGTTTGCGAACTTTTTAGCCTCTTTAGCAAATTCTTTTCTTTGTTTTGCCACTCCTTCTCTCAACCACTTCACTCTCAGTAATAAACCATTCTCCAGTGTAGCCTTATACGAAGTTCCATGACTGCTTCTCCCCAAAACTTCAGCCGGGGCCCTTGAAAGCTCCTCAGGTGTCAATGTTATCATATCATCAAGGAAATGCAGCTCGCCTATCAACTTATCAGGTGATCTCACATCAAGTCTGGCAACATTTTCAGGGGTGAATGAATCACCAGACTCTGGTGACCAGGAAAAGTGGCTTTTTGATGGGGACATCGTAGTTATAGCAGCCAATTTTTCATCATCTGCACTGATTATCTCTGACGATGATCCTTTCCGTGAGGTCATGAGATCCTCAGCTGATACAACCAAAGCACCACCCCTGTCTGTTGCACGGCCTACGCCAGTTATGTTTGGTTGAGTGCGCCCATGAACGTCCTTACTTGCAGTATATTCTGGTGGAGTTCTTGATATGCGTATGTAATGTATGAAGATTGCAAGAAGGATTAATATGAAAAGAGCAACCACACTTGACACTATAATAATCACTTTGACTATAGTGCTCATAGACTTCCTCTTGGAACTTTCAGCTGGCACATTGGTTGATCCAGGAGGACCATTTGGGAAATTCAACCTAGAATTCCCTGGGTAGAAAGAAGAACTAGGAAACTTCCTAAGACTTTCTGGGACAGTTCCAGACAGATCATTGTATGAGACATTAAAGTTTTTGAGTCCCTTTGGCAAGTTAGTTGGTAATGAACCTGTAAAATGGTTCTCTGATAAATCCAATGAGTCTAGTGAACTTATGTCAGCAATCGTAGTTGGAAGACAACCAGAGAAATTATTTCCTGCAATGTTGAGTACTTTCAGGCCAGTCAATGATCCAAATTCTTCTGGAAAATAGCCATTAAATTGGTTGTGAGAAAGATCAATAATCTGAAGATCAGATTGACCAGGGGAAGAAGACGATAAATTAATGCCACCAGAAATCATATTATTTCCAAGATGGAGCTCTTGCAAAGTTGGCATATTGAGCAGATTAGCAGGAAGTAGTCCATTCAACTGGTTGGAACTAACATCAAGCACTCTTAGCTTTGGATACCGAGTTAAGACACTTGGGATGAAGCTGCTAAGGGAATTATGGGAGAGATTCAGATAATTTAATCGTAAAAATTGAGGAGTTACCTCAGGGATAGGCCCCATCAAATGATTCATACTGAGATCAAGAAATTCTATATTCCCCCATTTTATCATCCTGGTTAAATTTCCTCTTAATTTGTTATTTGACAGATCAAGTACAGCACTGCTTCCTGTCAGAAGTGGCAGCTCATCCGTGAAACCATTTGAGGAAAGATTAAGAAAGCGCAGTGTTGTTGATGTAATTATACCTATTGGCCCTGAGAAAAAAATTGAATGAGATCAGCAGCAATTTGAGCAATGGACTGTCTACAGATAGAATCAGCCACCAATTTTTGCTAGTAAAAGAAAAAGATCATAGATTATTTATTTAAAGGGAAAAGAAAAATTAGAAATTATCTATCTACCTGAGAGATTGTTCACACTCAAATCGAGTTCAGTTAGAACCAAAGAGTCTCCTTTTAGTAGACCATTTGGGAGAAGTCCTGAAAATCTGTTGTTGCTAAGCTTAAGGACCTCGAGATCATAAACAAATTCAAATTCAGGCAATTCTCCAGACAATTGATTGTAGCTAAGATCCAACACCTTCAACTCTTCAAAAATTGGCAGCTCACCTCCACCATCAAATGAGCCGGTAAGCTGGTTGTGGCTTAAATTCAAATGCTTGATACTATCAGAGATTTGGGGTAGAAACTTGTGCTGATTTGAACTCACTAGCATATTCTCACTGAAATCTACATAAGTGGCTTTTGTTAAAAGCATAAATTCAATGTCTAATTGACCATCAAGCATATTGCCATGCAGGTCAAGCTTCTCAAGTGTAGTAATCAGTTCAAAACCTTTGGGAATTTTTCCAGTGAAGCTGTTATGAGACAAATTAAGAGACGCCAGGCTAGTCAGCTCAGTCAACAATGCTGGCAGTGCACCAGAAAAGGAGTTCCGGCTCAAGTCCAAAGATTGGATTGATGACATCCCAGAAATAGAGTGAGGAATTGGACCAGAGAAGTTATTCCCAGCCAATGACAGGTTCTGCAGGCTGGCTAGCTTACCAATTCCCACTGGTATGGATGAACTGAAAAGGTTATCAGAGACATCCAAAAACTGAAGACTTCTGAAATCAGCAAAGTTTTCAGGGAGTTTTCCAGATATGGAATTGTTGGATATGGAGAGCTTGACAAGTTTTGTGAGGTTTGAGAAAACACTCAAGTCTGCTTCAGCAGAGAGACCCTGGTTATCAAGGACAACCCCAGCAACACTACCACCATTACACAGAAGTCCATTCCAGGAAGATGGGCATCCATTAAAGTCAATGGATTCCTCATTCCAAGAATTAAGGACATAACCAGTAGGATCATGCTTGATGCCTTTCTTAAATTCCAGCAATGCTAAAATGTCCTGGGAAGGAAGTTGTCCCATTACAGAGAAGAAAGATAAGGATAACACCAAAATGCTAAAGAGCTTCATTTTCTCCAAGAAATGAGTTATCACCAACTTATGTATAGTCCAAGCTTCTAGTTCAAACAGACAGCAACTAGCTTCCAGACCCACTATGTCAATGAACACAGTAATGCCAGCTCAATCTCGTAAAAGAAGATTATTAGGTCTTCAAGCCGCTAAATCCCACTACTTTAAGAACTTCTTTACAGTAAAAAAAAAAAAGAACCCAAGAACTTTACACAAACACGAGTTGCTCACTTTCTAAGAAGCGAAGAAAGACAAGGGATTAGATGTGAAATGATATACCAGAGCCAGATAGGAAAACCAAACCCCAAATGCTTCACCAGGTCAGCAACATTACGCCATAAATGTAGAACCAAAGACTGTAAAATTACAGCGAACCTTCTGCAGAAACAATGATTGGCTGCACAAAGTACGCCGAGACATTAATGAACTGAAATGAATACTCACAATGAGTGACATTGTAGATATCTGACAAAGCAAAACGCAAATCTCTTACCGAAATGGCTTCTTTAGCGCAATGTGGAATCGGGTAGAAACGACCACTCTGAAATATCGAAGTGACGAACAAAGGAGAGGACTTTGGAAGGCTTAGAGCTATGAGATTCCAGAAGACAAGCAGATAGTAGCATTGTGGCTATGGCAAGCTCGTGAAGAAAAGGAGAATGAAAACCCATTTAAGTGCAGTAAAGAGAAGGGACCATCTCTACTGAGAGAGAGAGAGAGGAGAGAGAGAGAGAGAGGCTTTTTGGTCCTGAAAGTTTTGATATAAATGTTGACATATTTCTTTTGAAGTAAATTTACAATTATTAGGTCAATTTG
This sequence comes from Biancaea sappan, assembly GCA_037074585.1. NCBI lineage: Eukaryota > Viridiplantae > Streptophyta > Magnoliopsida > Fabales > Fabaceae > Biancaea > Biancaea sappan. The sequence goes on along the minus strand of CM073493.1, from coordinate 74,197,418 downwards.
ACTTTATTTTTCAAAAATAGGAAATGTGCAAATTCTTACTTAAAAAAAGAACAATCTCATTATAAAATAATCTTTTTAACATTTTTTCTGATAATAAAATGTTCAAAATTTTATGAATACACCCAAAATTTGAGAATTTTTTTATAGGTGTTTATGGATTCAGCTATTATAATGTCAACTTTATCCCAAAACACATTAATGTGTGTGTTTATAATTATATTAATCAATTTAATTTATTTAAACAAGTTCAAACAATAACGTTAAATTATATTAATAGTTATCCGACATGATATTTGTTGTAAATGAACAAACATTATTGAACAAAAGATTTTTATAAAATAATTAGTATGTTTATTATTTTAAAATCAAAATTGAATAAACCTAATTGTTAACCTATCATATTTTTTTAATTTAAAATAAGTCATAAAATATGCAAGTAAAGTAAATGATTTGAGAATTGAACTTTAACAATGGTGACAAAATAGCCATTAAAATTAAACTTTAAAAAGAATGCCTTTATGCCCTTTTTCCTTCAATCTTTTAAAAGGCACGTGAGATCCAAACCAATCCATTTATTTAAGTCTTGAAAGATGTTTTTTCATAAAAATAAAATAAAAAACTTCACCTTTTCTTTTTGGTTTTTTTAATTTTTTTTCCTAGATAAAAGTTGTCACTGATTTCATCCTTTTGAGGGTTCATGTCAGCAAATGACATGGAGAAAAGCGGGAAAATGTTAGGGTTTTTTTTGGGATTTTGGCTCTGATTATGTGAGCGAATTAGGGATTTACCCGCCAAATAAGCCACGGAATCCCAGAGTTGCCTAGTGGACGTGAAAGGGTTTTATGAAATACAGTTAAGGTTTTGGGTTTGCGTGAGATTATAAAAATTGGAGTAAATTATTATTTAATTTTTAAAAAATTATAATTATCTCAAATTAATTCAACCTATTTGATTTGAGCATTTGATGTTTTTATTTTAATTAAAAATAAAAAATAAGCTTAAAAATATATTTGGTTAAATTTAGTAAAAATATTTTTTTAAAATATTTCTTAAAATAAGTTTAAATTTGAAAATACTAAAAAAAATGTTTTTAGTATTTTAGAAAATAAAAATAAAAATAAAAAATATTCTCACAAATCAATTAGAAATGTATCAATTTATTAATTTTTAAAAAATTATATTTATTTTAATTTAATTTTTTAATGCTAAATCACAAAATGTACCATTATTAAATTTGAATATTTTTGAAACCTAGGCTAGATCCTCTTCTACAATTCTAGCAGAAACTATAGAGTTTAATTCTCAAATTTAAATCTATCATTCCAAAAATGGTTGTCTAAGTCAAAGGAAAAAAAATTAAATAAATTAAAGCTCATGTAATATTTTTGACAACCAAATTTGATAACAACTCACAAATTTTGCCAAAATGTGGAGGATTTAGACTTAATTTTTGCTATTAGAAGTCATTTTGATAAATAGAAGGGCTGAATTGAGACAAACACAATCTTTCAAAGATTAAATTTGAAGGGAGGCATTTGATCATGTAGGAACCAAAGTGAAAAATAATAATCTTTATGGATCTAATCACTAATTTACTCTGAAAGTTGCAGGAATACTATACAATACAGTGGAAGGCGTGGGAAGGCGTGAGATCAGCGCCACGTAGGAATGACGAATAAGGACCCCACCACTACCCTTTGACCAGGGTTTTTGTTTGGTACTATATATATACATATGATTTAGTGTACTATTAGTTATGTCAGTAAACAAATAAAACCTAATATAAAAATAAAAATTAAGATATATGTAGAAAAGTGAAAAGAATTTAATTAAGTTTATTATTTTTCTTTTTTAATTAAATATATAAAATAATTAAACAATTGACATGCAATAAATTAATTAGTTTACTGGATTCATTAGGTTTGGTCTTACTTTCAAAATGAATAAATGATTATTAACAAAGGGATAGGATAAAATGAAAAATTATCTTAGATAAATTAAAGTTTCTTTTTCCTATAGATTTGCATTTTTAGGCAGAGATATATATATTTTATAAAATGTATAAAAAACATGGGCAAAAAAATTTAAGGTAAATTATTAATTTTAGTTACTAAAAAATTATGATCAACTCAATTTTAGTCCTATTAAAAATATTATATTCATTCTAATTTTATTAATTTTGTTACTAAATTACAAACATTTACTATTTTGAAATTTTAAATTTTTCATTGTCACTGTTGGTCTTTATCAAAATAAAAAAAAATCAACTTTAATTTTGACAAATCAAAATACGAAATTGAGACAAATATAATTTTTTAAAAATTAAATCAAATATTTAATTTTAAAAATTAAATTAAAATAATTGTAATATACTAATCAAATTAATAATTTGTTAAAAACTAAAATAAAAATAAAAAAATAAAAAATTCAAGGCTGTTTGATTTTATATTTTGAAAAATGGTTTTTTACTTTTGAAAATAGAAAAAAAAAATTATTTGAAAGAAGCGTTTTGTCTATTTTTTTTAAAAAAACAAAATAGTCGCTTTCAAAAAATAATAAAACCAAATCAACTTTTAAATGTTCTGGTGTTTTTTGTTTTCATTAATAATAATTTTGTAATTTTGTGATTTGTTCTATCTTTTCTCCCTCTCCCGTCTCTCCTCTCTCTTCTCTCTTTCTTGAACATATTTATGTTTTTTGTATTTTTAAATTTATTTCTAAAACAAAATTTTCAAATAAATTCTTTTTTTAGTGTTTAAAAACAATTCTCAAAAAATTTATTTAAACAATTTTTTTTTCTTTTATTCTCAGAACTTATTTTGAAAACAAGTAAACAAATTTGTAACATTTAAAAAAAAAAAAAGAATCACTCCCTCAAATTCTCATGAGCCAATTTGTGGAAAGTGGAGGGTGTGTGCTGCTCAAAGTTTCAATAATGGGAAGGGGCAAAGTCACACACGGGAGAGGGAAGAGGTGAGGTAGTTGAATAAATAATGGAGGGGATGGGCACTGGGGCCCACAGTCCTGTGATCCTTTTTTTTTTTGGTGGAACACTGGACGCAGTGATCTAATGACAACAACACACAAAATGTGCTCCCCACAAAATACAGATCAGCCCTCTATGGTCTATGCAATTGCTAACAGCATCCAAGGGACAAATATTTGTTTTTGTCTTTGTCATCACATGAAACCATAGACTTTGTCCCCCACTTCAAATTATGCGGTTAAATATAGGCTAGACTATATTTCATAGTTTTTTTTTTTAATTTATATTTAAATTTTTTCAGTGAGAATTCGTTTTTATATAGTATATATTCCATTTAATAATAAAATCACTTAACAATTTCTAATGTCATATTAAAAATAATATATAATTTTATATTAGAGCTTATTATTAATTTAACTACTTTTACTTTCACATTAAAATGACTTGCAGTTTTGTATTTGCAAAAACTTATTTCAGAAGCAATATATTGAGTAGATTTTTATAATATGTGTCAAAATATTAAAATGAATCGAGTGAACTATTTAAAATAAAACAAATATAATTACATTAAATTAAAAATGTCAAGATTGCTAACCAGAAGAGAATAAAGTCTTCAAATAACATAAAAGTCGCACTTATGTAAAATAAGCTGAAAATAATTTATGTAAAATTTATCTTAAATTCTTTAATTATAAAAATAATTTATATATAAGCATTTATATAATAAGCATTTATTCAACTAAATGTTGTTCTTTTGAAATCTAGTTGCATAAATATTAAAAATTATACAAACAAGTTTATTTCCAAGATTATCAGGCCGAAATTACAAGCCCACTCTCATGCGGTACTAACCTTTATTATAAAAGTATAATTTCTAAGATTAAAATACAACTAAAATGCTCCAAAAAATAAAATTGATTTATTCTCAAACACTAATTTTAATATTATTTATCTTTATTATTTATCTTATTTGTAACTATAACATTGATTTATTTTAATACTCATGTCTATTACTAAGTATTTCATACACGTCATTGTTAAAACTGAATACTGTTAACTACTATATAGTCTATATCTTAATTAGTTACCTTTTCAAAAAAATTGTATATACATTCTAATATTTAGTTATTTATCAAATGATTTCAAAATCTGTTACATTTAGAAGGTGAAGGGGGTTAAACATGTTACTAATTTTTTTTAGATAAAAATTCATTCTTTTACCAACAAAAAGGCTTAAAGCAGAAGCCGTGCGGCAAATCAGATTACAGTTTTAGACATGGCTAAGAACCAATGATACCAGAATCTACTATAAATAAATAACCTCAACTAGATTTAAATAATGTTCCACACGGACCTCAAATTACATCTCAAGCTCTCAAACTTTGGCAGAATGGTAGGCTTGTCTATCAAGAAGCACATACTCCAAGCAAAAACAGCCAACTGCTGCTGCAAATGGATTGCTTGTCTCACTTCTTTCCCCCACCAGAGACATTGAACTTGAAGAATATGATGTCACCATCATGGACAACATAGGTTTTTCCTTCCTGTCTATACTTTCCAGCAGCCTAATATAAAAGACAAAGGCCATGCGAAAGAAAAGGTTAAGCTTCTTAAAGATGGGGAAGGAAAGCTAAATCTACCATTTTTGTTCCTGAATTTTAACCTAAATTTCAATTTTGTCCCAAAAATTTTTTTTGTGTTAATTTTGTCTCACATTTTTCTAATTGGTGTCAATTTTGTTCCTGGAACCCAACGCCATACAAATTTTGATGGAAAACGCTCATGCGGCCTTCTCCATTATGCATGTCAACGCTTGTCTAGCTATTCACCCATATGTTAGGTGTATACTTAGAATGACAAATTTGACCCTCCACTTCTCAAACTGAATGACCGAGATGAATGATAGAGGGGTGAATTTTTCTTAATAAATTTTACATCTTATGTGAGTAAACAATGGGATAAGTTGGTAGTAACGTGTACAACAAAAGAAGGCATATCAATGTTTTCCATCAAATGTTTACATAGCTTTGGATTCCAAGGACAAAATTGACAAATTAGAAAGATATGGGACCAAACCAAAAAAAAAAAACTTTTAGGACAGCTGAAATTTGGGTCAAAGTTTAAAAATGAATGAGACACTTTTGCTGATAGCAATAATATTACTCAGAAACAGGTCAACTTCAATGGATTGGAGAGCAGAAAGAACTAATATTAATGTCTTCCCTAAGTGTAATGATACAGCCCAGATAGAATATTAGAAAGGAAAGGTAGAAAGGAAGAAATTCTATTGCATAATTCTATTGGCAATAAAAATCTACTGACAGAATGCACAACAAAGTAGATCAATGCACACAGCCTAACGGCATTCCAGCAAATAGAACACCTCATGCATAATGATAAAAACACGTAACTCAGGTAATATTTTATACTCTGTTTTAGCAAGTACCAAAAAGATTAAAGAATTCTAAACTTGTTTTCGAAAAAAAAAAAATTCTAAACTTGTGAATATATATGTATGTATCCACTTATGATACATAATAAATGGACCCGGACCAAATTTGGGTGGGTTGAATTAGGGTCAAAGTGGGTTGGGTTGGATAAATGGTTCTGGGTCAATCTTGACACTCCTACTTATGAGTAGTGTCAAAAATACTTGAGGCTCTAGCTAGGTGATCCTAGGTAGAACTCAAAAAGGGAAAACAAGAACTTGGGCATTTAGCGCCGTGATGGACCTAACTCATAATAGGCACTTTTTTTTTCCTCAACTAGGGCAGTTATAATGTCATATTTTTCCTCATTCCAACTACATTATTTTCTTTCGTCACCCAGTAAGCAATCTATGCTGACCCACTGACAAAAATCCATCAGAAGCAATAAAAATTGATAGGAATAATTATGTCTTAAATTAAGCACTCACCTTTACAGCAGCCTCACTACCAAGTTCCTTTAGCTCATCAAACTTCATAACCTGAAAATCAACAAAGCATCCATATCGGTTATTAAAAGATGAAGCAGAATCAAAATATAATACTCATGGTAACAGCCCATAAGGCCAAAGAAAAATGAAGGTGATCATGGTAAGAGCATAAAGTTATTTTAATCAGTGAAACAAATAGCGAAATTTTTGCACAATTTCCAATTTTAATCACAAATTTCAATTCAGTTCAACCCTCAGACGCCATATACAAGGTAAATAAGCTTTTTGACAAGGATCATGGAAGAAATTGCCAGAAATGTGCCAAATTTCAAAAAATCACAGCATTCCAGCATTTCCAGCGATACCAAAATGTGTCTTTCAACACCAGATCTAATAGATCCAGGTTGGGTTCTGTGTGCAACCCAAAGTGGAATGTTTGCTCCTTTCAAAAAATCAAAAAAGTAAACAGTTCAGGATTAAAATATGGTCTAATGAAATGTGGTACTATCACAAGTTGATAGGAAGATCTACTTGACCCCCTTCTGTATCTCCTCTTCTTTACTATAGCAAATTCTTTAAGAAAGGAGGCAGCATCTCAAGTGGTCATAGTTCAGACTGAACTGATCTTTATACCAATACTGAGTCTTACATTCTATTGGGCGTTTGGGAGTCGGAGAGACACTACCTTTTTTTTTTGGGGGGGGGGGAGGGGGGGGGTGGTTCATTGGGGAGAGAGAGTGATTGAGAAATCTTCAAAATAGTGAGCTAGGAATAACCTCAGCACAAATAAATCCTCTCTCAAAATCGGTATGGATAGTCCCTGCAGCTTGGGGAGCCTTTGTTTGCCGTCTAATTTGCCAACACTTAACCTGAGTGATGCCCAAAAAGAAAAAAAAAAGTCATTGATATTAAAGACAAAATAAAGTACATCAGATATCGAAATATGTTTGCTTATATCTGCATACATATCTCATTTGTTGATATAAGATACATTGGTGGAGAACCAAAAAAAAAAAATTCTCTAAATCCTATGACTTTTATGAGCACTATCTCCGTTATGAGAGCCTAGTCTGATGGAGATTTTTCAAAAGATGTTATTCAACAGCTTAAGATTCAGTTATTGTTTATTACCAAAACTAATGATGCAGAAAGCCAGAAACTATTAGAACCATCGTTTATGAAAGTGAAAGAGATAAAGAACATGAAAATAACCTCTAAAAGTAAGAAAAAGAACATATCTTACCTCATCAGGTCCTGCTGTGAAAAAGTAAATGAGATTAATTGCTGAAAATCCAGTCTTTATGATTTTTGGAAGGGCGCTGTTACAACAGAAAATATAGCGGATTAATCACATAAAGACTACAAATCAAATCTTCATAACAATCAGAATAAGCTCTTGATCTGGGACTTTATTTTCATGTTTTTTTCAAATAGTCAGTGTTGAGCCTCACTGAACAAATATACACTTTTACTATGCAAGCTTTCACAGCTCAATCAAATGGAATTACTTGGTCACACGTCAAGATGAAATTTTTTTAAGGTTGTTAATAAAGTATTGAATGAACTTGTACATGTAATATCAAGGAGGAATTGAGCAAACTCTTACAGATCACGAAACAAGTTTCTCGTACTGCATCATTCGGGCCATCTTTAGTCATAATAATATCTGTTCAAAGAACTCAAACGGACCAGCCATTTTGACTAATTGATATGGTACATGGTAGCCGGTGATAAGAAAAATGATGAAGAACTGGCAGGTTCTTCCAGGTTGACTGGTTATTTGTGGGATGATGTCTAAACATAATATGTTTACCATTTATATGTGGGATAACATGGCTGCCTCCTAGAACACCACATCATCCCAACTTCTAAGCATAATGTTATTCTTATTTAAATTGTAGATGTGGGGAGTCAAACCTCTATCTCTTCTGAAGTTTAACTGTCACCTTACTGAGTTAATTGTTGAACCAACCAGCTATTACATATTATAATATTTCTTAAATGTTGGATAAAAATTTAGTATTTTGATAATAAAATTGTTAAAAACTTCAAACTTTAGAAATTTATTTAATAGTGTTATATTGTTAATGCTTTAATAATTCTGGTTCAAGAGCAATTCGACCACATCCAAAACATTGAACCGTGAACTGCTTCCCTTTTTGGTTCAATAACTGGTGGTTCAGATTCCTTTTTTTTGGGGTATGGGATTGGTGGTCCAGATTTTGAAACATTGTATTCATATACCTCTTCTAGCTTTTCCTTCCATATTTTCTTATATTTTATGAAAATGTCATTTGGCACACCCCTTACCCTGGCCCACAAGATAGCACACATCTTATATTTTGTTTTCCTTCCATATAATATTACATCACACCTTTCTTTTCGATGACAGAGAACAGTGCTGTAGTTCTCTGTACAAGTTGATACAATATTCTATTAAAAATAAAATAAAATAAAGCAGAATATCCTCTCATATTTCCAAACCCATGAAATATATGCACAATAATTCAGCACTTGCATTTTATTCAAAAGTCACAAGACAAATGGCACTTTTGAACAAACCTTTGAACCTTGTTCTCCTCGCAATACTTAGCTGCTTCATCTGGAGGCATATCAGCAAGACTCCTCTCCAAGACACAACTGAAAGGAATAATTGGTTCACCACCGTGCTCCTGGACCCTGCAGAACACAGAGAGGCAAAAGTCAATTGAAATATATTTTGACAAAACAAAATAGAGATAGACAATGATAAGTGAAAATCAAACCTAGCAGCCTACATTATTACATAAAAAACAATGTGACAAGTCTATGTAAACAGTAAAGGAAAGCTGTTAGTCATAATTTTCTTCTAATGAGGTGTTCACTGCTTTTTAGGACTTGGAAAACTAGTATCTAAGATTAACATCCAAATTTCAAACAGAAACAATACTATATTCAGCACAACAGGAAGAGCAACTCTCCCTCATCAGGGGGAAGGAAAAGAAGACAGAGGTAATGAAATTGACAATATATTTCATGTCCAGATAAATTGTCAATTTTCACTGTTATCCTTCCATCCCTTCATCTGCAATTTATCAAGCACACACTCTAAAATCTGCAATTTATCAAGCACACACTCTAAAGCACATGAAGGAATTCATGTAAGCAGATCTTTGATGATACTTCTTAATTGTAGCTCATATGTGAAGAGGTTTAGCGACTGCTGGTGCGCAAATATTCTCAGATTCTTAATTATTTTGCAATTTTTGTCTTAACTACATCATGAAAAGTTAAGGGTGTGTCTCATTTAGATACGTGAAAGTATTGGGCAGCTTTGCTGTATGTATAATTATCTATTTCATTTACTTATGTTTTGTTTTGGTTCAGGACCTTTCTCTTAGGAGGATATCTTCATTTGTATCTCTTCTCTTTCTTAATATAATTTCTATTTATTTAAAAAACATAACGTTTGTGATTCTGTGAATGACATCTCAAACAAAAAGGCCTCCTTAACACACACACACAATCATTCAAAAAGACAAGGATTTGATATTCCATACATAGCACGAAAACATCAAAACAACTGGAAATAATTTAAACAATATAACAATTAAAAGGCATACATACCATGCATGGATCTTTGGAAGAAACTTATTCTTTTTTCTTTGATAATCTTTCTCATTCATGTTAACCTGTGAATGCACTGAAGTTATTAACCTGTAAATGGATCTTAACTAGATCACGTTAAAAACCAATATGGAGTTATAGACATTGACTTGACTCCTTATCTATTAAAAAAGCACTTTAAGGACACTAACGAAGATATGCATTACTGGTATCACACAAGACACATACAGTGATAAGGAAGAGTTTAAATATTTTAGAATGTGACTTGGAACAGATTTCATAACTCAAAACAAGAGATGAAGTGTCTCCCAGAAAAGGGGGGGTGGGGTGGGGAAGAGAAAGACAAAGCAACAGAATTATGAGATATAATGAACCAGAAAACTACAATAACTGCCAAATTGCAAGGCTGCAAGAGCATTTAGATATCAAATTATCAGATTTCTTTTAATACTTAAATATCAACCAAACTAATATTTATTATCATAATATCAGGTGAAGAAAGAAAATAAATAGGTATGTACCAAGTATACAACTGGTTTGGCAGTAAGCAACTGAAAAGTATTTATAATCTCAATGTCAGCAGCTTTCCAATCCCCTAGACGTATATCCTTCCCTTCCTGAAGCACTGCCTTGACCTGTAAGCATTGATAATATCATCCTACTTTTTCCATCCAATTTGGATCCATATTTTTTAAAAAATGACATGTATAATATTGGACATAAGAGATGCTGGTAACAGATTAAAGGAATGAGTTATGTGATGCTGTGGGGGAGAAGGTAAAGACAACTCCAGTCCCACAATAACATCCATTCCATGCTTTACTGTGAGCTCCAAGTTATCCTCATAGACCACAAGCTTCAGTTTGATTACACAGGCTTTAAATTGATTACAAAGATTGTATTCCACATATTATTATGACAATTTGACATAAACAGAAGAGTAAGACATGCTCAACTTCGGTAATAGATACTGTATGAGAAGTGAAATGAAAGACCAGTCTCAAATGAAGAAAATGTTGAGACACCCACCTATGTACCCATCCAATCTCATGCATAAATATAAGACACAAATAACATATACCTTATCAGACATCACTTTACGAATAGTTTGGTGAAACCATTTTGATCAACAACAACAGAAAAGAGAAGATATTTTCTCTTGATCTCAGAAACATAACTTTTTTCATGCAGATAATATGACAAAATTCATGGCAAGTTTCAATTAAAGAAAGAAGAGTGAATTACATCAACCACCCATTTGCCTTTTTGATCTTACACATATATTTCCTCTATTTCTAAAACCTACAGAAACCTCCCATGCACTCTTAAAATATATTAAATATAATTCGAATACCCGAAAAAAAAAAAAAAAGAACTGAAAATGGTTATCTCTCTATCTTCAATATATATATATATATATATATATAATCCCAAGAAGCCCTTAAATCAGTTGCTCTGTTTTTTAAACTTCTCTATTATCCTTTAAAATACTAAATGCATATCACTCCAATCTAAAAAATAATAATAAAGTTATTTAAATTCTCTAAACATATATTTTATGAATTAACGTAATTTCACTAAATTTGCAAATTAAACTTGAAACTTATTCTATCTAAATGAATTTTTTTTTTCTTCTTTTATATTTGCTCTCTTTAACTTATGATATAAAACATTCATTAACATGAATGTTAGCATAGGAATTTGGAAATATATATATATATATATATATGTCACAGGTTAACTAGGTAAGATAAGAGAAACAAATAAAGAAAAAATGTATGAAACAAACCGTAGCGGTGCCTTTTTAAAAAATAAATAAGAAATAAGCAAATAAAGGAACAAAGGTTGAACATATACCTTTAGACAACATTCGTGCTCAATTTTTAACTGCTTGTCATTACTCCTCTTCATGCTCTTTTCAAGATCTTCTATTTTCCTTTCCATGAATTCAATATCCTAGAATGTGATGCAAAAAGCAAGGCTCAGAATCAGCAGTTATGTTCCATACATACGAACAATTTTAGCAGACAAGCAAAATCTATCTAGTAGGAAGAGGAAAGAAAGCTAGTCACCCAACTACAAAGATACACCACAATTTTGAGATATTATTGACAAAGAGTTACTTAAAATAGAGATATAATATTATCTGGGCCCATGAAGCCATTATACTAGCTTTACCAAATTTGACCACCTAGCTTTAACAGACAATTACCACCATACTATAAAAGTGCTTCAATATGTTTGTTATGTTCCCCATGTCAGCCATCCAAAGCACAGTTTAACTAGGACCCTTTTCTCAGTCTTCTAAAAACTATTTCAATTTAGTGTCAATACTTGAACTTAAAATTAGATAAATGAAGATCTCAAATTTTGCATGTATATACCACCGTATAGGTCTATATAATTTTATGAAATTAGAATCTATTTGCAGTATGTATCATGGGATAGGGAGAAAAATTATCAAAGCACATATGAGAGGAGATGTGGAAGAAAATAGAGGGACGTCTAATTGAGGAAGTTACAAAAGAAGGAACATGTGGCAGAAGAGGACATTCCAGAGAATTCAGTTAAGAGTAGTTTTCAATAGAAAATAAAGAAAAAGATACACACAGGAAGAGGGGTGAAGATGTGTTTTTCTGGAAGCATGGTTTGGGAAATATCCAGCAGTCTCGGATCATGTTAGAACCTATCATGTCATTTGGTTGTTCTATTTGCTTACTGTTGTGGATCTTCAAGTGAGGCCGGTAATTCTAAATTTAAGGTATTTATTTCTTAATTCTATCTATAGTTCTGTTTTGTTATCCATCATATACACAAAAAGATTTCTTTTTTTTTTTTGGGTCTGGAAAAGATTTCTCATTAAGATAGAAGATTAAATATATGATGTAGAACAACTAAGGGCAAGAAATCCTGAAATGAGAAAACACTAGAACCTCAACAGAACAAAAGTAACAAGGTGCTTGCAATGCTCCACAATCTAATAAAATACATATGTGCAGAGCACCAAAGAAAAGCCAATAGGCAATTATTCCCAATAACATATACAAGGGCATAGACATGCCCTTAAAGATTCTGCCATTTCTCTCCAAACAGACAAATAGAGAAGTTTTTACTTCTCATTTATATTAACAAAGGCTGTGGTTTGCACAGCAAAAATACAATTTCTCCACAATTATCGATGATATTTCAAGTTATCCAACACTCATATCAAATACAACAGGAATGTTAAATTGCATTTAAACATTATATATCTTGTTTTATTGTGATGTCTGTATCATGACTTGCCCAATATCTATACCACTATCAATGTTTCTTGGGTTAGAGCACACTCAGAACGAGGAAGCATTTGATAAAGATAGCAAAAGATAGTTTTCTTGTATATCCATTTAACCTTTACTTGCATCCCCAAGTCCTTACTCAATTGTACTGCTATTGCATACTAAGATTACTTGGTAGCTTACTTGATTCTCCATTTTAGTATTAGCATTTCGTATGTAATATAAAACATCCTTCAGCCCATAAAAATAAGAATGTTAAAAATTCAAGCTATCACCCACTAGCAATGATATTCTATTTTTTAGTTTAAGAATTGATTTCTATACTGAAGAGACCTTTAAGCCAAACCCTGCCTGATTCATATACATCACTAAAAATCACTTAACAAAACATACCTTCAGCCGTAGTTCTTCAGTGATAACCTCTAAATCACGCACAGGGTCAACAGAATCATCTACGTGGATAATATCTGGATCCTCAAATGCCCCTAACAAACAGCAAGGACTAAAGGTTATAA